>CAUOPU010000111.1:0-181276 GCA_963457615.1 Nicrophorus investigator
CGAAAAAAAAAAAGAATGGAAAACAACACTTGTTTCAAATGGTCCTTCTCAGGACCACAAACCAATGCAAATTTACATGCGTACGACGACTACTACTGCTACTACCACCAGCAATAAAATTGCCATCATTTAATTTATTACAACCCTAAAACATAGACATCGATCGACTTAAATTTGAAATTTACGTCGATGTTCTATTGCTGAAAATTTGAAAAGAAAGCTGAATATGCGCTATTATTTTGACGATCAGTTCGATTTTTTTGGTGGTTCTGAAAAGAACCGGTGGTCAATGATGATGATGATGATGATTCAGGCCCTCTCGCCGCGAATGCGTCTTGCCAGTTGAATATCCTTGGGCATGATGGTGACGCGTTTCGCGTGGATCGCGCACAGGTTGGTGTCCTCGAAGAGCCCGACCAGGTAGGCCTCGCTGGCTTCCTGCAGAGCCATAACGGCGGAACTTTGGAAACGCAGATCCGTTTTGAAGTCTTGCGCGATCTCGCGAACCAAACGCTGGAACGGCAATTTGCGGATCAGCAATTCGGTGCTTTTCTGGTAACGACGGATCTCGCGCAGAGCGACGGTGCCGGGCCTGTAACGATGGGGTTTCTTCACACCGCCGGTGGCCGGTGCGCTCTTCCTGGCTGCCTTGGTGGCAAGCTGCTTGCGCGGGGCTTTGCCTCCCGTCGATTTGCGAGCCGTTTGCTTCGTACGTGCCATCGTGTCGTCGAGACTAGTTTGTTTCTAACGTGACTGACTGAATTTGTAATGACAAAATCCGACGATGCTTCACGGTTTTGTTGACTTCTCGCAGCGCACGGGCGGAGCCTATGAGAAGGGTGGGGGTTGGTGGGCGCGTCATCCGGAGTATATAAAAGGGATATGTACAGAAGTTTTCGAAACACATACAGAAGGTGATCGCCGCTGCTCGTTCGAAGACTCTATTTCTTTTATCCTAATCCACGAAGATGACCGGTCGCGGCAAAGGAGGCAAGGGGCTGGGAAAAGGAGGCGCGAAGCGTCATCGCAAAGTGCTCAGGGATAACATCCAAGGCATCACCAAGCCCGCCATCAGAAGGTTGGCTCGCAGAGGCGGCGTCAAACGTATTTCCGGTCTCATCTACGAGGAGACTCGCGGAGTTCTGAAGGTGTTCCTTGAGAACGTGATCCGTGACGCCGTCACTTACACGGAACACGCCAAGCGCAAGACCGTCACCGCCATGGACGTCGTGTATGCCCTCAAGAGGCAAGGACGTACCCTGTACGGATTCGGCGGTTAAAAAGGACATCGCTATCGCAGGTGACGACGGCGACATCCAATCGCCAATCCCGCAAACATGAAATCGGTTCTTTTCAGAACCACAATATCGTTTTAACATCACGTACAAGTATCCGATTGCTGTTCGGTTTTTCTTCTGCAAAAAAAAAAAAAAAGAAGAAAAAAACAAACCTTTTTCAAATTGCTGCAGATATGCGAACAACAAAAACAAAACGGAACATCATTTTTAACTTTTTTCTTTTCATTTTTTTTTTTCACGCTTTACGCTTTACTATTTGATGTTTTGTTGTTGTTATTGTTATTATTATTCTTCTTCTTCTTCTCTTTTCTTCTAAAACTGAATTATATAAGATTATTGCTTTGTCTCTTTCACTATTTGCTGTATTGTTATTATTATTCCTCTTCTCACTTTTCTGTTAAAATGGAATTATATAAGATCATTGCTTTGTCTCTTTTACTATTTGTTTTCTTCTTCTTCTTCTTCTTATTATTATTATTAAAACTTAAAATTATACTTCGCATGGTTATAGGTAAAACACTCTATTAGATTTGTGGCCCTGACAAGGGCCGTATAGTAATTGGTATACTCGGCGTGTTTGCGCTCGCCGCTGATGCACTCTCGTCAACGTGTTCAGGGCTTCTTTTCCGTCTTCTTCGGCAAGAGAACAGCCTGAATGTTAGGAAGAACACCGCCCTGTGCAATAGTCACTCCCGACAGCAGCTTGTTCAACTCCTCGTCGTTACGGATGGCCAGTTGCAGATGACGCGGGATGATGCGAGTCTTCTTGTTGTCGCGGGCGGCGTTACCGGCCAACTCGAGCACCTCGGCGGCCAAATACTCCATCACGGCGGCGAGATACACGGGCGCACCGGCACCTACCCTCTCGGCGTAGTTGCCTTTGCGGAGCAGCCTGTGGATACGACCGACCGGAAACTGGAGTCCGGCTCTGCTGGAACGGGACTTCGCCTTACCCTTGACCTTACCACCCTTGCCGCGACCGGACATTTTCTCTTTTATTTGAGTTTTACTTGTACGAACGTGAAAAACCTCTCGACGTGGTTACCACACGAAATGCGCTTAAACCCCATGGTCCGCAGCGTATTTATAGCCTCCGAACACCGAACGCCGGCTTCTCGATGGTCGGTCGGTCTCGGCAGCCGAACGCCCGATGGGCGGCGCTTACGCTTGGTCCGACTCACGTGTTAAAAAGCTGACTTGCAACGCTGCGATTAACACTATTGTTCTGTCCGTTCCAGCCGACGTACCGATACAATATTATTGCCGACGACGACGACAACATGCCACCCAAGACCAGCGGAAAGGCAGCCAAGAAGGCAGGCAAAGCCCAGAAGAACATATCCAAGGGCGACAAAAAGAAGAAGCGCAGGAGGAAGGAGAGTTATGCCATTTACATCTACAAGGTTCTGAAGCAGGTCCATCCCGATACCGGTATTTCCAGTAAGGCGATGAGTATCATGAACAGCTTCGTGAACGACATCTTCGAGCGCATCGCCGCCGAAGCTTCTCGTCTGGCTCACTACAACAAACGCTCCACAATCACGAGCAGGGAAATCCAGACCGCCGTGCGTCTCCTTCTGCCCGGTGAATTGGCCAAGCACGCGGTGAGCGAAGGCACCAAGGCCGTCACCAAATACACCAGTTCCAAATAAACGAAATATAGACACTGGCGCATCGCTTTCGGCATATTCGGCCGAAAATCCTAACGGTTCTTATCAGAGCCACAAAATCAATCGCAAACTCTTTACCATATCTCCGCACTCCGGCTCCGTGCTTGAATTCTTTTTGTTGTCATAAATGTTGTAGCTTATTATTTAGATTTATTTTGCAGCGACGGGCTCTATAAAAAAATAGATAAAAAAGTTTACTAAAATGAATGGTTGTTGTTGTTCTTTATTCAATTTATTCCGTTTTACAACTCAATTTTTTGCTCGCTCTCTCTCTCTCTCTCTCTCTCTCTCTCTCTCTCTCTCTCTCTCTCTCTCTCGCACTCATCTCACGCAAACATTTATGTATCTTTTCACATTTTCGCATTCAAATAGTGACTCGTTCTAGGCAACTCATTATACGCAAATTTGCATAAAAAATGTGGTTCAATACGATATTTCTAATAGGATATTCCTCCAACTGCGAGATGGTTTCGCTAATCGGTCGGGGTCGGTCTTCAGTAATTTCCATATTCTTCGATGAGTAAATGTAGGGACTTTGGAAACAAACGAACGTCAAAATTTAGATAATATTGCTTTCTTTTAATTATATTCGTATATTGACCGCGAGTTGGATATATACATTTTCGGCTTTCGTTCAAATCACGTGGTGGTTGGTGGAACATTTTCACCACCGCGCGACGATCATCATCAGAATATTCTTCTACTTTCATACATTTATTTTTCGCATCCATTTTTCTTCTTCGTGTTTTCCACCTCTGCTGCTGGTGAGACGTCGGCGACGACGACGACGAAGAAGAATTCTCTGTCGACGTCCCTCGTCGTCAGACGAGAGGTATGCAGACCCGTTTTGCGAACGCTCTAACGGACACGGTCGACAACCGGGGAAACCGTGAACGGTCTTTTATCGTAGCGGAAGGATGCCATCACCCGTTGCCATAATCGAAAGTCGGAAATACCATCGGGACGGACCTCCGGGGCAGCCTCTGGCGGACCCTTCGATTCAGCCATCTTCGAGCATCGGTTTCTCGGTGCCGCCGCAGCGAGCACACTTTTCCAAGCCGGTCGACATGGTGGGCAAACGAAACTCCAAGGTTTCGGCGCACCGTTTGCACGATCGACTCCGTTGCGGACGACTTCCAGGATCGTCCGTTTCGCTTCCGAAACGCGGTGCTCCGAAATGAGGTTCGACTTTTCAGTCGGTACGTCCGGTTCGATTGGCACAATTCTTGGCATTCAATATTCGGTCCGAATAGCGTACAACGACGACTCGAATTGATGGCACCGTGTTTTCAAAAAGATACAACCGCGGAATCGACGTATTGTTCAACACCGACCAACTGAATATTTAACAGACACGCAGAGCATAGCGTATCATGGCTGACCTGGCATCGTTAAACGCAGCAGCACCGGCCCTCGCCGAACCTGCGGAATCTCCGAAAGCATCGAAAACCGCTGCGACCGATCTGCACACGTCTTCCGAGGGAGGAAGCACCGAGTCCGTCGTATCCAGCAAATCCTCGAAGATCGCCGCCGGAAAAGCCGCCGCCGCGGCAGCTGCGAAATCGAAGGCACCACGTGCGAAACCCAGCCACCCACCGACCGCCGAGATGGTGTGCAGTGCTATCAAGAGTCTGAAGGAGCGCGGAGGTTCGTCGCTTCAAGCGATCAAAAAATATTCCGCTGCCAACTACAAGATCGACTCCGAGAAGATGGCTCCGTTCATGAAGAAATACCTGAAAGCTGCAGTCGCTTCCGGCACTCTCATTCAGACCAAAGGAAAAGGTGCATCGGGATCGTTCAAGTTGGCGTCGACTTCACCGTCGGCCGCCGCTGGTTCCACCGGAACTCAGCTGCAGCAGCAGAAGAAGAAGGCCAAGAAGGCGACCGCCGCCAAGAAAACTACTCCTTCGAAAACCTCTTCGGCGAAGGCGACTTCTCCCGGCAAAAAGCCCGTGAAACGGACTGCCAAAGGTGCCGCATCCAAAACGTCTGCAACCGCAGCCACCACTACCACTACCAAGAAGCAACAAGCCGCAGCAGCGGCCGCAGCGACCGGAGCATCGGCGAAGTTGGCAGCAGCCACTGCCGCAGCAAAGAAGAAGCTAGCAGCTGCGAAAAAATCGAAAGCCGCGAAGGCAGCAGCTGCGGCGGCGACCGCAAAGTCGTCGACTCCGTCGAAGGCGAAGAAGACAGCCAAGGGTCCAACCAAGAAGCCGAAAGCTCCGAAACCGAAGCGCGCCAGGGGCGGTGCCGTTCCAGCGACCGGAGGCGGTGGCAAAGCCGTGGCGTGGAAGAAACCGAGTCCCAAGAAGAAGTGAGAATCGTTTTCACCTCGTTCTGGAGATGCCGGTCGTTTCGTCCTCGCCTGCCGGCTTGGCCGTCGCAGCAGCAGCCGCAGCCGCAGCCGCCGCGAATCAGCGGCGACGGCAGCCAGAAGAGCAGCAGCGCCCGCCGTTTCAAACGAAGGACGAAAAAAAAAAAGAATGGAAAACAACACTTGTTTCAAATGGTCCTTCTCAGGACCACAAACCAATGCAAATTTACATGCGTACGACGACTACTACTGCTACTACCACCAGCAATAAAATTGCCATCATTTAATTTATTACAACCCTAAAACATAGACATCGATCGACTTAAATTTGAAATTTACGTCGATGTTCTATTGCTGAAAATTTGAAAAGAAAGCTGAATATGCGCTATTATTTTGACGATCAGTTCGATTTTTTTGGTGGTTCTGAAAAGAACCGGTGGTCAATGATGATGATGATGATGATTCAGGCCCTCTCGCCGCGAATGCGTCTTGCCAGTTGAATATCCTTGGGCATGATGGTGACGCGTTTCGCGTGGATCGCGCACAGGTTGGTGTCCTCGAAGAGCCCGACCAGGTAGGCCTCGCTGGCTTCCTGCAGAGCCATAACGGCGGAACTTTGGAAACGCAGATCCGTTTTGAAGTCTTGCGCGATCTCGCGAACCAAACGCTGGAACGGCAATTTGCGGATCAGCAATTCGGTGCTTTTCTGGTAACGACGGATCTCGCGCAGAGCGACGGTGCCGGGCCTGTAACGATGGGGTTTCTTCACACCGCCGGTGGCCGGTGCGCTCTTCCTGGCTGCCTTGGTGGCAAGCTGCTTGCGCGGGGCTTTGCCTCCCGTCGATTTGCGAGCCGTTTGCTTCGTACGTGCCATCGTGTCGTCGAGACTAGTTTGTTTCTAACGTGACTGACTGAATTTGTAATGACAAAATCCGACGATGCTTCACGGTTTTGTTGACTTCTCGCAGCGCACGGGCGGAGCCTATGAGAAGGGTGGGGGTTGGTGGGCGCGTCATCCGGAGTATATAAAAGGGATATGTACAGAAGTTTTCGAAACACACCGTTGTCAGAAGGTGCCATCGCCAAAGGGATGTCGCGCGGTGCCCAAGTGTGTAAAGTGCGGTAAAGAACACGCCACGGCCGAGTGCAAAAAGGACGTTAAATCCGCAGCTAAGTGCGCGAACTGTGGAGGTGCACACCCAGCCAGTTACCGGGGCTGCTCCGAATGGCCACAGCTCACCCTCAAAGGTGGTTCCTCGTCCAGAGTCCTGTCAGGACTGAGTTATGCTCGTGCATCCGACCCTGTGCGCGGTCATGCATTTCCCGTACTACCAACTACTAGTACACGCCCACCGATGATCAATGCGACACGCCCTCCGCCAAGAACCAACCGTTTGGACCAACACATTTCCGCTGCTGTTCCCCAGCACCAACCATCCGACGCTTTTTCAAGAGAGTCCGTCACCATGCTTTTCATGAGCATGTTCCAGCCCATGTTCCAGGCGATGGAAAACATCAAGTTATCAATTGAAACCTTTGCGAACCCGAATGCCAATTAACAAAAGGAAACCGGCATCGCTAGAGATCCTCGCCTGGAATGCCAACGGGCTGAGATTTAAAAAGAATGAACTCCAGGCACTAGCGGAGGAACGAGCAGCGGATGTGCTCCTTATAAACGAGACACACTTCAGGCCTGCCGACGTCCCATCCATTGCGAATTACCACGTTTATCACAACATTAGACGTGGTGGACTTGGTGGTGGCACCGCTGTCTACGTCAAGCGTAACATTGACCACGTCCTTCTGCCTCTCCCTGACCCGGCCCAGCTGGAGATGACCGGAGTTGCAGTCAATACACAAGACAATGGCACCATCCACCTGTACGCGGTCTACAACCCGCCCAGCCGATCTCTTCCACTTGGTGACTTGGAGACCATCCTCGACACTAACCACCCAGTGATCATCGCAGGCGATCTCAATGCTAAGCACCCGGCCTGGAACAGTAGGGTTCCAAACCGGAACGGACGCCTTCTCCTCTCGCTCATGGAGAACAGAGACATCGTTGTTGTTGGCCCAGATGCTCCCACGCACTATGGTCATCGTGGCAGGCCAGATGTCTTGGACATCGCCATCATCAAGGATATCACGCAACACCTCTCCATCGACGTGCTGGACGAGCTGAGTTCTGACCACAATCCGATAGTGCTACACCTGGGAATTGGTGCCGACGATGATCCTCCAGCTACCACCTGCAAGGTTAACTGGGCAGTATTCTCCGAGACAGCCGACTCCTTCACCGGTCGAGTTCCAAGCCTGCAGTCCAGGGAGGAGATCGACGTGGCAGTCGACTCTCTCCAAACAAATTTGAAGCTTGCATTAGACTCTGCAACTCACCGTATTACACGCCGAACTCGCAATAATCATCTGCCTGCTGATCTCCATCAGCTCATCAGGGACCGTCGGAGAGCGAAGAGGGACTATCAGCGAACTCTCCATCCCGATCACAGGCGAATCCTCTCCAGACTTTCCGCCCAGGTGCGCGATGGGTTGGATGAACTCAGAAACGACAGGTGGCAAGAGTGCTTATTGAGTCTGTCGGATGACATGGGCTCGGTTCATCGGCTGGCAAAAACCCTTCGTAAGAAGAGAATCCAACTTCCACCGATCCACGGACCTGACGGTGTAGTCTTCTCGGAAAAAGACAAGGCGGAGGTGTTCGCTGACAGTCTCGAGAGTCAATGCAGCCCCAACTACACCCACGCCGATCTAGATCACATTGACTATGTCAACTACGAAGTCCGACGTACTCTCCGCACTCCCGATTTGGATGTTATCGAGCCAACCACTCCCAAAGAAATCTTCGGCATCATCAAGTGCCTTAAAGCGAGGAAGGCACCAGGCATCGACGGAATCACCAGTCGTATGCTGAAATCTCTGCCACGGAGATCGGGGATGCACATTGTAGCCATCATCAACTCCATGCTACGTCTCCGTCATTTCCCGGATAAATGGAAGAGAGCTGACATCGTGGTCATCCCCAAAGCTGCCAACAACCTCCAGTTTCCCCAGAATTACCGGCCCATCAGCCTCTTGCCCTGCATTGGGAAGATAGCTGAAAAAGTCATCCTCCGAAGGCTGCAAACTCATGAAGAGCAGCATAACATAATTCCGGACGAACAATTTGGCTTCAGAAGCGGTCACTCCACCACGGGTCAGGTGCTGAGGATGGTTGAGCTCATTACAACGTCATTTAACTGGAGGAGGCATGCAGGAGCAGTATTCCTTGACGTGGCAAAGGCGTTCGACAAGGTCTGGCACAAGGGCCTTATCTACAAGCTCCAGAAGTTCGAGTTTCCAACTGGCTTGATCCGGCTGGTCAGTGACTTTCTACGGGACAGAACATTCTCTGTGAAACTTGGAGATACCAGATCGTCGGTTCGGCCTATCAGATCCGGAGTGCCACAAGGGTCGATTATTTCGCCTTTCCTTTTCGCCATCTTCATGGCCGACGTACCTGATGTTAAAACTGGAACCACCACCTCTGCTTTCTACGCCGATGACACCGCCATCTTAGTCCGGCACACTTGCCCGATTCACGTCACCAGACACCTCCAGGATGCTTTGGACCAGCTGGAGAATTGGTTCAAACTCTGGAGAATTGACATTAACCCGGACAAGAGTGTTGCGGTGCTCTTCACCAAAAAGAGAGGTTCCATCAGACGTTCTGCTGCACCGTATGGAGAGCTGTCCATGTTCGACAGGACGATTGAGTGGAAGCCATCAGCGAAATATCTGGGGGTGGTCCTAGATAAAAGCCTCAACTTTCACAGTCACATAGAATATGTCAGAGGCAAGGCTTGCGGCATGGTAAAACAGCTGTACCCCTTCACTAACCGACGCAGCAAACTCAACTCCCGGAGCAAGCTGCTTCTCTACAAGACCGTCCTCCGACCAATCATGTTATATGCATCTCCGGCTTGGGGCCACGCTGCGCAGTCCCAAATAAATAAGCTCCAGGTGATACAAAACAAGGCGCTCCGCTCAGCCTTTGACGCGCCTTGGTTTGTGTCAAACAGGCAGCTCCATCGGGAAGCTGATATGCCCATCCTATCGGATGTAATTAAGAAGATCGCTGCGAATGAATTTTCCAGAGCTGAAGTGCACACCAATCCTTTGATGCGCTCGGCAGTGAATTACGATCCGGATCAGTCCAGGTACAGGAGACCAAAGTCACTCATGACCAGATAACAACGCAGTCAATAAAGAGTCACGTCATGAGCCTGGGCTGAACAAAAATGTTCACATCAAAAATCAACTGCCAAGTTCTCACATGACTATGGGGCATTAGGCCTAGCTGCCAGCCTCTTGCCAAGTAGGAAAAAGCAAAAAGCAAGTTTTCGAAACACATACAGAAGGTGATCGCCGCTGCTCGTTCGAAGACTCTATTTCTTTTATCCTAATCCACGAAGATGACCGGTCGCGGCAAAGGAGGCAAGGGGCTGGGAAAAGGAGGCGCGAAGCGTCATCGCAAAGTGCTCAGGGATAACATCCAAGGCATCACCAAGCCCGCCATCAGAAGGTTGGCTCGCAGAGGCGGCGTCAAACGTATTTCCGGTCTCATCTACGAGGAGACTCGCGGAGTTCTGAAGGTGTTCCTTGAGAACGTGATCCGTGACGCCGTCACTTACACGGAACACGCCAAGCGCAAGACCGTCACCGCCATGGACGTCGTGTATGCCCTCAAGAGGCAAGGACGTACCCTGTACGGATTCGGCGGTTAAAAAGGACATCGCTATCGCAGGTGACGACGGCGACATCCAATCGCCAATCCCGCAAACATGAAATCGGTTCTTTTCAGAACCACAATATCGTTTTAACATCACGTACAAGTATCCGATTGCTGTTCGGTTTTTCTTCTGCAAAAAAAAAAAAAAAGAAGAAAAAAACAAACCTTTTTCAAATTGCTGCAGATATGCGAACAACAAAAACAAAACGGAACATCATTTTTAACTTTTTTCTTTTCATTTTTTTTTTTCACGCTTTACGCTTTACTATTTGATGTTTTGTTGTTGTTATTGTTATTATTATTCTTCTTCTTCTTCTCTTTTCTTCTAAAACTGAATTATATAAGATTATTGCTTTGTCTCTTTCACTATTTGCTGTATTGTTATTATTATTCCTCTTCTCACTTTTCTGTTAAAATGGAATTATATAAGATCATTGCTTTGTCTCTTTTACTATTTGTTTTCTTCTTCTTCTTCTTCTTATTATTATTATTAAAACTTAAAATTATACTTCGCATGGTTATAGGTAAAACACTCTATTAGATTTGTGGCCCTGACAAGGGCCGTATAGTAATTGGTATACTCGGCGTGTTTGCGCTCGCCGCTGATGCACTCTCGTCAACGTGTTCAGGGCTTCTTTTCCGTCTTCTTCGGCAAGAGAACAGCCTGAATGTTAGGAAGAACACCGCCCTGTGCAATAGTCACTCCCGACAGCAGCTTGTTCAACTCCTCGTCGTTACGGATGGCCAGTTGCAGATGACGCGGGATGATGCGAGTCTTCTTGTTGTCGCGGGCGGCGTTACCGGCCAACTCGAGCACCTCGGCGGCCAAATACTCCATCACGGCGGCGAGATACACGGGCGCACCGGCACCTACCCTCTCGGCGTAGTTGCCTTTGCGGAGCAGCCTGTGGATACGACCGACCGGAAACTGGAGTCCGGCTCTGCTGGAACGGGACTTCGCCTTACCCTTGACCTTACCACCCTTGCCGCGACCGGACATTTTCTCTTTTATTTGAGTTTTACTTGTACGAACGTGAAAAACCTCTCGACGTGGTTACCACACGAAATGCGCTTAAACCCCATGGTCCGCAGCGTATTTATAGCCTCCGAACACCGAACGCCGGCTTCTCGATGGTCGGTCGGTCTCGGCAGCCGAACGCCCGATGGGCGGCGCTTACGCTTGGTCCGACTCACGTGTTAAAAAGCTGACTTGCAACGCTGCGATTAACACTATTGTTCTGTCCGTTCCAGCCGACGTACCGATACAATATTATTGCCGACGACGACGACAACATGCCACCCAAGACCAGCGGAAAGGCAGCCAAGAAGGCAGGCAAAGCCCAGAAGAACATATCCAAGGGCGACAAAAAGAAGAAGCGCAGGAGGAAGGAGAGTTATGCCATTTACATCTACAAGGTTCTGAAGCAGGTCCATCCCGATACCGGTATTTCCAGTAAGGCGATGAGTATCATGAACAGCTTCGTGAACGACATCTTCGAGCGCATCGCCGCCGAAGCTTCTCGTCTGGCTCACTACAACAAACGCTCCACAATCACGAGCAGGGAAATCCAGACCGCCGTGCGTCTCCTTCTGCCCGGTGAATTGGCCAAGCACGCGGTGAGCGAAGGCACCAAGGCCGTCACCAAATACACCAGTTCCAAATAAACGAAATATAGACACTGGCGCATCGCTTTCGGCATATTCGGCCGAAAATCCTAACGGTTCTTATCAGAGCCACAAAATCAATCGCAAACTCTTTACCATATCTCCGCACTCCGGCTCCGTGCTTGAATTCTTTTTGTTGTCATAAATGTTGTAGCTTATTATTTAGATTTATTTTGCAGCGACGGGCTCTATAAAAAAATAGATAAAAAAGTTTACTAAAATGAATGGTTGTTGTTGTTCTTTATTCAATTTATTCCGTTTTACAACTCAATTTTTTGCTCGCTCTCTCTCTCTCTCTCTCTCTCTCTCTCTCTCTCTCTCTCTCTCTCTCTTCGCACTCATCTCACGCAAACATTTATGTATCTTTTCACATTTTCGCATTCAAATAGTGACTCGTTCTAGGCAACTCATTATACGCAAATTTGCATAAAAAATGTGGTTCAATACGATATTTCTAATAGGATATTCCTCCAACTGCGAGATGGTTTCGCTAATCGGTCGGGGTCGGTCTTCAGTAATTTCCATATTCTTCGATGAGTAAATGTAGGGACTTTGGAAACAAACGAACGTCAAAATTTAGATAATATTGCTTTCTTTTAATTATATTCGTATATTGACCGCGAGTTGGATATATACATTTTCGGCTTTCGTTCAAATCACGTGGTGGTTGGTGGAACATTTTCACCACCGCGCGACGATCATCATCAGAATATTCTTCTACTTTCATACATTTATTTTTCGCATCCATTTTTCTTCTTCGTGTTTTCCACCTCTGCTGCTGGTGAGACGTCGGCGACGACGACGACGAAGAAGAATTCTCTGTCGACGTCCCTCGTCGTCAGACGAGAGGTATGCAGACCCGTTTTGCGAACGCTCTAACGGACACGGTCGACAACCGGGGAAACCGTGAACGGTCTTTTATCGTAGCGGAAGGATGCCATCACCCGTTGCCATAATCGAAAGTCGGAAATACCATCGGGACGGACCTCCGGGGCAGCCTCTGGCGGACCCTTCGATTCAGCCATCTTCGAGCATCGGTTTCTCGGTGCCGCCGCAGCGAGCACACTTTTCCAAGCCGGTCGACATGGTGGGCAAACGAAACTCCAAGGTTTCGGCGCACCGTTTGCACGATCGACTCCGTTGCGGACGACTTCCAGGATCGTCCGTTTCGCTTCCGAAACGCGGTGCTCCGAAATGAGGTTCGACTTTTCAGTCGGTACGTCCGGTTCGATTGGCACAATTCTTGGCATTCAATATTCGGTCCGAATAGCGTACAACGACGACTCGAATTGATGGCACCGTGTTTTCAAAAAGATACAACCGCGGAATCGACGTATTGTTCAACACCGACCAACTGAATATTTAACAGACACGCAGAGCATAGCGTATCATGGCTGACCTGGCATCGTTAAACGCAGCAGCACCGGCCCTCGCCGAACCTGCGGAATCTCCGAAAGCATCGAAAACCGCTGCGACCGATCTGCACACGTCTTCCGAGGGAGGAAGCACCGAGTCCGTCGTATCCAGCAAATCCTCGAAGATCGCCGCCGGAAAAGCCGCCGCCGCGGCAGCTGCGAAATCGAAGGCACCACGTGCGAAACCCAGCCACCCACCGACCGCCGAGATGGTGTGCAGTGCTATCAAGAGTCTGAAGGAGCGCGGAGGTTCGTCGCTTCAAGCGATCAAAAAATATTCCGCTGCCAACTACAAGATCGACTCCGAGAAGATGGCTCCGTTCATGAAGAAATACCTGAAAGCTGCAGTCGCTTCCGGCACTCTCATTCAGACCAAAGGAAAAGGTGCATCGGGATCGTTCAAGTTGGCGTCGACTTCACCGTCGGCCGCCGCTGGTTCCACCGGAACTCAGCTGCAGCAGCAGAAGAAGAAGGCCAAGAAGGCGACCGCCGCCAAGAAAACTACTCCTTCGAAAACCTCTTCGGCGAAGGCGACTTCTCCCGGCAAAAAGCCCGTGAAACGGACTGCCAAAGGTGCCGCATCCAAAACGTCTGCAACCGCAGCCACCACTACCACTACCAAGAAGCAACAAGCCGCAGCAGCGGCCGCAGCGACCGGAGCATCGGCGAAGTTGGCAGCAGCCACTGCCGCAGCAAAGAAGAAGCTAGCAGCTGCGAAAAAATCGAAAGCCGCGAAGGCAGCAGCTGCGGCGGCGACCGCAAAGTCGTCGACTCCGTCGAAGGCGAAGAAGACAGCCAAGGGTCCAACCAAGAAGCCGAAAGCTCCGAAACCGAAGCGCGCCAGGGGCGGTGCCGTTCCAGCGACCGGAGGCGGTGGCAAAGCCGTGGCGTGGAAGAAACCGAGTCCCAAGAAGAAGTGAGAATCGTTTTCACCTCGTTCTGGAGATGCCGGTCGTTTCGTCCTCGCCTGCCGGCTTGGCCGTCGCAGCAGCAGCCGCAGCCGCAGCCGCCGCGAATCAGCGGCGACGGCAGCCAGAAGAGCAGCAGCGCCCGCCGTTTCAAACGAAGGACGAAAAAAAAAAAGAATGGAAAACAACACTTGTTTCAAATGGTCCTTCTCAGGACCACAAACCAATGCAAATTTACATGCGTACGACGACTACTACTGCTACTACCACCAGCAATAAAATTGCCATCATTTAATTTATTACAACCCTAAAACATAGACATCGATCGACTTAAATTTGAAATTTACGTCGATGTTCTATTGCTGAAAATTTGAAAAGAAAGCTGAATATGCGCTATTATTTTGACGATCAGTTCGATTTTTTTGGTGGTTCTGAAAAGAACCGGTGGTCAATGATGATGATGATGATGATTCAGGCCCTCTCGCCGCGAATGCGTCTTGCCAGTTGAATATCCTTGGGCATGATGGTGACGCGTTTCGCGTGGATCGCGCACAGGTTGGTGTCCTCGAAGAGCCCGACCAGGTAGGCCTCGCTGGCTTCCTGCAGAGCCATAACGGCGGAACTTTGGAAACGCAGATCCGTTTTGAAGTCTTGCGCGATCTCGCGAACCAAACGCTGGAACGGCAATTTGCGGATCAGCAATTCGGTGCTTTTCTGGTAACGACGGATCTCGCGCAGAGCGACGGTGCCGGGCCTGTAACGATGGGGTTTCTTCACACCGCCGGTGGCCGGTGCGCTCTTCCTGGCTGCCTTGGTGGCAAGCTGCTTGCGCGGGGCTTTGCCTCCCGTCGATTTGCGAGCCGTTTGCTTCGTACGTGCCATCGTGTCGTCGAGACTAGTTTGTTTCTAACGTGACTGACTGAATTTGTAATGACAAAATCCGACGATGCTTCACGGTTTTGTTGACTTCTCGCAGCGCACGGGCGGAGCCTATGAGAAGGGTGGGGGTTGGTGGGCGCGTCATCCGGAGTATATAAAAGGGATATGTACAGAAGTTTTCGAAACACATACAGAAGGTGATCGCCGCTGCTCGTTCGAAGACTCTATTTCTTTTATCCTAATCCACGAAGATGACCGGTCGCGGCAAAGGAGGCAAGGGGCTGGGAAAAGGAGGCGCGAAGCGTCATCGCAAAGTGCTCAGGGATAACATCCAAGGCATCACCAAGCCCGCCATCAGAAGGTTGGCTCGCAGAGGCGGCGTCAAACGTATTTCCGGTCTCATCTACGAGGAGACTCGCGGAGTTCTGAAGGTGTTCCTTGAGAACGTGATCCGTGACGCCGTCACTTACACGGAACACGCCAAGCGCAAGACCGTCACCGCCATGGACGTCGTGTATGCCCTCAAGAGGCAAGGACGTACCCTGTACGGATTCGGCGGTTAAAAAGGACATCGCTATCGCAGGTGACGACGGCGACATCCAATCGCCAATCCCGCAAACATGAAATCGGTTCTTTTCAGAACCACAATATCGTTTTAACATCACGTACAAGTATCCGATTGCTGTTCGGTTTTTCTTCTGCAAAAAAAAAAAAAAAGAAGAAAAAAACAAACCTTTTTCAAATTGCTGCAGATATGCGAACAACAAAAACAAAACGGAACATCATTTTTAACTTTTTTCTTTTCATTTTTTTTTTTCACGCTTTACGCTTTACTATTTGATGTTTTGTTGTTGTTATTGTTATTATTATTCTTCTTCTTCTTCTCTTTTCTTCTAAAACTGAATTATATAAGATTATTGCTTTGTCTCTTTCACTATTTGCTGTATTGTTATTATTATTCCTCTTCTCACTTTTCTGTTAAAATGGAATTATATAAGATCATTGCTTTGTCTCTTTTACTATTTGTTTTCTTCTTCTTCTTCTTCTTATTATTATTATTAAAACTTAAAATTATACTTCGCATGGTTATAGGTAAAACACTCTATTAGATTTGTGGCCCTGACAAGGGCCGTATAGTAATTGGTATACTCGGCGTGTTTGCGCTCGCCGCTGATGCACTCTCGTCAACGTGTTCAGGGCTTCTTTTCCGTCTTCTTCGGCAAGAGAACAGCCTGAATGTTAGGAAGAACACCGCCCTGTGCAATAGTCACTCCCGACAGCAGCTTGTTCAACTCCTCGTCGTTACGGATGGCCAGTTGCAGATGACGCGGGATGATGCGAGTCTTCTTGTTGTCGCGGGCGGCGTTACCGGCCAACTCGAGCACCTCGGCGGCCAAATACTCCATCACGGCGGCGAGATACACGGGCGCACCGGCACCTACCCTCTCGGCGTAGTTGCCTTTGCGGAGCAGCCTGTGGATACGACCGACCGGAAACTGGAGTCCGGCTCTGCTGGAACGGGACTTCGCCTTACCCTTGACCTTACCACCCTTGCCGCGACCGGACATTTTCTCTTTTATTTGAGTTTTACTTGTACGAACGTGAAAAACCTCTCGACGTGGTTACCACACGAAATGCGCTTAAACCCCATGGTCCGCAGCGTATTTATAGCCTCCGAACACCGAACGCCGGGTTCTCGATGGTCGGTCGGTCTCGGCAGCCGAACGCCCGATGGGCGGCGCTTACGCTTGGTCCGACTCACGTGTTAAAAAGCTGACTTGCAACGCTGCGATTAACACTATTGTTCTGTCCGTTCCAGCCGACGTACCGATACAATATTATTGCCGACGACGACGACAACATGCCACCCAAGACCAGCGGAAAGGCAGCCAAGAAGGCAGGCAAAGCCCAGAAGAACATATCCAAGGGCGACAAAAAGAAGAAGCGCAGGAGGAAGGAGAGTTATGCCATTTACATCTACAAGGTTCTGAAGCAGGTCCATCCCGATACCGGTATTTCCAGTAAGGCGATGAGTATCATGAACAGCTTCGTGAACGACATCTTCGAGCGCATCGCCGCCGAAGCTTCTCGTCTGGCTCACTACAACAAACGCTCCACAATCACGAGCAGGGAAATCCAGACCGCCGTGCGTCTCCTTCTGCCCGGTGAATTGGCCAAGCACGCGGTGAGCGAAGGCACCAAGGCCGTCACCAAATACACCAGTTCCAAATAAACGAAATATAGACACTGGCGCATCGCTTTCGGCATATTCGGCCGAAAATCCTAACGGTTCTTATCAGAGCCACAAAATCAATCGCAAACTCTTTACCATATCTCCGCACTCCGGCTCCGTGCTTGAATTCTTTTTGTTGTCATAAATGTTGTAGCTTATTATTTAGATTTATTTTGCAGCGACGGGCTCTATAAAAAAATAGATAAAAAAGTTTACTAAAATGAATGGTTGTTGTTGTTCTTTATTCAATTTATTCCGTTTTACAACTCAATTTTTTGCTCGCTCTCTCTCTCTCTCTCTCTCTCTCTCTCTCTCTCTCTCTCTCTCTCTCTTCGCACTCATCTCACGCAAACATTTATGTATCTTTTCACATTTTCGCATTCAAATAGTGACTCGTTCTAGGCAACTCATTATACGCAAATTTGCATAAAAAATGTGGTTCAATACGATATTTCTAATAGGATATTCCTCCAACTGCGAGATGGTTTCGCTAATCGGTCGGGGTCGGTCTTCAGTAATTTCCATATTCTTCGATGAGTAAATGTAGGGACTTTGGAAACAAACGAACGTCAAAATTTAGATAATATTGCTTTCTTTTAATTATATTCGTATATTGACCGCGAGTTGGATATATACATTTTCGGCTTTCGTTCAAATCACGTGGTGGTTGGTGGAACATTTTCACCACCGCGCGACGATCATCATCAGAATATTCTTCTACTTTCATACATTTATTTTTCGCATCCATTTTTCTTCTTCGTGTTTTCCACCTCTGCTGCTGGTGAGACGTCGGCGACGACGACGACGAAGAAGAATTCTCTGTCGACGTCCCTCGTCGTCAGACGAGAGGTATGCAGACCCGTTTTGCGAACGCTCTAACGGACACGGTCGACAACCGGGGAAACCGTGAACGGTCTTTTATCGTAGCGGAAGGATGCCATCACCCGTTGCCATAATCGAAAGTCGGAAATACCATCGGGACGGACCTCCGGGGCAGCCTCTGGCGGACCCTTCGATTCAGCCATCTTCGAGCATCGGTTTCTCGGTGCCGCCGCAGCGAGCACACTTTTCCAAGCCGGTCGACATGGTGGGCAAACGAAACTCCAAGGTTTCGGCGCACCGTTTGCACGATCGACTCCGTTGCGGACGACTTCCAGGATCGTCCGTTTCGCTTCCGAAACGCGGTGCTCCGAAATGAGGTTCGACTTTTCAGTCGGTACGTCCGGTTCGATTGGCACAATTCTTGGCATTCAATATTCGGTCCGAATAGCGTACAACGACGACTCGAATTGATGGCACCGTGTTTTCAAAAAGATACAACCGCGGAATCGACGTATTGTTCAACACCGACCAACTGAATATTTAACAGACACGCAGAGCATAGCGTATCATGGCTGACCTGGCATCGTTAAACGCAGCAGCACCGGCCCTCGCCGAACCTGCGGAATCTCCGAAAGCATCGAAAACCGCTGCGACCGATCTGCACACGTCTTCCGAGGGAGGAAGCACCGAGTCCGTCGTATCCAGCAAATCCTCGAAGATCGCCGCCGGAAAAGCCGCCGCCGCGGCAGCTGCGAAATCGAAGGCACCACGTGCGAAACCCAGCCACCCACCGACCGCCGAGATGGTGTGCAGTGCTATCAAGAGTCTGAAGGAGCGCGGAGGTTCGTCGCTTCAAGCGATCAAAAAATATTCCGCTGCCAACTACAAGATCGACTCCGAGAAGATGGCTCCGTTCATGAAGAAATACCTGAAAGCTGCAGTCGCTTCCGGCACTCTCATTCAGACCAAAGGAAAAGGTGCATCGGGATCGTTCAAGTTGGCGTCGACTTCACCGTCGGCCGCCGCTGGTTCCACCGGAACTCAGCTGCAGCAGCAGAAGAAGAAGGCCAAGAAGGCGACCGCCGCCAAGAAAACTACTCCTTCGAAAACCTCTTCGGCGAAGGCGACTTCTCCCGGCAAAAAGCCCGTGAAACGGACTGCCAAAGGTGCCGCATCCAAAACGTCTGCAACCGCAGCCACCACTACCACTACCAAGAAGCAACAAGCCGCAGCAGCGGCCGCAGCGACCGGAGCATCGGCGAAGTTGGCAGCAGCCACTGCCGCAGCAAAGAAGAAGCTAGCAGCTGCGAAAAAATCGAAAGCCGCGAAGGCAGCAGCTGCGGCGGCGACCGCAAAGTCGTCGACTCCGTCGAAGGCGAAGAAGACAGCCAAGGGTCCAACCAAGAAGCCGAAAGCTCCGAAACCGAAGCGCGCCAGGGGCGGTGCCGTTCCAGCGACCGGAGGCGGTGGCAAAGCCGTGGCGTGGAAGAAACCGAGTCCCAAGAAGAAGTGAGAATCGTTTTCACCTCGTTCTGGAGATGCCGGTCGTTTCGTCCTCGCCTGCCGGCTTGGCCGTCGCAGCAGCAGCCGCAGCCGCAGCCGCCGCGAATCAGCGGCGACGGCAGCCAGAAGAGCAGCAGCGCCCGCCGTTTCAAACGAAGGACGAAAAAAAAAAAGAATGGAAAACAACACTTGTTTCAAATGGTCCTTCTCAGGACCACAAACCAATGCAAATTTACATGCGTACGACGACTACTACTGCTACTACCACCAGCAATAAAATTGCCATCATTTAATTTATTACAACCCTAAAACATAGACATCGATCGACTTAAATTTGAAATTTACGTCGATGTTCTATTGCTGAAAATTTGAAAAGAAAGCTGAATATGCGCTATTATTTTGACGATCAGTTCGATTTTTTTGGTGGTTCTGAAAAGAACCGGTGGTCAATGATGATGATGATGATGATTCAGGCCCTCTCGCCGCGAATGCGTCTTGCCAGTTGAATATCCTTGGGCATGATGGTGACGCGTTTCGCGTGGATCGCGCACAGGTTGGTGTCCTCGAAGAGCCCGACCAGGTAGGCCTCGCTGGCTTCCTGCAGAGCCATAACGGCGGAACTTTGGAAACGCAGATCCGTTTTGAAGTCTTGCGCGATCTCGCGAACCAAACGCTGGAACGGCAATTTGCGGATCAGCAATTCGGTGCTTTTCTGGTAACGACGGATCTCGCGCAGAGCGACGGTGCCGGGCCTGTAACGATGGGGTTTCTTCACACCGCCGGTGGCCGGTGCGCTCTTCCTGGCTGCCTTGGTGGCAAGCTGCTTGCGCGGGGCTTTGCCTCCCGTCGATTTGCGAGCCGTTTGCTTCGTACGTGCCATCGTGTCGTCGAGACTAGTTTGTTTCTAACGTGACTGACTGAATTTGTAATGACAAAATCCGACGATGCTTCACGGTTTTGTTGACTTCTCGCAGCGCACGGGCGGAGCCTATGAGAAGGGTGGGGGTTGGTGGGCGCGTCATCCGGAGTATATAAAAGGGATATGTACAGAAGTTTTCGAAACACATACAGAAGGTGATCGCCGCTGCTCGTTCGAAGACTCTATTTCTTTTATCCTAATCCACGAAGATGACCGGTCGCGGCAAAGGAGGCAAGGGGCTGGGAAAAGGAGGCGCGAAGCGTCATCGCAAAGTGCTCAGGGATAACATCCAAGGCATCACCAAGCCCGCCATCAGAAGGTTGGCTCGCAGAGGCGGCGTCAAACGTATTTCCGGTCTCATCTACGAGGAGACTCGCGGAGTTCTGAAGGTGTTCCTTGAGAACGTGATCCGTGACGCCGTCACTTACACGGAACACGCCAAGCGCAAGACCGTCACCGCCATGGACGTCGTGTATGCCCTCAAGAGGCAAGGACGTACCCTGTACGGATTCGGCGGTTAAAAAGGACATCGCTATCGCAGGTGACGACGGCGACATCCAATCGCCAATCCCGCAAACATGAAATCGGTTCTTTTCAGAACCACAATATCGTTTTAACATCACGTACAAGTATCCGATTGCTGTTCGGTTTTTCTTCTGCAAAAAAAAAAAAAAAGAAGAAAAAAACAAACCTTTTTCAAATTGCTGCAGATATGCGAACAACAAAAACAAAACGGAACATCATTTTTAACTTTTTTCTTTTCATTTTTTTTTTTCACGCTTTACGCTTTACTATTTGATGTTTTGTTGTTGTTATTGTTATTATTATTCTTCTTCTTCTTCTCTTTTCTTCTAAAACTGAATTATATAAGATTATTGCTTTGTCTCTTTCACTATTTGCTGTATTGTTATTATTATTCCTCTTCTCACTTTTCTGTTAAAATGGAATTATATAAGATCATTGCTTTGTCTCTTTTACTATTTGTTTTCTTCTTCTTCTTCTTCTTATTATTATTATTAAAACTTAAAATTATACTTCGCATGGTTATAGGTAAAACACTCTATTAGATTTGTGGCCCTGACAAGGGCCGTATAGTAATTGGTATACTCGGCGTGTTTGCGCTCGCCGCTGATGCACTCTCGTCAACGTGTTCAGGGCTTCTTTTCCGTCTTCTTCGGCAAGAGAACAGCCTGAATGTTAGGAAGAACACCGCCCTGTGCAATAGTCACTCCCGACAGCAGCTTGTTCAACTCCTCGTCGTTACGGATGGCCAGTTGCAGATGACGCGGGATGATGCGAGTCTTCTTGTTGTCGCGGGCGGCGTTACCGGCCAACTCGAGCACCTCGGCGGCCAAATACTCCATCACGGCGGCGAGATACACGGGCGCACCGGCACCTACCCTCTCGGCGTAGTTGCCTTTGCGGAGCAGCCTGTGGATACGACCGACCGGAAACTGGAGTCCGGCTCTGCTGGAACGGGACTTCGCCTTACCCTTGACCTTACCACCCTTGCCGCGACCGGACATTTTCTCTTTTATTTGAGTTTTACTTGTACGAACGTGAAAAACCTCTCGACGTGGTTACCACACGAAATGCGCTTAAACCCCATGGTCCGCAGCGTATTTATAGCCTCCGAACACCGAACGCCGGCTTCTCGATGGTCGGTCGGTCTCGGCAGCCGAACGCCCGATGGGCGGCGCTTACGCTTGGTCCGACTCACGTGTTAAAAAGCTGACTTGCAACGCTGCGATTAACACTATTGTTCTGTCCGTTCCAGCCGACGTACCGATACAATATTATTGCCGACGACGACGACAACATGCCACCCAAGACCAGCGGAAAGGCAGCCAAGAAGGCAGGCAAAGCCCAGAAGAACATATCCAAGGGCGACAAAAAGAAGAAGCGCAGGAGGAAGGAGAGTTATGCCATTTACATCTACAAGGTTCTGAAGCAGGTCCATCCCGATACCGGTATTTCCAGTAAGGCGATGAGTATCATGAACAGCTTCGTGAACGACATCTTCGAGCGCATCGCCGCCGAAGCTTCTCGTCTGGCTCACTACAACAAACGCTCCACAATCACGAGCAGGGAAATCCAGACCGCCGTGCGTCTCCTTCTGCCCGGTGAATTGGCCAAGCACGCGGTGAGCGAAGGCACCAAGGCCGTCACCAAATACACCAGTTCCAAATAAACGAAATATAGACACTGGCGCATCGCTTTCGGCATATTCGGCCGAAAATCCTAACGGTTCTTATCAGAGCCACAAAATCAATCGCAAACTCTTTACCATATCTCCGCACTCCGGCTCCGTGCTTGAATTCTTTTTGTTGTCATAAATGTTGTAGCTTATTATTTAGATTTATTTTGCAGCGACGGGCTCTATAAAAAAATAGATAAAAAAGTTTACTAAAATGAATGGTTGTTGTTGTTCTTTATTCAATTTATTCCGTTTTACAACTCAATTTTTTGCTCGCTCTCTCTCTCTCTCTCTCTCTCTCTCTCTCTCTCTCTCTCTCTCTCTCTTCGCACTCATCTCACGCAAACATTTATGTATCTTTTCACATTTTCGCATTCAAATAGTGACTCGTTCTAGGCAACTCATTATACGCAAATTTGCATAAAAAATGTGGTTCAATACGATATTTCTAATAGGATATTCCTCCAACTGCGAGATGGTTTCGCTAATCGGTCGGGGTCGGTCTTCAGTAATTTCCATATTCTTCGATGAGTAAATGTAGGGACTTTGGAAACAAACGAACGTCAAAATTTAGATAATATTGCTTTCTTTTAATTATATTCGTATATTGACCGCGAGTTGGATATATACATTTTCGGCTTTCGTTCAAATCACGTGGTGGTTGGTGGAACATTTTCACCACCGCGCGACGATCATCATCAGAATATTCTTCTACTTTCATACATTTATTTTTCGCATCCATTTTTCTTCTTCGTGTTTTCCACCTCTGCTGCTGGTGAGACGTCGGCGACGACGACGACGAAGAAGAATTCTCTGTCGACGTCCCTCGTCGTCAGACGAGAGGTATGCAGACCCGTTTTGCGAACGCTCTAACGGACACGGTCGACAACCGGGGAAACCGTGAACGGTCTTTTATCGTAGCGGAAGGATGCCATCACCCGTTGCCATAATCGAAAGTCGGAAATACCATCGGGACGGACCTCCGGGGCAGCCTCTGGCGGACCCTTCGATTCAGCCATCTTCGAGCATCGGTTTCTCGGTGCCGCCGCAGCGAGCACACTTTTCCAAGCCGGTCGACATGGTGGGCAAACGAAACTCCAAGGTTTCGGCGCACCGTTTGCACGATCGACTCCGTTGCGGACGACTTCCAGGATCGTCCGTTTCGCTTCCGAAACGCGGTGCTCCGAAATGAGGTTCGACTTTTCAGTCGGTACGTCCGGTTCGATTGGCACAATTCTTGGCATTCAATATTCGGTCCGAATAGCGTACAACGACGACTCGAATTGATGGCACCGTGTTTTCAAAAAGATACAACCGCGGAATCGACGTATTGTTCAACACCGACCAACTGAATATTTAACAGACACGCAGAGCATAGCGTATCATGGCTGACCTGGCATCGTTAAACGCAGCAGCACCGGCCCTCGCCGAACCTGCGGAATCTCCGAAAGCATCGAAAACCGCTGCGACCGATCTGCACACGTCTTCCGAGGGAGGAAGCACCGAGTCCGTCGTATCCAGCAAATCCTCGAAGATCGCCGCCGGAAAAGCCGCCGCCGCGGCAGCTGCGAAATCGAAGGCACCACGTGCGAAACCCAGCCACCCACCGACCGCCGAGATGGTGTGCAGTGCTATCAAGAGTCTGAAGGAGCGCGGAGGTTCGTCGCTTCAAGCGATCAAAAAATATTCCGCTGCCAACTACAAGATCGACTCCGAGAAGATGGCTCCGTTCATGAAGAAATACCTGAAAGCTGCAGTCGCTTCCGGCACTCTCATTCAGACCAAAGGAAAAGGTGCATCGGGATCGTTCAAGTTGGCGTCGACTTCACCGTCGGCCGCCGCTGGTTCCACCGGAACTCAGCTGCAGCAGCAGAAGAAGAAGGCCAAGAAGGCGACCGCCGCCAAGAAAACTACTCCTTCGAAAACCTCTTCGGCGAAGGCGACTTCTCCCGGCAAAAAGCCCGTGAAACGGACTGCCAAAGGTGCCGCATCCAAAACGTCTGCAACCGCAGCCACCACTACCACTACCAAGAAGCAACAAGCCGCAGCAGCGGCCGCAGCGACCGGAGCATCGGCGAAGTTGGCAGCAGCCACTGCCGCAGCAAAGAAGAAGCTAGCAGCTGCGAAAAAATCGAAAGCCGCGAAGGCAGCAGCTGCGGCGGCGACCGCAAAGTCGTCGACTCCGTCGAAGGCGAAGAAGACAGCCAAGGGTCCAACCAAGAAGCCGAAAGCTCCGAAACCGAAGCGCGCCAGGGGCGGTGCCGTTCCAGCGACCGGAGGCGGTGGCAAAGCCGTGGCGTGGAAGAAACCGAGTCCCAAGAAGAAGTGAGAATCGTTTTCACCTCGTTCTGGAGATGCCGGTCGTTTCGTCCTCGCCTGCCGGCTTGGCCGTCGCAGCAGCAGCCGCAGCCGCAGCCGCCGCGAATCAGCGGCGACGGCAGCCAGAAGAGCAGCAGCGCCCGCCGTTTCAAACGAAGGACGAAAAAAAAAAAGAATGGAAAACAACACTTGTTTCAAATGGTCCTTCTCAGGACCACAAACCAATGCAAATTTACATGCGTACGACGACTACTACTGCTACTACCACCAGCAATAAAATTGCCATCATTTAATTTATTACAACCCTAAAACATAGACATCGATCGACTTAAATTTGAAATTTACGTCGATGTTCTATTGCTGAAAATTTGAAAAGAAAGCTGAATATGCGCTATTATTTTGACGATCAGTTCGATTTTTTTGGTGGTTCTGAAAAGAACCGGTGGTCAATGATGATGATGATGATGATTCAGGCCCTCTCGCCGCGAATGCGTCTTGCCAGTTGAATATCCTTGGGCATGATGGTGACGCGTTTCGCGTGGATCGCGCACAGGTTGGTGTCCTCGAAGAGCCCGACCAGGTAGGCCTCGCTGGCTTCCTGCAGAGCCATAACGGCGGAACTTTGGAAACGCAGATCCGTTTTGAAGTCTTGCGCGATCTCGCGAACCAAACGCTGGAACGGCAATTTGCGGATCAGCAATTCGGTGCTTTTCTGGTAACGACGGATCTCGCGCAGAGCGACGGTGCCGGGCCTGTAACGATGGGGTTTCTTCACACCGCCGGTGGCCGGTGCGCTCTTCCTGGCTGCCTTGGTGGCAAGCTGCTTGCGCGGGGCTTTGCCTCCCGTCGATTTGCGAGCCGTTTGCTTCGTACGTGCCATCGTGTCGTCGAGACTAGTTTGTTTCTAACGTGACTGACTGAATTTGTAATGACAAAATCCGACGATGCTTCACGGTTTTGTTGACTTCTCGCAGCGCACGGGCGGAGCCTATGAGAAGGGTGGGGGTTGGTGGGCGCGTCATCCGGAGTATATAAAAGGGATATGTACAGAAGTTTTCGAAACACATACAGAAGGTGATCGCCGCTGCTCGTTCGAAGACTCTATTTCTTTTATCCTAATCCACGAAGATGACCGGTCGCGGCAAAGGAGGCAAGGGGCTGGGAAAAGGAGGCGCGAAGCGTCATCGCAAAGTGCTCAGGGATAACATCCAAGGCATCACCAAGCCCGCCATCAGAAGGTTGGCTCGCAGAGGCGGCGTCAAACGTATTTCCGGTCTCATCTACGAGGAGACTCGCGGAGTTCTGAAGGTGTTCATTGAGAACGTGATCCGTGACGCCGTCACTTACACGGAACACGCCAAGCGCAAGACCGTCACCGCCATGGACGTCGTGTATGCCCTCAAGAGGCAAGGACGTACCCTGTACGGATTCGGCGGTTAAAAAGGACATCGCTATCGCAGGTGACGACGGCGACATCCAATCGCCAATCCCGCAAACATGAAATCGGTTCTTTTCAGAACCACAATATCGTTTTAACATCACGTACAAGTATCCGATTGCTGTTCGGTTTTTCTTCTGCAAAAAAAAAAAAAAAGAAGAAAAAAACAAACCTTTTTCAAATTGCTGCAGATATGCGAACAACAAAAACAAAACGGAACATCATTTTTAACTTTTTTCTTTTCATTTTTTTTTTTCACGCTTTACGCTTTACTATTTGATGTTTTGTTGTTGTTATTGTTATTATTATTCTTCTTCTTCTTCTCTTTTCTTCTAAAACTGAATTATATAAGATTATTGCTTTGTCTCTTTCACTATTTGCTGTATTGTTATTATTATTCCTCTTCTCACTTTTCTGTTAAAATGGAATTATATAAGATCATTGCTTTGTCTCTTTTACTATTTGTTTTCTTCTTCTTCTTCTTCTTATTATTATTATTAAAACTTAAAATTATACTTCGCATGGTTATAGGTAAAACACTCTATTAGATTTGTGGCCCTGACAAGGGCCGTATAGTAATTGGTATACTCGGCGTGTTTGCGCTCGCCGCTGATGCACTCTCGTCAACGTGTTCAGGGCTTCTTTTCCGTCTTCTTCGGCAAGAGAACAGCCTGAATGTTAGGAAGAACACCGCCCTGTGCAATAGTCACTCCCGACAGCAGCTTGTTCAACTCCTCGTCGTTACGGATGGCCAGTTGCAGATGACGCGGGATGATGCGAGTCTTCTTGTTGTCGCGGGCGGCGTTACCGGCCAACTCGAGCACCTCGGCGGCCAAATACTCCATCACGGCGGCGAGATACACGGGCGCACCGGCACCTACCCTCTCGGCGTAGTTGCCTTTGCGGAGCAGCCTGTGGATACGACCGACCGGAAACTGGAGTCCGGCTCTGCTGGAACGGGACTTCGCCTTACCCTTGACCTTACCACCCTTGCCGCGACCGGACATTTTCTCTTTTATTTGAGTTTTACTTGTACGAACGTGAAAAACCTCTCGACGTGGTTACCACACGAAATGCGCTTAAACCCCATGGTCCGCAGCGTATTTATAGCCTCCGAACACCGAACGCCGGCTTCTCGATGGTCGGTCGGTCTCGGCAGCCGAACGCCCGATGGGCGGCGCTTACGCTTGGTCCGACTCACGTGTTAAAAAGCTGACTTGCAACGCTGCGATTAACACTATTGTTCTGTCCGTTCCAGCCGACGTACCGATACAATATTATTGCCGACGACGACGACAACATGCCACCCAAGACCAGCGGAAAGGCAGCCAAGAAGGCAGGCAAAGCCCAGAAGAACATATCCAAGGGCGACAAAAAGAAGAAGCGCAGGAGGAAGGAGAGTTATGCCATTTACATCTACAAGGTTCTGAAGCAGGTCCATCCCGATACCGGTATTTCCAGTAAGGCGATGAGTATCATGAACAGCTTCGTGAACGACATCTTCGAGCGCATCGCCGCCGAAGCTTCTCGTCTGGCTCACTACAACAAACGCTCCACAATCACGAGCAGGGAAATCCAGACCGCCGTGCGTCTCCTTCTGCCCGGTGAATTGGCCAAGCACGCGGTGAGCGAAGGCACCAAGGCCGTCACCAAATACACCAGTTCCAAATAAACGAAATATAGACACTGGCGCATCGCTTTCGGCATATTCGGCCGAAAATCCTAACGGTTCTTATCAGAGCCACAAAATCAATCGCAAACTCTTTACCATATCTCCGCACTCCGGCTCCGTGCTTGAATTCTTTTTGTTGTCATAAATGTTGTAGCTTATTATTTAGATTTATTTTGCAGCGACGGGCTCTATAAAAAAATAGATAAAAAAGTTTACTAAAATGAATGGTTGTTGTTGTTCTTTATTCAATTTATTCCGTTTTACAACTCAATTTTTTGCTCGCTCTCTCTCTCTCTCTCTCTCTCTCTCTCTCTCTCTCTCTCTCTCTCTCTCTTCGCACTCATCTCACGCAAACATTTATGTATCTTTTCACATTTTCGCATTCAAATAGTGACTCGTTCTAGGCAACTCATTATACGCAAATTTGCATAAAAAATGTGGTTCAATACGATATTTCTAATAGGATATTCCTCCAACTGCGAGATGGTTTCGCTAATCGGTCGGGGTCGGTCTTCAGTAATTTCCATATTCTTCGATGAGTAAATGTAGGGACTTTGGAAACAAACGAACGTCAAAATTTAGATAATATTGCTTTCTTTTAATTATATTCGTATATTGACCGCGAGTTGGATATATACATTTTCGGCTTTCGTTCAAATCACGTGGTGGTTGGTGGAACATTTTCACCACCGCGCGACGATCATCATCAGAATATTCTTCTACTTTCATACATTTATTTTTCGCATCCATTTTTCTTCTTCGTGTTTTCCACCTCTGCTGCTGGTGAGACGTCGGCGACGACGACGACGAAGAAGAATTCTCTGTCGACGTCCCTCGTCGTCAGACGAGAGGTATGCAGACCCGTTTTGCGAACGCTCTAACGGACACGGTCGACAACCGGGGAAACCGTGAACGGTCTTTTATCGTAGCGGAAGGATGCCATCACCCGTTGCCATAATCGAAAGTCGGAAATACCATCGGGACGGACCTCCGGGGCAGCCTCTGGCGGACCCTTCGATTCAGCCATCTTCGAGCATCGGTTTCTCGGTGCCGCCGCAGCGAGCACACTTTTCCAAGCCGGTCGACATGGTGGGCAAACGAAACTCCAAGGTTTCGGCGCACCGTTTGCACGATCGACTCCGTTGCGGACGACTTCCAGGATCGTCCGTTTCGCTTCCGAAACGCGGTGCTCCGAAATGAGGTTCGACTTTTCAGTCGGTACGTCCGGTTCGATTGGCACAATTCTTGGCATTCAATATTCGGTCCGAATAGCGTACAACGACGACTCGAATTGATGGCACCGTGTTTTCAAAAAGATACAACCGCGGAATCGACGTATTGTTCAACACCGACCAACTGAATATTTAACAGACACGCAGAGCATAGCGTATCATGGCTGACCTGGCATCGTTAAACGCAGCAGCACCGGCCCTCGCCGAACCTGCGGAATCTCCGAAAGCATCGAAAACCGCTGCGACCGATCTGCACACGTCTTCCGAGGGAGGAAGCACCGAGTCCGTCGTATCCAGCAAATCCTCGAAGATCGCCGCCGGAAAAGCCGCCGCCGCGGCAGCTGCGAAATCGAAGGCACCACGTGCGAAACCCAGCCACCCACCGACCGCCGAGATGGTGTGCAGTGCTATCAAGAGTCTGAAGGAGCGCGGAGGTTCGTCGCTTCAAGCGATCAAAAAATATTCCGCTGCCAACTACAAGATCGACTCCGAGAAGATGGCTCCGTTCATGAAGAAATACCTGAAAGCTGCAGTCGCTTCCGGCACTCTCATTCAGACCAAAGGAAAAGGTGCATCGGGATCGTTCAAGTTGGCGTCGACTTCACCGTCGGCCGCCGCTGGTTCCACCGGAACTCAGCTGCAGCAGCAGAAGAAGAAGGCCAAGAAGGCGACCGCCGCCAAGAAAACTACTCCTTCGAAAACCTCTTCGGCGAAGGCGACTTCTCCCGGCAAAAAGCCCGTGAAACGGACTGCCAAAGGTGCCGCATCCAAAACGTCTGCAACCGCAGCCACCACTACCACTACCAAGAAGCAACAAGCCGCAGCAGCGGCCGCAGCGACCGGAGCATCGGCGAAGTTGGCAGCAGCCACTGCCGCAGCAAAGAAGAAGCTAGCAGCTGCGAAAAAATCGAAAGCCGCGAAGGCAGCAGCTGCGGCGGCGACCGCAAAGTCGTCGACTCCGTCGAAGGCGAAGAAGACAGCCAAGGGTCCAACCAAGAAGCCGAAAGCTCCGAAACCGAAGCGCGCCAGGGGCGGTGCCGTTCCAGCGACCGGAGGCGGTGGCAAAGCCGTGGCGTGGAAGAAACCGAGTCCCAAGAAGAAGTGAGAATCGTTTTCACCTCGTTCTGGAGATGCCGGTCGTTTCGTCCTCGCCTGCCGGCTTGGCCGTCGCAGCAGCAGCCGCAGCCGCAGCCGCCGCGAATCAGCGGCGACGGCAGCCAGAAGAGCAGCAGCGCCCGCCGTTTCAAACGAAGGACGAAAAAAAAAAAGAATGGAAAACAACACTTGTTTCAAATGGTCCTTCTCAGGACCACAAACCAATGCAAATTTACATGCGTACGACGACTACTACTGCTACTACCACCAGCAATAAAATTGCCATCATTTAATTTATTACAACCCTAAAACATAGACATCGATCGACTTAAATTTGAAATTTACGTCGATGTTCTATTGCTGAAAATTTGAAAAGAAAGCTGAATATGCGCTATTATTTTGACGATCAGTTCGATTTTTTTGGTGGTTCTGAAAAGAACCGGTGGTCAATGATGATGATGATGATGATTCAGGCCCTCTCGCCGCGAATGCGTCTTGCCAGTTGAATATCCTTGGGCATGATGGTGACGCGTTTCGCGTGGATCGCGCACAGGTTGGTGTCCTCGAAGAGCCCGACCAGGTAGGCCTCGCTGGCTTCCTGCAGAGCCATAACGGCGGAACTTTGGAAACGCAGATCCGTTTTGAAGTCTTGCGCGATCTCGCGAACCAAACGCTGGAACGGCAATTTGCGGATCAGCAATTCGGTGCTTTTCTGGTAACGACGGATCTCGCGCAGAGCGACGGTGCCGGGCCTGTAACGATGGGGTTTCTTCACACCGCCGGTGGCCGGTGCGCTCTTCCTGGCTGCCTTGGTGGCAAGCTGCTTGCGCGGGGCTTTGCCTCCCGTCGATTTGCGAGCCGTTTGCTTCGTACGTGCCATCGTGTCGTCGAGACTAGTTTGTTTCTAACGTGACTGACTGAATTTGTAATGACAAAATCCGACGATGCTTCACGGTTTTGTTGACTTCTCGCAGCGCACGGGCGGAGCCTATGAGAAGGGTGGGGGTTGGTGGGCGCGTCATCCGGAGTATATAAAAGGGATATGTACAGAAGTTTTCGAAACACATACAGAAGGTGATCGCCGCTGCTCGTTCGAAGACTCTATTTCTTTTATCCTAATCCACGAAGATGACCGGTCGCGGCAAAGGAGGCAAGGGGCTGGGAAAAGGAGGCGCGAAGCGTCATCGCAAAGTGCTCAGGGATAACATCCAAGGCATCACCAAGCCCGCCATCAGAAGGTTGGCTCGCAGAGGCGGCGTCAAACGTATTTCCGGTCTCATCTACGAGGAGACTCGCGGAGTTCTGAAGGTGTTCCTTGAGAACGTGATCCGTGACGCCGTCACTTACACGGAACACGCCAAGCGCAAGACCGTCACCGCCATGGACGTCGTGTATGCCCTCAAGAGGCAAGGACGTACCCTGTACGGATTCGGCGGTTAAAAAGGACATCGCTATCGCAGGTGACGACGGCGACATCCAATCGCCAATCCCGCAAACATGAAATCGGTTCTTTTCAGAACCACAATATCGTTTTAACATCACGTACAAGTATCCGATTGCTGTTCGGTTTTTCTTCTGCAAAAAAAAAAAAAAAGAAGAAAAAAACAAACCTTTTTCAAATTGCTGCAGATATGCGAACAACAAAAACAAAACGGAACATCATTTTTAACTTTTTTCTTTTCATTTTTTTTTTTCACGCTTTACGCTTTACTATTTGATGTTTTGTTGTTGTTATTGTTATTATTATTCTTCTTCTTCTTCTCTTTTCTTCTAAAACTGAATTATATAAGATTATTGCTTTGTCTCTTTCACTATTTGCTGTATTGTTATTATTATTCCTCTTCTCACTTTTCTGTTAAAATGGAATTATATAAGATCATTGCTTTGTCTCTTTTACTATTTGTTTTCTTCTTCTTCTTCTTCTTATTATTATTATTAAAACTTAAAATTATACTTCGCATGGTTATAGGTAAAACACTCTATTAGATTTGTGGCCCTGACAAGGGCCGTATAGTAATTGGTATACTCGGCGTGTTTGCGCTCGCCGCTGATGCACTCTCGTCAACGTGTTCAGGGCTTCTTTTCCGTCTTCTTCGGCAAGAGAACAGCCTGAATGTTAGGAAGAACACCGCCCTGTGCAATAGTCACTCCCGACAGCAGCTTGTTCAACTCCTCGTCGTTACGGATGGCCAGTTGCAGATGACGCGGGATGATGCGAGTCTTCTTGTTGTCGCGGGCGGCGTTACCGGCCAACTCGAGCACCTCGGCGGCCAAATACTCCATCACGGCGGCGAGATACACGGGCGCACCGGCACCTACCCTCTCGGCGTAGTTGCCTTTGCGGAGCAGCCTGTGGATACGACCGACCGGAAACTGGAGTCCGGCTCTGCTGGAACGGGACTTCGCCTTACCCTTGACCTTACCACCCTTGCCGCGACCGGACATTTTCTCTTTTATTTGAGTTTTACTTGTACGAACGTGAAAAACCTCTCGACGTGGTTACCACACGAAATGCGCTTAAACCCCATGGTCCGCAGCGTATTTATAGCCTCCGAACACCGAACGCCGGCTTCTCGATGGTCGGTCGGTCTCGGCAGCCGAACGCCCGATGGGCGGCGCTTACGCTTGGTCCGACTCACGTGTTAAAAAGCTGACTTGCAACGCTGCGATTAACACTGCAGTTGACTTCGAGCATTTGAGCCGTCAGCATCGTGTTTTTGAGCAGCGTCTGCAAATTGATTTAAGCACTTTTCAGTGCTCCAAATCAAACTAGAATCTGTTAATGCACTTTTTAGTGCACAAGTTCTGTTGATAGTTTGGCCACCCATCTGGTCAACATAGTGCAAGGCGCTATGGAGGAACCCCAAGGGGATCCCCCCACCACTGCCATATCACTGCCTGCGTCCTTGAGCCGCCAGGATGCCATCGACCTCGCCTTAGATCTTGACTCCAGGCTTACTGAAAGTGAAAAGGACAAAGTGCTCATGAGGCAAGAAATCTCGGAGCTAAAATCAAGCTTAAAGATGCTGCGTCGTTCCTTGAAGAGGTTCACCAGCGCAAAGACAAACTCAGTGCGTTCGGACAGTGCGTCGCGGTCGGTCAGTTCAACTCCGTCGCGTTCAAACAGTGTCGCCTCTACGTCCTCACGCAAGGAGGCACCTCCTGGTGCCAGCGCCATCGATGTATCGATGAACGAGAGTGATCCCTCCTCAGACTCTAGTGCCAGTGACACGAACTTCCCCCGCAAAAAGAGGCACCGTACCTCTCCGGTGTACAGTGCGTCAAAGCGTCGTCCTCCGTCCAGCCCAGGCAGTACGGACCCCACTCAACATGCTCCCGAGAATGAAGGCTCCGGTACTGAGAACTCACCAAGCAACGGGTTCGCAACAGCAGACCACAACCCGCCACCTCCCGCCATGCGTACCCCTCCGATCATCCTTAGGACTAAGGATAACTGGACCAAAATATCGGGCAGAATAAAGACACTTGGCTTTAACGTGAAAAGCGCAAAAACTACGGCAGAAGGTATCCGTATACTCCCGATATCCCCTGATGATTTTAGAGGAATCATTAAATTCTTCGATGGTGAGAAACTCCCTTACCACTCATTCACACTCGAAAGTGAGAAGACCGTCCGGGTAGTGTTACGTGGAGTCGCGAGCGGAATTGAGACGGAAGAGGTCACCAATGATCTCAAGGCACTGAGCATCGTGCCAATCAAGGTTAGCCGGATGCTCGTAAGAAAGAGACCGGTCGACATGGTCATTGTCGAAGTGGAAAAGAAGGATAAAGACAAAGTGTTCGAGCTACGGGCGGTGTGCAACCTTCGCGTTGTAGTGGAGCCCCTGAACAAAAAGAAAGAGGTTGGACAATGTTACCGTTGTCAGAAGTGGGGCCATTCCCAAAAGGGATGTCGCGCGGTGCCCAAGTGTGTAAAGTGCGGTAAAGAACACGCCACGGCCGAGTGCAAAAAGGACGTTAAATCCGCAGCTAAGTGCGCGAACTGTGGAGGTGCACACCCAGCCAGTTACCGGGGCTGCTCCGAATGGCCGCAGCTCACCCTCAAAGGTGGTTCCTCATCCAGAGTCCTGTCAGGACTGAGTTATGCTCGTGCATCCGACCCTGTGCGCGGTCAGGCATTTCCCGTACTACCAACTACTAGTACACGCCCACCGATGATCAATGCGACACGCCCTCCGCCAAGAACCAACCGTTTGGACCAACACATTTCCGCTGCTGTTCCCCAGCACCAACCATCCGACGCTTTTACAAGAGAGTCCGTCACCATGCTTTTCATGAGCATGTTCCAGCCCATGTTCCAGGCGATGGAAAACATCAAGTTATCAATTGAAACCTTTGCGAACCCGAATGCCAATTAACAAAAGGAAACCGGCATCGCTAGAGATCCTCGCCTGGAATGCCAACGGGCTGAGATACAAAAAGAACGAACTCCAGGCACTAGCGGAGGAACGAGCAGCGGATGTGCTCCTTATAAACGAGACACACTTCAGGCCTGCCGACGTGCCATCCATTGCGAATTACCACGTTTATCACAACATTAGACGTGGCGGACTTGGTGGTGGCACCGCTGTCTACGTCAAGCGTAACATTGACCACGTTCTTCTGCCTCTCCCTGACCCGGCCCAGCTGGAGATGACCGGAGTTGCAGTCAATACACAAGACAATGGCACCATCCACCTGTACGCGGTCTACAACCCGCCCAGCCGATCTCTTCCACTTGATGACTTGGAGACCATCCTCGACACTAACCACCCAGTGATCATCGCAGGCGATCTGAATGCTAAGCACCCGGCCTGGAACAGTAGGGTTCCAAACCGGAACGGACGCCTTCTCCTCTCGCTCATGGAGAACAGAGACATCGTTGTTGTTGGCCCAGATGCTCCCACGCACTATGGTCATCGTGGCAGGCCAGATGTCTTGGACATCGCCATCATCAAGGATATCACGCAACACCTCTCCATCGACGTGCTGGACGAGCTGAGTTCTGACCACAATCCGATAGTGCTACACCTGGGAATTGGTGCCGACGATGATCCTCCAGCTACCACCTGCAAGGTTAACTGGGCAGTATTCTCCGAGACAGCCGACTCCTTCACCGGTCGAGTTCCAAGCCTGCATTCCAGGGAGGAGATCGACGTGGCAGTCGACTCTCTCCAAACAAATTTAAAGCTTGCATTAGACTCTGCAACTCACCGTATTACACGCCGAACTCGCAATAATCATCTGCCTGCTGATCTCCATCAGCTCATCAGGGACCGTCGGAGAGCGAAGAGGGACTATCAGCGAACTCTCCATCCCGATCACAGACGAATCCTCTCCAGACTTTCCGCCCAGGTGCGCGATGGGTTGGATGAACTCAGAAACGACAGGTGGCAAGAGTGCTTATTGAGTCTGTCGGATGACATGGGCTCGGTTCATCGGCTGGCAAAAACCCTTCGTAAGAAGAGAATCCAACTTCCACCGATCCACGGACCTGACGGTGTAGTCTTCTCGGAAAAAGACAAGGCGGAGGTGTTCGCTGACAGTCTCGAGAGTCAATGCAGCCCCAATTACACCCACGCCGATCTAGATCACATTGACTATGTCAACTACGAAGTCCGACGTACTCTCCGCACTCCCGATTTGGATGTTATCGAGCCAACCACTCCCAAAGAAATCTTCGGCATCATCAAGTGCCTTAAAGCGAGGAAGGCACCAGGCATCGACGGAATCACCAGTCGTATGCTGAAATCTCTGCCACGGAGATCGGGGATGCACATTGTAGCCATCATCAACTCCATGCTACGTCTCCGTCATTTCCCGGATAAATGGAAGAGAGCTGACATCGTGGTCATCCCCAAAGCTGCCAACAACCTCCAGTTTCCCCAGAATTACCGGCCCATCAGCCTCTTGCCCTGCATTGGGAAGATAGCTGAAAAAGTCATCCTCCGAAGGCTGCAAACTCATGAAGAGCAGCATAATATAATTCCGGACGAACAATTTGGCTTCAGAAGCGGTCACTCCACCACGGGTCAGGTGCTGAGGATGGTTGAGCTCATTACAACGTCATTTAACTGGAGGAGGCATGCAGGAGCAGTGTTCCTTGACGTGGCAAAGGCGTTCGACAAGGTCTGGCACAAGGGCCTTATCTACAAGCTCCAGAAGTTCGAGTTTCCAACTGGCTTGATCCGGCTGGTCAGTGACTTTCTACGGGACAGAACATTCTCTGTGAAACTTGGAGATACCAGATCGTCGGTTCGGCCTATCAGATCCGGAGTGCCACAAGGGTCGATTATTTCGCCTTTCCTTTTCGCCATCTTCATGGCCGACGTACCTGATGTTAAAACTGGAACCACCACCTCTGCTTTCTACGCCGATGACACCGCCATCTTAGTCCGGCACACTTGCCCGATTCACGTCACCAGACACCTCCAGGATGCTTTGGACCAGCTGGAGAATTGGTTCAAACTCTGGAGAATTGACATTAACCCGGACAAGAGTGTTGCGGTGCTCTTCACCAAAAAGAGAGGTTCCATCAGACGTTCTGCTGCACCGTATGGAGAGCTGTCCATGTTCGACAGGACGATTGAGTGGAAGCCATCAGCGAAATATCTGGGGGTGGTCCTAGATAAAAGCCTCAACTTTCACAGTCACATAGAATATGTCAGAGGCAAGGCTTGCGGCATGGTAAAACAGCTGTACCCCTTCACTAACCGACGCAGCAAACTCAACTCCCGGAGCAAGCTGCTTCTCTACAAGACCGTCCTCCGACCAATCATGTTATATGCATCTCCGGCTTGGGGCCACGCTGCGCAGTCCCAAATAAATAAGCTCCAGGTGATACAAAACAAGGCGCTCCGCTCAGCCTTTGACGCGCCTTGGTTTGTGTCAAACAGGCAGCTCCATCGGGAAGCTGATATGCCCATCCTATCGGATGTAATTAAGAAGATCGCTGCGAATGAATTTTCCAGAGCTGAAGTGCACACCAATCCTTTGATGCGCTCGGCAGTGAATTACGATCCGGATCAGTCCAGGTACAGGAGACCAAAGTCACTCATGACCAGATAACAACGCAGTCAATAAAGAGTCACGTCATGAGCCTGGGCTGAACAAAAATGTTCACATCAAAAATCAACTGCCAAGTTCTCACATGACTATGGGGCATTAGGCCTAGCTGCCAGCCTCTTGCCAAGTAGGAAAAAGCAAAAAAAGGTTTAAGCGCATTTCGTGTGGTAACCACGTCGAGAGGTTTTTCACGTTCGTACAAGTAAAACTCAAATAAAAGAGAAAATGTCCGGTCGCGGCAAGGGTGGTAAGGTCAAGGGTAAGGCGAAGTCCCGTTCCAGCAGAGCCGGACTCCAGTTTCCGGTCGGTCGTATCCACAGGCTGCTCCGCAAAGGCAACTACGCCGAGAGGGTAGGTGCCGGTGCGCCCGTGTATCTCGCCGCCGTGATGGAGTATTTGGCCGCCGAGGTGCTCGAGTTGGCCGGTAACGCCGCCCGCGACAACAAGAAGACTCGCATCATCCCGCGTCATCTGCAACTGGCCATCCGTAACGACGAGGAGTTGAACAAGCTGCTGTCGGGAGTGACTATTGCACAGGGCGGTGTTCTTCCTAACATTCAGGCTATTCTCTTGCCGAAGAAGACGGAAAAGAAGCCCTGAACACGTTGACGAGAGTGCATCAGCGGCGAGCGCAAACACGCCGAGTATACCAATTACTATACGGCCCTTGTCAGGGCCACAAATCTAATAGAGTGTTTTACCTATAACCATGCGAAGTATAATTTTAAGTTTTAATAATAATAATAAGAAGAAGAAGAAGAAGAAAACAAATAGTAAAAGAGACAAAGCAATGATCTTATATAATTCCATTTTAACAGAAAAGTGAGAAGAGGAATAATAATAACAATACAGCAAATAGTGAAAGAGACAAAGCAATAATCTTATATAATTCAGTTTTAGAAGAAAAGAGAAGAAGAAGAAGAATAATAATAACAATAACAACAACAAAACATCAAATAGTAAAGCGTAAAGCGTGAAAAAAAAAAATGAAAAGAAAAAAGTTAAAAATGATGTTCCGTTTTGTTTTTGTTGTTCGCATATCTGCAGCAATTTGAAAAAGGTTTGTTTTTTTCTTCTTTTTTTTTTTTTTTGCAGAAGAAAAACCGAACAGCAATCGGATACTTGTACGTGATGTTAAAACGATATTGTGGTTCTGAAAAGAACCGATTTCATGTTTGCGGGATTGGCGATTGGATGTCGCCGTCGTCACCTGCGATAGCGATGTCCTTTTTAACCGCCGAATCCGTACAGGGTACGTCCTTGCCTCTTGAGGGCATACACGACGTCCATGGCGGTGACGGTCTTGCGCTTGGCGTGTTCCGTGTAAGTGACGGCGTCACGGATCACGTTCTCAAGGAACACCTTCAGAACTCCGCGAGTCTCCTCGTAGATGAGACCGGAAATACGTTTGACGCCGCCTCTGCGAGCCAACCTTCTGATGGCGGGCTTGGTGATGCCTTGGATGTTATCCCTGAGCACTTTGCGATGACGCTTCGCGCCTCCTTTTCCCAGCCCCTTGCCTCCTTTGCCGCGACCGGTCATCTTCGTGGATTAGGATAAAAGAAATAGAGTCTTCGAACGAGCAGCGGCGATCACCTTCTGTATGTGTTTCGAAAACTTCTGTACATATCCCTTTTATATACTCCGGATGACGCGCCCACCAACCCCCACCCTTCTCATAGGCTCCGCCCGTGCGCTGCGAGAAGTCAACAAAACCGTGAAGCATCGTCGGATTTTGTCATTACAAATTCAGTCAGTCACGTTAGAAACAAACTAGTCTCGACGACACGATGGCACGTACGAAGCAAACGGCTCGCAAATCGACGGGAGGCAAAGCCCCGCGCAAGCAGCTTGCCACCAAGGCAGCCAGGAAGAGCGCACCGGCCACCGGCGGTGTGAAGAAACCCCATCGTTACAGGCCCGGCACCGTCGCTCTGCGCGAGATCCGTCGTTACCAGAAAAGCACCGAATTGCTGATCCGCAAATTGCCGTTCCAGCGTTTGGTTCGCGAGATCGCGCAAGACTTCAAAACGGATCTGCGTTTCCAAAGTTCCGCCGTTATGGCTCTGCAGGAAGCCAGCGAGGCCTACCTGGTCGGGCTCTTCGAGGACACCAACCTGTGCGCGATCCACGCGAAACGCGTCACCATCATGCCCAAGGATATTCAACTGGCAAGACGCATTCGCGGCGAGAGGGCCTGAATCATCATCATCATCATCATTGACCACCGGTTCTTTTCAGAACCACCAAAAAAATCGAACTGATCGTCAAAATAATAGCGCATATTCAGCTTTCTTTTCAAATTTTCAGCAATAGAACATCGACGTAAATTTCAAATTTAAGTCGATCGATGTCTATGTTTTAGGGTTGTAATAAATTAAATGATGGCAATTTTATTGCTGGTGGTAGTAGCAGTAGTAGTCGTCGTACGCATGTAAATTTGCATTGGTTTGTGGTCCTGAGAAGGACCATTTGAAACAAGTGTTGTTTTCCATTCTTTTTTTTTTTCGTCCTTCGTTTGAAACGGCGGGCGCTGCTGCTCTTCTGGCTGCCGTCGCCGCTGATTCGCGGCGGCTGCGGCTGCGGCTGCTGCTGCGACGGCCAAGCCGGCAGGCGAGGACGAAACGACCGGCATCTCCAGAACGAGGTGAAAACGATTCTCACTTCTTCTTGGGACTCGGTTTCTTCCACGCCACGGCTTTGCCACCGCCTCCGGTCGCTGGAACGGCACCGCCCCTGGCGCGCTTCGGTTTCGGAGCTTTCGGCTTCTTGGTTGGACCCTTGGCTGTCTTCTTCGCCTTCGACGGAGTCGACGACTTTGCGGTCGCCGCCGCAGCTGCTGCCTTCGCGGCTTTCGATTTTTTCGCAGCTGCTAGCTTCTTCTTTGCTGCGGCAGTGGCTGCTGCCAACTTCGCCGATGCTCCGGTCGCTGCGGCCGCTGCTGCGGCTTGTTGCTTCTTGGTAGTGGTAGTGGTGGCTGCGGTTGCAGACGTTTTGGATGCGGCACCTTTGGCAGTCCGTTTCACGGGCTTTTTGCCGGGAGAAGTCGCCTTCGCCGAAGAGGTTTTCGAAGGAGTAGTTTTCTTGGCGGCGGTCGCCTTCTTGGCCTTCTTCTTCTGCTGCTGCAGCTGAGTTCCGGTGGAACCAGCGGCGGCCGACGGTGAAGTCGACGCCAACTTGAACGATCCCGATGCACCTTTTCCTTTGGTCTGAATGAGAGTGCCGGAAGCGACTGCAGCTTTCAGGTATTTCTTCATGAACGGAGCCATCTTCTCGGAGTCGATCTTGTAGTTGGCAGCGGAATATTTTTTGATCGCTTGAAGCGACGAACCTCCGCGCTCCTTCAGACTCTTGATAGCACTGCACACCATCTCGGCGGTCGGTGGGTGGCTGGGTTTCGCACGTGGTGCCTTCGATTTCGCAGCTGCCGCGGCGGCGGCTTTTCCGGCGGCGATCTTCGAGGATTTGCTGGATACGACGGACTCGGTGCTTCCTCCCTCGGAAGACGTGTGCAGATCGGTCGCAGCGGTTTTCGATGCTTTCGGAGATTCCGCAGGTTCGGCGAGGGCCGGTGCTGCTGCGTTTAACGATGCCAGGTCAGCCATGATACGCTATGCTCTGCGTGTCTGTTAAATATTCAGTTGGTCGGTGTTGAACAATACGTCGATTCCGCGGTTGTATCTTTTTGAAAACACGGTGCCATCAATTCGAGTCGTCGTTGTACGCTATTCGGACCGAATATTGAATGCCAAGAATTGTGCCAATCGAACCGGACGTACCGACTGAAAAGTCGAACCTCATTTCGGAGCACCGCGTTTCGGAAGCGAAACGGACGATCCTGGAAGTCGTCCGCAACGGAGTCGATCGTGCAAACGGTGCGCCGAAACCTTGGAGTTTCGTTTGCCCACCATGTCGACCGGCTTGGAAAAGTGTGCTCGCTGCGGCGGCACCGAGAAACCGATGCTCGAAGATGGCTGAATCGAAGGGTCCGCCAGAGGCTGCCCCGGAGGTCCGTCCCGATGGTATTTCCGACTTTCGATTATGGCAACGGGTGATGGCATCCTTCCGCTACGATAAAAGACCGTTCACGGTTTCCCCGGTTGTCGACCGTGTCCGTTAGAGCGTTCGCAAAACGGGTCTGCATACCTCTCGTCTGACGACGAGGGACGTCGACAGAGAATTCTTCTTCGTCGTCGTCGTCGCCGACGTCTCACCAGCAGCAGAGGTGGAAAACACGAAGAAGAAAAATGGATGCGAAAAATAAATGTATGAAAGTAGAAGAATATTCTGATGATGATCGTCGCGCGGTGGTGAAAATGTTCCACCAACCACCACGTGATTTGAACGAAAGCCGAAAATGTATATATCCAACTCGCGGTCAATATACGAATATAATTAAAAGAAAGCAATATTATCTAAATTTTGACGTTCGTTTGTTTCCAAAGTCCCTACATTTACTCATCGAAGAATATGGAAATTACTGAAGACCGACCCCGACCGATTAGCGAAACCATCTCGCAGTTGGAGGAATATCCTATTAGAAATATCGTATTGAACCACATTTTTTATGCAAATTTGCGTATAATGAGTTGCCTAGAACGAGTCACTATTTGAATGCGAAAATGTGAAAAGATACATAAATGTTTGCGTGAGATGAGTGCGAAGAGAGAGAGAGAGAGAGAGAGAGAGAGAGAGAGAGAGAGAGAGAGAGAGAGCGAGCAAAAAATTGAGTTGTAAAACGGAATAAATTGAATAAAGAACAACAACAACCATTCATTTTAGTAAACTTTTTTATCTATTTTTTTATAGAGCCCGTCGCTGCAAAATAAATCTAAATAATAAGCTACAACATTTATGACAACAAAAAGAATTCAAGCACGGAGCCGGAGTGCGGAGATATGGTAAAGAGTTTGCGATTGATTTTGTGGCTCTGATAAGAACCGTTAGGATTTTCGGCCGAATATGCCGAAAGCGATGCGCCAGTGTCTATATTTCGTTTATTTGGAACTGGTGTATTTGGTGACGGCCTTGGTGCCTTCGCTCACCGCGTGCTTGGCCAATTCACCGGGCAGAAGGAGACGCACGGCGGTCTGGATTTCCCTGCTCGTGATTGTGGAGCGTTTGTTGTAGTGAGCCAGACGAGAAGCTTCGGCGGCGATGCGCTCGAAGATGTCGTTCACGAAGCTGTTCATGATACTCATCGCCTTACTGGAAATACCGGTATCGGGATGGACCTGCTTCAGAACCTTGTAGATGTAAATGGCATAACTCTCCTTCCTCCTGCGCTTCTTCTTTTTGTCGCCCTTGGATATGTTCTTCTGGGCTTTGCCTGCCTTCTTGGCTGCCTTTCCGCTGGTCTTGGGTGGCATGTTGTCGTCGTCGTCGGCAATAATATTGTATCGGTACGTCGGCTGGAACGGACAGAACAATAGTGTTAATCGCAGCGTTGCAAGTCAGCTTTTTAACACGTGAGTCGGACCAAGCGTAAGCGCCGCCCATCGGGCGTTCGGCTGCCGAGACCGACCGACCATCGAGAAGCCGGCGTTCGGTGTTCGGAGGCTATAAATACGCTGCGGACCATGGGGTTTAAGCGCATTTCGTGTGGTAACCACGTCGAGAGGTTTTTCACGTTCGTACAAGTAAAACTCAAATAAAAGAGAAAATGTCCGGTCGCGGCAAGGGTGGTAAGGTCAAGGGTAAGGCGAAGTCCCGTTCCAGCAGAGCCGGACTCCAGTTTCCGGTCGGTCGTATCCACAGGCTGCTCCGCAAAGGCAACTACGCCGAGAGGGTAGGTGCCGGTGCGCCCGTGTATCTCGCCGCCGTGATGGAGTATTTGGCCGCCGAGGTGCTCGAGTTGGCCGGTAACGCCGCCCGCGACAACAAGAAGACTCGCATCATCCCGCGTCATCTGCAACTGGCCATCCGTAACGACGAGGAGTTGAACAAGCTGCTGTCGGGAGTGACTATTGCACAGGGCGGTGTTCTTCCTAACATTCAGGCTGTTCTCTTGCCGAAGAAGACGGAAAAGAAGCCCTGAACACGTTGACGAGAGTGCATCAGCGGCGAGCGCAAACACGCCGAGTATACCAATTACTATACGGCCCTTGTCAGGGCCACAAATCTAATAGAGTGTTTTACCTATAACCATGCGAAGTATAATTTTAAGTTTTAATAATAATAATAAGAAGAAGAAGAAGAAGAAAACAAATAGTAAAAGAGACAAAGCAATGATCTTATATAATTCCATTTTAACAGAAAAGTGAGAAGAGGAATAATAATAACAATACAGCAAATAGTGAAAGAGACAAAGCAATAATCTTATATAATTCAGTTTTAGAAGAAAAGAGAAGAAGAAGAAGAATAATAATAACAATAACAACAACAAAACATCAAATAGTAAAGCGTAAAGCGTGAAAAAAAAAAATGAAAAGAAAAAAGTTAAAAATGATGTTCCGTTTTGTTTTTGTTGTTCGCATATCTGCAGCAATTTGAAAAAGGTTTGTTTTTTTCTTCTTTTTTTTTTTTTTTGCAGAAGAAAAACCGAACAGCAATCGGATACTTGTACGTGATGTTAAAACGATATTGTGGTTCTGAAAAGAACCGATTTCATGTTTGCGGGATTGGCGATTGGATGTCGCCGTCGTCACCTGCGATAGCGATGTCCTTTTTAACCGCCGAATCCGTACAGGGTACGTCCTTGCCTCTTGAGGGCATACACGACGTCCATGGCGGTGACGGTCTTGCGCTTGGCGTGTTCCGTGTAAGTGACGGCGTCACGGATCACGTTCTCAAGGAACACCTTCAGAACTCCGCGAGTCTCCTCGTAGATGAGACCGGAAATACGTTTGACGCCGCCTCTGCGAGCCAACCTTCTGATGGCGGGCTTGGTGATGCCTTGGATGTTATCCCTGAGCACTTTGCGATGACGCTTCGCGCCTCCTTTTCCCAGCCCCTTGCCTCCTTTGCCGCGACCGGTCATCTTCGTGGATTAGGATAAAAGAAATAGAGTCTTCGAACGAGCAGCGGCGATCACCTTCTGTATGTGTTTCGAAAACTTCTGTACATATCCCTTTTATATACTCCGGATGACGCGCCCACCAACCCCCACCCTTCTCATAGGCTCCGCCCGTGCGCTGCGAGAAGTCAACAAAACCGTGAAGCATCGTCGGATTTTGTCATTACAAATTCAGTCAGTCACGTTAGAAACAAACTAGTCTCGACGACACGATGGCACGTACGAAGCAAACGGCTCGCAAATCGACGGGAGGCAAAGCCCCGCGCAAGCAGCTTGCCACCAAGGCAGCCAGGAAGAGCGCACCGGCCACCGGCGGTGTGAAGAAACCCCATCGTTACAGGCCCGGCACCGTCGCTCTGCGCGAGATCCGTCGTTACCAGAAAAGCACCGAATTGCTGATCCGCAAATTGCCGTTCCAGCGTTTGGTTCGCGAGATCGCGCAAGACTTCAAAACGGATCTGCGTTTCCAAAGTTCCGCCGTTATGGCTCTGCAGGAAGCCAGCGAGGCCTACCTGGTCGGGCTCTTCGAGGACACCAACCTGTGCGCGATCCACGCGAAACGCGTCACCATCATGCCCAAGGATATTCAACTGGCAAGACGCATTCGCGGCGAGAGGGCCTGAATCATCATCATCATCATCATTGACCACCGGTTCTTTTCAGAACCACCAAAAAAATCGAACTGATCGTCAAAATAATAGCGCATATTCAGCTTTCTTTTCAAATTTTCAGCAATAGAACATCGACGTAAATTTCAAATTTAAGTCGATCGATGTCTATGTTTTAGGGTTGTAATAAATTAAATGATGGCAATTTTATTGCTGGTGGTAGTAGCAGTAGTAGTCGTCGTACGCATGTAAATTTGCATTGGTTTGTGGTCCTGAGAAGGACCATTTGAAACAAGTGTTGTTTTCCATTCTTTTTTTTTTTCGTCCTTCGTTTGAAACGGCGGGCGCTGCTGCTCTTCTGGCTGCCGTCGCCGCTGATTCGCGGCGGCTGCGGCTGCGGCTGCTGCTGCGACGGCCAAGCCGGCAGGCGAGGACGAAACGACCGGCATCTCCAGAACGAGGTGAAAACGATTCTCACTTCTTCTTGGGACTCGGTTTCTTCCACGCCACGGCTTTGCCACCGCCTCCGGTCGCTGGAACGGCACCGCCCCTGGCGCGCTTCGGTTTCGGAGCTTTCGGCTTCTTGGTTGGACCCTTGGCTGTCTTCTTCGCCTTCGACGGAGTCGACGACTTTGCGGTCGCCGCCGCAGCTGCTGCCTTCGCGGCTTTCGATTTTTTCGCAGCTGCTAGCTTCTTCTTTGCTGCGGCAGTGGCTGCTGCCAACTTCGCCGATGCTCCGGTCGCTGCGGCCGCTGCTGCGGCTTGTTGCTTCTTGGTAGTGGTAGTGGTGGCTGCGGTTGCAGACGTTTTGGATGCGGCACCTTTGGCAGTCCGTTTCACGGGCTTTTTGCCGGGAGAAGTCGCCTTCGCCGAAGAGGTTTTCGAAGGAGTAGTTTTCTTGGCGGCGGTCGCCTTCTTGGCCTTCTTCTTCTGCTGCTGCAGCTGAGTTCCGGTGGAACCAGCGGCGGCCGACGGTGAAGTCGACGCCAACTTGAACGATCCCGATGCACCTTTTCCTTTGGTCTGAATGAGAGTGCCGGAAGCGACTGCAGCTTTCAGGTATTTCTTCATGAACGGAGCCATCTTCTCGGAGTCGATCTTGTAGTTGGCAGCGGAATATTTTTTGATCGCTTGAAGCGACGAACCTCCGCGCTCCTTCAGACTCTTGATAGCACTGCACACCATCTCGGCGGTCGGTGGGTGGCTGGGTTTCGCACGTGGTGCCTTCGATTTCGCAGCTGCCGCGGCGGCGGCTTTTCCGGCGGCGATCTTCGAGGATTTGCTGGATACGACGGACTCGGTGCTTCCTCCCTCGGAAGACGTGTGCAGATCGGTCGCAGCGGTTTTCGATGCTTTCGGAGATTCCGCAGGTTCGGCGAGGGCCGGTGCTGCTGCGTTTAACGATGCCAGGTCAGCCATGATACGCTATGCTCTGCGTGTCTGTTAAATATTCAGTTGGTCGGTGTTGAACAATACGTCGATTCCGCGGTTGTATCTTTTTGAAAACACGGTGCCATCAATTCGAGTCGTCGTTGTACGCTATTCGGACCGAATATTGAATGCCAAGAATTGTGCCAATCGAACCGGACGTACCGACTGAAAAGTCGAACCTCATTTCGGAGCACCGCGTTTCGGAAGCGAAACGGACGATCCTGGAAGTCGTCCGCAACGGAGTCGATCGTGCAAACGGTGCGCCGAAACCTTGGAGTTTCGTTTGCCCACCATGTCGACCGGCTTGGAAAAGTGTGCTCGCTGCGGCGGCACCGAGAAACCGATGCTCGAAGATGGCTGAATCGAAGGGTCCGCCAGAGGCTGCCCCGGAGGTCCGTCCCGATGGTATTTCCGACTTTCGATTATGGCAACGGGTGATGGCATCCTTCCGCTACGATAAAAGACCGTTCACGGTTTCCCCGGTTGTCGACCGTGTCCGTTAGAGCGTTCGCAAAACGGGTCTGCATACCTCTCGTCTGACGACGAGGGACGTCGACAGAGAATTCTTCTTCGTCGTCGTCGTCGCCGACGTCTCACCAGCAGCAGAGGTGGAAAACACGAAGAAGAAAAATGGATGCGAAAAATAAATGTATGAAAGTAGAAGAATATTCTGATGATGATCGTCGCGCGGTGGTGAAAATGTTCCACCAACCACCACGTGATTTGAACGAAAGCCGAAAATGTATATATCCAACTCGCGGTCAATATACGAATATAATTAAAAGAAAGCAATATTATCTAAATTTTGACGTTCGTTTGTTTCCAAAGTCCCTACATTTACTCATCGAAGAATATGGAAATTACTGAAGACCGACCCCGACCGATTAGCGAAACCATCTCGCAGTTGGAGGAATATCCTATTAGAAATATCGTATTGAACCACATTTTTTATGCAAATTTGCGTATAATGAGTTGCCTAGAACGAGTCACTATTTGAATGCGAAAATGTGAAAAGATACATAAATGTTTGCGTGAGATGAGTGCAGAGAGAGAGAGAGAGAGAGAGAGAGAGAGAGAGAGAGAGAGAGAGAGAGAGCGAGCAAAAAATTGAGTTGTAAAACGGAATAAATTGAATAAAGAACAACAACAACCATTCATTTTAGTAAACTTTTTTATCTATTTTTTTATAGAGCCCGTCGCTGCAAAATAAATCTAAATAATAAGCTACAACATTTATGACAACAAAAAGAATTCAAGCACGGAGCCGGAGTGCGGAGATATGGTAAAGAGTTTGCGATTGATTTTGTGGCTCTGATAAGAACCGTTAGGATTTTCGGCCGAATATGCCGAAAGCGATGCGCCAGTGTCTATATTTCGTTTATTTGGAACTGGTGTATTTGGTGACGGCCTTGGTGCCTTCGCTCACCGCGTGCTTGGCCAATTCACCGGGCAGAAGGAGACGCACGGCGGTCTGGATTTCCCTGCTCGTGATTGTGGAGCGTTTGTTGTAGTGAGCCAGACGAGAAGCTTCGGCGGCGATGCGCTCGAAGATGTCGTTCACGAAGCTGTTCATGATACTCATCGCCTTACTGGAAATACCGGTATCGGGATGGACCTGCTTCAGAACCTTGTAGATGTAAATGGCATAACTCTCCTTCCTCCTGCGCTTCTTCTTTTTGTCGCCCTTGGATATGTTCTTCTGGGCTTTGCCTGCCTTCTTGGCTGCCTTTCCGCTGGTCTTGGGTGGCATGTTGTCGTCGTCGTCGGCAATAATATTGTATCGGTACGTCGGCTGGAACGGACAGAACAATAGTGTTAATCGCAGCGTTGCAAGTCAGCTTTTTAACACGTGAGTCGGACCAAGCGTAAGCGCCGCCCATCGGGCGTTCGGCTGCCGAGACCGACCGACCATCGAGAAGCCGGCGTTCGGTGTTCGGAGGCTATAAATACGCTGCGGACCATGGGGTTTAAGCGCATTTCGTGTGGTAACCACGTCGAGAGGTTTTTCACGTTCGTACAAGTAAAACTCAAATAAAAGAGAAAATGTCCGGTCGCGGCAAGGGTGGTAAGGTCAAGGGTAAGGCGAAGTCCCGTTCCAGCAGAGCCGGACTCCAGTTTCCGGTCGGTCGTATCCACAGGCTGCTCCGCAAAGGCAACTACGCCGAGAGGGTAGGTGCCGGTGCGCCCGTGTATCTCGCCGCCGTGATGGAGTATTTGGCCGCCGAGGTGCTCGAGTTGGCCGGTAACGCCGCCCGCGACAACAAGAAGACTCGCATCATCCCGCGTCATCTGCAACTGGCCATCCGTAACGACGAGGAGTTGAACAAGCTGCTGTCGGGAGTGACTATTGCACAGGGCGGTGTTCTTCCTAACATTCAGGCTGTTCTCTTGCCGAAGAAGACGGAAAAGAAGCCCTGAACACGTTGACGAGAGTGCATCAGCGGCGAGCGCAAACACGCCGAGTATACCAATTACTATACGGCCCTTGTCAGGGCCACAAATCTAATAGAGTGTTTTACCTATAACCATGCGAAGTATAATTTTAAGTTTTAATAATAATAATAAGAAGAAGAAGAAGAAGAAAACAAATAGTAAAAGAGACAAAGCAATGATCTTATATAATTCCATTTTAACAGAAAAGTGAGAAGAGGAATAATAATAACAATACAGCAAATAGTGAAAGAGACAAAGCAATAATCTTATATAATTCAGTTTTAGAAGAAAAGAGAAGAAGAAGAAGAATAATAATAACAATAACAACAACAAAACATCAAATAGTAAAGCGTAAAGCGTGAAAAAAAAAAATGAAAAGAAAAAAGTTAAAAATGATGTTCCGTTTTGTTTTTGTTGTTCGCATATCTGCAGCAATTTGAAAAAGGTTTGTTTTTTTCTTCTTTTTTTTTTTTTTTGCAGAAGAAAAACCGAACAGCAATCGGATACTTGTACGTGATGTTAAAACGATATTGTGGTTCTGAAAAGAACCGATTTCATGTTTGCGGGATTGGCGATTGGATGTCGCCGTCGTCACCTGCGATAGCGATGTCCTTTTTAACCGCCGAATCCGTACAGGGTACGTCCTTGCCTCTTGAGGGCATACACGACGTCCATGGCGGTGACGGTCTTGCGCTTGGCGTGTTCCGTGTAAGTGACGGCGTCACGGATCACGTTCTCAAGGAACACCTTCAGAACTCCGCGAGTCTCCTCGTAGATGAGACCGGAAATACGTTTGACGCCGCCTCTGCGAGCCAACCTTCTGATGGCGGGCTTGGTGATGCCTTGGATGTTATCCCTGAGCACTTTGCGATGACGCTTCGCGCCTCCTTTTCCCAGCCCCTTGCCTCCTTTGCCGCGACCGGTCATCTTCGTGGATTAGGATAAAAGAAATAGAGTCTTCGAACGAGCAGCGGCGATCACCTTCTGTATGTGTTTCGAAAACTTCTGTACATATCCCTTTTATATACTCCGGATGACGCGCCCACCAACCCCCACCCTTCTCATAGGCTCCGCCCGTGCGCTGCGAGAAGTCAACAAAACCGTGAAGCATCGTCGGATTTTGTCATTACAAATTCAGTCAGTCACGTTAGAAACAAACTAGTCTCGACGACACGATGGCACGTACGAAGCAAACGGCTCGCAAATCGACGGGAGGCAAAGCCCCGCGCAAGCAGCTTGCCACCAAGGCAGCCAGGAAGAGCGCACCGGCCACCGGCGGTGTGAAGAAACCCCATCGTTACAGGCCCGGCACCGTCGCTCTGCGCGAGATCCGTCGTTACCAGAAAAGCACCGAATTGCTGATCCGCAAATTGCCGTTCCAGCGTTTGGTTCGCGAGATCGCGCAAGACTTCAAAACGGATCTGCGTTTCCAAAGTTCCGCCGTTATGGCTCTGCAGGAAGCCAGCGAGGCCTACCTGGTCGGGCTCTTCGAGGACACCAACCTGTGCGCGATCCACGCGAAACGCGTCACCATCATGCCCAAGGATATTCAACTGGCAAGACGCATTCGCGGCGAGAGGGCCTGAATCATCATCATCATCATCATTGACCACCGGTTCTTTTCAGAACCACCAAAAAAATCGAACTGATCGTCAAAATAATAGCGCATATTCAGCTTTCTTTTCAAATTTTCAGCAATAGAACATCGACGTAAATTTCAAATTTAAGTCGATCGATGTCTATGTTTTAGGGTTGTAATAAATTAAATGATGGCAATTTTATTGCTGGTGGTAGTAGCAGTAGTAGTCGTCGTACGCATGTAAATTTGCATTGGTTTGTGGTCCTGAGAAGGACCATTTGAAACAAGTGTTGTTTTCCATTCTTTTTTTTTTTCGTCCTTCGTTTGAAACGGCGGGCGCTGCTGCTCTTCTGGCTGCCGTCGCCGCTGATTCGCGGCGGCTGCGGCTGCGGCTGCTGCTGCGACGGCCAAGCCGGCAGGCGAGGACGAAACGACCGGCATCTCCAGAACGAGGTGAAAACGATTCTCACTTCTTCTTGGGACTCGGTTTCTTCCACGCCACGGCTTTGCCACCGCCTCCGGTCGCTGGAACGGCACCGCCCCTGGCGCGCTTCGGTTTCGGAGCTTTCGGCTTCTTGGTTGGACCCTTGGCTGTCTTCTTCGCCTTCGACGGAGTCGACGACTTTGCGGTCGCCGCCGCAGCTGCTGCCTTCGCGGCTTTCGATTTTTTCGCAGCTGCTAGCTTCTTCTTTGCTGCGGCAGTGGCTGCTGCCAACTTCGCCGATGCTCCGGTCGCTGCGGCCGCTGCTGCGGCTTGTTGCTTCTTGGTAGTGGTAGTGGTGGCTGCGGTTGCAGACGTTTTGGATGCGGCACCTTTGGCAGTCCGTTTCACGGGCTTTTTGCCGGGAGAAGTCGCCTTCGCCGAAGAGGTTTTCGAAGGAGTAGTTTTCTTGGCGGCGGTCGCCTTCTTGGCCTTCTTCTTCTGCTGCTGCAGCTGAGTTCCGGTGGAACCAGCGGCGGCCGACGGTGAAGTCGACGCCAACTTGAACGATCCCGATGCACCTTTTCCTTTGGTCTGAATGAGAGTGCCGGAAGCGACTGCAGCTTTCAGGTATTTCTTCATGAACGGAGCCATCTTCTCGGAGTCGATCTTGTAGTTGGCAGCGGAATATTTTTTGATCGCTTGAAGCGACGAACCTCCGCGCTCCTTCAGACTCTTGATAGCACTGCACACCATCTCGGCGGTCGGTGGGTGGCTGGGTTTCGCACGTGGTGCCTTCGATTTCGCAGCTGCCGCGGCGGCGGCTTTTCCGGCGGCGATCTTCGAGGATTTGCTGGATACGACGGACTCGGTGCTTCCTCCCTCGGAAGACGTGTGCAGATCGGTCGCAGCGGTTTTCGATGCTTTCGGAGATTCCGCAGGTTCGGCGAGGGCCGGTGCTGCTGCGTTTAACGATGCCAGGTCAGCCATGATACGCTATGCTCTGCGTGTCTGTTAAATATTCAGTTGGTCGGTGTTGAACAATACGTCGATTCCGCGGTTGTATCTTTTTGAAAACACGGTGCCATCAATTCGAGTCGTCGTTGTACGCTATTCGGACCGAATATTGAATGCCAAGAATTGTGCCAATCGAACCGGACGTACCGACTGAAAAGTCGAACCTCATTTCGGAGCACCGCGTTTCGGAAGCGAAACGGACGATCCTGGAAGTCGTCCGCAACGGAGTCGATCGTGCAAACGGTGCGCCGAAACCTTGGAGTTTCGTTTGCCCACCATGTCGACCGGCTTGGAAAAGTGTGCTCGCTGCGGCGGCACCGAGAAACCGATGCTCGAAGATGGCTGAATCGAAGGGTCCGCCAGAGGCTGCCCCGGAGGTCCGTCCCGATGGTATTTCCGACTTTCGATTATGGCAACGGGTGATGGCATCCTTCCGCTACGATAAAAGACCGTTCACGGTTTCCCCGGTTGTCGACCGTGTCCGTTAGAGCGTTCGCAAAACGGGTCTGCATACCTCTCGTCTGACGACGAGGGACGTCGACAGAGAATTCTTCTTCGTCGTCGTCGTCGCCGACGTCTCACCAGCAGCAGAGGTGGAAAACACGAAGAAGAAAAATGGATGCGAAAAATAAATGTATGAAAGTAGAAGAATATTCTGATGATGATCGTCGCGCGGTGGTGAAAATGTTCCACCAACCACCACGTGATTTGAACGAAAGCCGAAAATGTATATATCCAACTCGCGGTCAATATACGAATATAATTAAAAGAAAGCAATATTATCTAAATTTTGACGTTCGTTTGTTTCCAAAGTCCCTACATTTACTCATCGAAGAATATGGAAATTACTGAAGACCGACCCCGACCGATTAGCGAAACCATCTCGCAGTTGGAGGAATATCCTATTAGAAATATCGTATTGAACCACATTTTTTATGCAAATTTGCGTATAATGAGTTGCCTAGAACGAGTCACTATTTGAATGCGAAAATGTGAAAAGATACATAAATGTTTGCGTGAGATGAGTGCGAAGAGAGAGAGAGAGAGAGAGAGAGAGAGAGAGAGAGAGAGAGAGAGAGAGCGAGCAAAAAATTGAGTTGTAAAACGGAATAAATTGAATAAAGAACAACAACAACCATTCATTTTAGTAAACTTTTTTATCTATTTTTTTATAGAGCCCGTCGCTGCAAAATAAATCTAAATAATAAGCTACAACATTTATGACAACAAAAAGAATTCAAGCACGGAGCCGGAGTGCGGAGATATGGTAAAGAGTTTGCGATTGATTTTGTGGCTCTGATAAGAACCGTTAGGATTTTCGGCCGAATATGCCGAAAGCGATGCGCCAGTGTCTATATTTCGTTTATTTGGAACTGGTGTATTTGGTGACGGCCTTGGTGCCTTCGCTCACCGCGTGCTTGGCCAATTCACCGGGCAGAAGGAGACGCACGGCGGTCTGGATTTCCCTGCTCGTGATTGTGGAGCGTTTGTTGTAGTGAGCCAGACGAGAAGCTTCGGCGGCGATGCGCTCGAAGATGTCGTTCACGAAGCTGTTCATGATACTCATCGCCTTACTGGAAATACCGGTATCGGGATGGACCTGCTTCAGAACCTTGTAGATGTAAATGGCATAACTCTCCTTCCTCCTGCGCTTCTTCTTTTTGTCGCCCTTGGATATGTTCTTCTGGGCTTTGCCTGCCTTCTTGGCTGCCTTTCCGCTGGTCTTGGGTGGCATGTTGTCGTCGTCGTCGGCAATAATATTGTATCGGTACGTCGGCTGGAACGGACAGAACAATAGTGTTAATCGCAGCGTTGCAAGTCAGCTTTTTAACACGTGAGTCGGACCAAGCGTAAGCGCCGCCCATCGGGCGTTCGGCTGCCGAGACCGACCGACCATCGAGAAGCCGGCGTTCGGTGTTCGGAGGCTATAAATACGCTGCGGACCATGGGGTTTAAGCGCATTTCGTGTGGTAACCACGTCGAGAGGTTTTTCACGTTCGTACAAGTAAAACTCAAATAAAAGAGAAAATGTCCGGTCGCGGCAAGGGTGGTAAGGTCAAGGGTAAGGCGAAGTCCCGTTCCAGCAGAGCCGGACTCCAGTTTCCGGTCGGTCGTATCCACAGGCTGCTCCGCAAAGGCAACTACGCCGAGAGGGTAGGTGCCGGTGCGCCCGTGTATCTCGCCGCCGTGATGGAGTATTTGGCCGCCGAGGTGCTCGAGTTGGCCGGTAACGCCGCCCGCGACAACAAGAAGACTCGCATCATCCCGCGTCATCTGCAACTGGCCATCCGTAACGACGAGGAGTTGAACAAGCTGCTGTCGGGAGTGACTATTGCACAGGGCGGTGTTCTTCCTAACATTCAGGCTGTTCTCTTGCCGAAGAAGACGGAAAAGAAGCCCTGAACACGTTGACGAGAGTGCATCAGCGGCGAGCGCAAACACGCCGAGTATACCAATTACTATACGGCCCTTGTCAGGGCCACAAATCTAATAGAGTGTTTTACCTATAACCATGCGAAGTATAATTTTAAGTTTTAATAATAATAATAAGAAGAAGAAGAAGAAGAAAACAAATAGTAAAAGAGACAAAGCAATGATCTTATATAATTCCATTTTAACAGAAAAGTGAGAAGAGGAATAATAATAACAATACAGCAAATAGTGAAAGAGACAAAGCAATAATCTTATATAATTCAGTTTTAGAAGAAAAGAGAAGAAGAAGAAGAATAATAATAACAATAACAACAACAAAACATCAAATAGTAAAGCGTAAAGCGTGAAAAAAAAAAATGAAAAGAAAAAAGTTAAAAATGATGTTCCGTTTTGTTTTTGTTGTTCGCATATCTGCAGCAATTTGAAAAAGGTTTGTTTTTTTCTTCTTTTTTTTTTTTTTTGCAGAAGAAAAACCGAACAGCAATCGGATACTTGTACGTGATGTTAAAACGATATTGTGGTTCTGAAAAGAACCGATTTCATGTTTGCGGGATTGGCGATTGGATGTCGCCGTCGTCACCTGCGATAGCGATGTCCTTTTTAACCGCCGAATCCGTACAGGGTACGTCCTTGCCTCTTGAGGGCATACACGACGTCCATGGCGGTGACGGTCTTGCGCTTGGCGTGTTCCGTGTAAGTGACGGCGTCACGGATCACGTTCTCAAGGAACACCTTCAGAACTCCGCGAGTCTCCTCGTAGATGAGACCGGAAATACGTTTGACGCCGCCTCTGCGAGCCAACCTTCTGATGGCGGGCTTGGTGATGCCTTGGATGTTATCCCTGAGCACTTTGCGATGACGCTTCGCGCCTCCTTTTCCCAGCCCCTTGCCTCCTTTGCCGCGACCGGTCATCTTCGTGGATTAGGATAAAAGAAATAGAGTCTTCCAACGAGCAGCGGCGATCACCTTCTGTATGTGTTTCGAAAACTTCTGTACATATCCCTTTTATATACTCCGGATGACGCGCCCACCAACCCCCACCCTTCTCATAGGCTCCGCCCGTGCGCTGCGAGAAGTCAACAAAACCGTGAAGCATCGTCGGATTTTGTCATTACAAATTCAGTCAGTCACGTTAGAAACAAACTAGTCTCGACGACACGATGGCACGTACGAAGCAAACGGCTCGCAAATCGACGGGAGGCAAAGCCCCGCGCAAGCAGCTTGCCACCAAGGCAGCCAGGAAGAGCGCACCGGCCACCGGCGGTGTGAAGAAACCCCATCGTTACAGGCCCGGCACCGTCGCTCTGCGCGAGATCCGTCGTTACCAGAAAAGCACCGAATTGCTGATCCGCAAATTGCCGTTCCAGCGTTTGGTTCGCGAGATCGCGCAAGACTTCAAAACGGATCTGCGTTTCCAAAGTTCCGCCGTTATGGCTCTGCAGGAAGCCAGCGAGGCCTACCTGGTCGGGCTCTTCGAGGACACCAACCTGTGCGCGATCCACGCGAAACGCGTCACCATCATGCCCAAGGATATTCAACTGGCAAGACGCATTCGCGGCGAGAGGGCCTGAATCATCATCATCATCATCATTGACCACCGGTTCTTTTCAGAACCACCAAAAAAATCGAACTGATCGTCAAAATAATAGCGCATATTCAGCTTTCTTTTCAAATTTTCAGCAATAGAACATCGACGTAAATTTCAAATTTAAGTCGATCGATGTCTATGTTTTAGGGTTGTAATAAATTAAATGATGGCAATTTTATTGCTGGTGGTAGTAGCAGTAGTAGTCGTCGTACGCATGTAAATTTGCATTGGTTTGTGGTCCTGAGAAGGACCATTTGAAACAAGTGTTGTTTTCCATTCTTTTTTTTTTTCGTCCTTCGTTTGAAACGGCGGGCGCTGCTGCTCTTCTGGCTGCCGTCGCCGCTGATTCGCGGCGGCTGCGGCTGCGGCTGCTGCTGCGACGGCCAAGCCGGCAGGCGAGGACGAAACGACCGGCATCTCCAGAACGAGGTGAAAACGATTCTCACTTCTTCTTGGGACTCGATTTCTTGAAAACAACTTCAATTTCGCACTTCAATTTGCTATGCGCATCTGTTTGCAGATCGCATCGGTCGTTGCAGTTTTTTAGTGTATTGCGCGCGCGCCCCGCTCGCGCAGCGAGCGGAGGTCTTAATTTGGCTGAGCTTTTTAACAGTGCAGTTTTTGATCTGGGGGGGACCGTACGTGTTTTTTCCGGCGGCCTCAAAACTTTTCTAAGTCCAAAACGTAACTTTCGATATGTCGCTCCTGAAGGTGGGATCTACCTGGGGAACATTCAAATTTTCACGTGACCGACTTTTTCAACTTTTTTTTTTCGATGGTAGCACACTTTTAAAACATTGTCTGAACGCAGGATCACGCGAGAAATTGAATGCTATAAATTTTCTCCAATTAAATGTTCCCGGTTAAAATTTTCCATTCATTTTCTCCTATTTTCCGTTAAGCAATTCAGATAAATTATGATTCTCAACAATCAGAATTATCTGTAATTCACTCCTGGGTCGGAAAATTCATAATTTTCTTTATGGAAAAATTTATACCCTCAAATTACCATGGAAGAATCGAACAAAAATATATTGCATCTGAAACTTTACAACGATATCCTTCTTTTGAACAGGAATTTTTCTGATAAAAGAATTTTCCTCTTCGAGAAAAACGACTTTCTTTTTTTTCACCGGCGCATCCACCATTATTCATGAATGAAAAGATTTTACAAAATCGATGCGCAAATACGTCGCTGACAACCTCACAACCTTTACTGGACCTTCGCACTGCCCTACTGATAATAGCTGTGGTCGAGTTTCGTTAATTGGATGCACGTACTTAAAGTTTTGGACTTTTAAATTTGCCATATGCCATATGATCGTATTTCAAGTTGCCTACCTACGAAAAATTTATTTTCCGTAGAATAAACCTGCAGAACATACGCTACTAACTGTTATCAGATAATTTAATATTGCTGTATTTATTGTAAATTGATGCTCATACATTTATAATTTTAATTCAATGTTATATGCGTGCAAGCGCATGAATAAAATTTGATTAACACAAAGGGCTAAATTAACTTAACCGCATGTTTCCGTCGCTTAACTTTATCTCTTTTCTATGTATTATGTTTATATGTAATATGTAAGTTTATCAATTACTTTATTATACAGTTATTTAAGTTGCATCTGGTTTTCGACTGCGTTGCATTGCGTTGTGTTGGTTGCATAGCATGAGGACATGTTTGAGAAAATTAATTGGTAATTTTATTTTCGCCTACTTTGTTTCAAGTTTTCTGACTTATACAATTTTACAACTCAGTAGATGATAGCAAGTCTTGCTATTGTACACGAACGGAATTAAATAAAATTGTAATTTCAATATCCATCTGGTGCTCGTCAGTCAATACCAGTATTCTGATTTACAAAAATAAACTGATTGGAAGCTGGATTTACAACTCGTATTATAGTATTGAGGCACATTTTTAAACAATGACTTTTAACTGGCCCTTGCTATGATACCTGTTGGGAATGCAGTGTCAAGATAAATTACACATCGGGACACATTTTTTTTTTAATATTTAATAATCAACACTAAAATTTAAATGGTTCAATAATCAAATACTTTTGGGAAGTTTATGCTATTTTTTTGATGAAAATTGTACATTGAAATTTATTCTGTTCAAATTCTTTAAAAAAAGATTTTCCTATTGCAAGGTACTCGCCAAAAGATCTCTCGACCTAAGATTTTCTGATAAATATATGTCTTCACCTTGTTTATATTAAATGGATTAAAAATATACCTATTTGATTGCTCCGTTTATCGCATGCTTTATTAATTTAAGTCCATGAAACAAATGACAAAAAATAATAAGATAGAGGGAGAGAGAGTTTAATTTTCTGCATAAGAAATAAAAGATAATTAAAAGAAAAAAGCACATTCTAATTAAAGTAATTTATTTCTTAGTTATTTGTTTTGTTGTGTTTATTTTTCAATATATTTGGTTTTGCTGATATTTTTGATGATACTGATGTGTTTTATATATTCAAAATAAATATAAATTGTTTGCTGCAATAAATAATAATATCACACTTATACATATCTGCAGATAAGGAAAAGACGGACATCTGGATTTCGAGTGATTCAATATTAATATAATGTTCCTCATTGTTGATACAAATTTATTCTATTACTAATCAAACGAATTAAGTATTAGATAAATGTTTAATAATTATTAAGTATTTCAACACTTATATATGTGTTCGTTTTTAATTTTGCTTCTAGTTTGCAGATAATTAACGGGATATGTGTCCCGAGATGGATTATCTCTGGACAATGTGCAAAATAAATATGTATAGGTTGCACTTCGTAGAGTTAGACTCATTTGTTTTTTCTTTTTCTTTTTCTTCCCTGGCAAGGCGCTGCCAGCTAGGGACTAATGCCCCATAATCTTATAATAACATGGCAGTTCAATGACAAAGTAAACTGTTCGTTCAGCCTAGGCTCATGTTTGTTACTCGTGACTTGCCATACTTTTGAACTCGGTGTTTCAAATAATTGTATATTTAACACTTAATCTAGCTTCCAGTTGCTAACAGGCAAAGGTTGCTGTAGCAGGTCTGAACTTAACGTATCTTGATTTAAACTATAACTTGTTCTTGTTAGTTCATCGTTAATGAACGGAATAATTTCATCACAATATATTAATAATTCCGGACTTATTGTTGCAGACGACTATGAGTTCTCTAAATACGAGAATCAGATATGGCTTCTCATTGGCAATGAGTGTCGGTTGTACGAAGTCAGTGTAACGTTTTTTTAACAATTCTATGGCGAATATCAAGAATGTTCAAGCAATTCATACTTCCATTCGTTTCTTATTGCCTTCGTCAAAACACTCTTGTGATCTGCGTTTGAAATGAAATGACCTTTGAATTAATTTATTTATTTAATAATAAATAATAACCCTCTTTTAGTTATAACAGCTAATAATACTATAAATCTAATAAATTGTATATAAAAATCATTTTTTATAATATGTATAATTTCAACTCCCATAATTTATTATTCAAGCAATGTCAATCGCTTGAATAATGCTACATCTCCAATTCGATTAGTAAATAATAAATTACTAAACAATAAGATACCAACCCTAAACCATCTCATCCTAGTAAAATTCTAATTAAATTAGGAGAATTAATTAAAACAAATCTTATAAATAATAAGGATATTCAATCAAATAAAATAGTTATAATTAAAGATCTTGAATTTAATTTATTAATTATTAAAGGAATTCAATGTAAAATTATTAATAAAAATTCTCGAATAGAATTTAAAGAAAAAAAATATACACCTCTAAATAATATACCATGTTGACTAAAAGCATATAAATATAATGAATAAGCAGCCCTCAAAAAACAAATTCCAGCTAAAAAAAGGTATATTTAAAGAACATCGTCTAACTAACTAATTAATTAATAAAATTTTTCTAAGTAAATTAAAAATATAAATCACCATAATGATAACCTTGGTATAATATTAATTAAGCCCTTATTTAAAAATAATCTTCGACTTGAAATCAGTTCATAAGAAATTAGAACTAAACAAAATAAAGCAGAAGAACATAAACCATGAGCTAGTATTATTATTAATGCACCGCATATTCCTCAATATCTATAAGTAAATATACATCCTAAAGCTGATCCTATATGTCCAGCAGAAGAATAAGCAATTAAAGACTTTATATCAATTTGACGTAAACAAACTAAAGAAGTAAACACTCCCCCTGATAATCTAATAACTATAAGTAACTAACCTTTATAGCAATATTCATAAATAATAAGGCTTCAACAACATGAGTCTTAGGTAATCATAAATGAACGATAAATATATCGGTATTTTTACTAAAAATACTATAATTATACAAATAAAAAATATAAATTCATTTATTAAAATATTATTAAAAAATAAATTTAATCTACTATTTATATTATAATAATAATAATAATAGACAAAGATGCAATCAATGTATAAAATATTAAATAAATTCCAGCTTGAAGACGTTCAGGTTGATAACCTCAACCTAAAATTACAATTAATACAGGAATTAATCTAACTTAAAAAAAATATATAGTAAAAAAGATTAGTAGCACTGAAAGTTAAGAATGAAGCTAGTATTATAACTGTAATTACTAAAATTAATAAATTTCTAAATTGGTTTATTTTGAAAAGTTTAAATCTTGCTAAAATTATTAATGAACAAATTCAAAATCTTAATAAAATTATTAACCAACCTAATATATCTACACAAAAAATATACCTTAAATTAATTACTAAATAATTAGATGAATATATCTGTAAAAATAAAATTATTAAAATAAAATTATTAAAATAAAATACCTAAACTGATGAATTCAAAACCTTTTAAAACTCAAAGGAATCATAAATAATATTATAAATATTATTTTTATCGTAGTATCTTAAATGATTGAAAGTAATCACTCCTATATCTACGAATTAAAGAAACTAAGATTGATAATCCTGAAGCTCCTTCGCAAACTCTTATCATTAAAAAAATTATCCTAAAGTATAATTCATAATAAAACAATAAATTCTAAACTTAGTAATATTAACAAAAAATGTTTTCGATTTAAACAAAATGAAATCATCCCACTAAATAATATAAAAGCTGAAATACAAAGAAAATAATTTAACATTAGTAATTTTAATAATTTACGTAAAATATTGCTCTTGTAAATCAAATATAAGATACATTCTTTTAAAACTTCAGAGAAAAGAAAACTCCTATCTTTAATCTCTAAAATTAAATTTTTTATTTAAACTATTCTCAGTATTATAATTATTATATTATCAATTCTTACATCAATAAGATTTATATTTATAAATAAGTATAATTTTACTTATTCATGCTCTAACTATTTCAATTACAACAGGATTATTAAGAATTAATTTTTGATTTTCTTATATATTATTTATAATTATAGTAGGAGGTATACTAGTCTTATTTCTTTATATAACAAGAATTGTATCTAATAAAAAATTTAATATAAATATTGTTTTTATAAATTTTATTACTATAATTATAGCAATAATTTATTTTTACTTAAATAAATTCGAATTAATATAAAAATATAACTATATTATAGAAACTTCAATCAGTAAATATTTAAGAATTAGAAAATTTAATAAATTTCCGTTTAATTTAATTATATTCATAATAATTATTTATTACTTTAATTGTAGTTGTTAAAATTACCAGTATTAGATATGGACCATTACAAAATAAAATTTAATGGAAACACAATTACGATTAAAATCTCCATTATTAAAAATTATTAATAACTCTTTAATTGATTTAACATCTCCTTCGAATATCTCTGCATGATGAAATTTCGGATCTTTACTAGTATTATGTTTAATAATTCAAATTATTACTGGAGTTCTCTTAGCCATACATCATACAGCTGATATTAATATTGCATTTAATAGAGTAACACATATTTGTCGAGATGTAAATTATGGTTGATTTATTTGTTTATATTATAATAATATAAACCACGTCCAACGTGGTTTATATTATTCTTCTTCTTATAATTTAATACTAACTTGAATTATATGAGTAATTATTTTATTTATAGTTATAGTATTAGGTTATGTTTTACCTTGAGGTCAAATATCATTTTGAGGGGCAAAAGTTATTACTAAACTAGTATCTCTTATTCCTTATTTAGGAACAGATATTGTCTTATGATTATGAGGGGGTTTGTCTGTAGATAATGCTACTTTAATTCAATTTTTTACTTTCCACTTTGTTTTTCCTTTTATTATTGCTGCTTTAACTATAATTCATCTCTTATTTTTACATCAAACTGGTTCTAATAATCCCCTTGGAATTAATAGAAATATTGACAAAATTCCATTATATTTCACTAAAGGATTTATTTGGTTTTATCGTTATATTAATATTATTAACACTACTTACACTAATTAGACCATATATACTAGGAGACCCTGATAATTTTATCCTTTTTTTTTTTTTTTTTTTTTTTTTTTTTTTTGGGAGGAGAGGAAATCTTCAGAAAGAGACGCGCGGGTGGAGTCGCGGTACTGTGGGATTTCTACCCACTAAAACCTCTCCCCCTTCTTCACCAATCATCCAGGACCTGTCACTTTCGTGTATTTCACTGCGATGTTGGTTGTTTGTGCTGATTTAGCTAATCTGTTCGTTGATGGTCTCCACTACCATTCTCTGCATTAGCCTTCTTCAGGCTCCGTTCATACTCTTCCTTCGTAGAAAGCAACCTACGCACATATCTCGACACAATTCCCCAGCCCTCTGGACATTTTAGCATTATCCGGATGAGAGTATCTGGTTCCAGCGTTTCCCCGATTTCTGCTTCGGCTTCGTGTCTCATTCTCGCCCATCTCTGGCACCTGAACAGAGTATGCTCCGGGCTGTCATCCTCTTCGCAGTACCAGCACGTTTCATTTTCCTTCTTTGCAATGAAGTGCAGATACTTGCCGTAGCATCCATGCCCTGAAAGCGCCTGGCTCAAATGGAAACTTGTTTCTCCGTGCTTTCTTGTAACCCAGGGGCCTATTTCTGGAATCAAGCGGCGGGTCCACGCTCCCTTCTCCGAGTTCTGCCATTTTTCCTGCCACTTTTCCAGCAGGCTGGCTCTAGCAGCTTCTTTGCTTACGCCTCTCAGCCTCTCACTTCTCTCATTGACTAGGAGCTCTATGGGTGGCAAGCCAGCTATAACCTGCACTGCATCTCTGGAGATAGTTTTGTATGCGCAACACATTCTTATAGCTCCCCTGCGCTGCACTGTTTCTAGTAGTTTTCTGTACTTTTTCACCCTAGTTGCTTCCTCCCATACGGGAGCGGCGTACAGCATAATAGACTGTGCTACTGCAGCAAGCAGTCTCCTCTTGCTTGGCTTTGGACCACCGTTGTTCAGCATCAGCCTGTTTACCGCCGAAGTAGTCTCTGCTGCTCTTATTGATACTTCCCTGATGTGCTGAGCGAATGTCAGGCTGCTATCAATCGTGACCCCCAAGTATTTTAGGGATTTTGTTAGCACTACGTCTGTACCGGAAATTTGAATATTTATCGGCCTTGTTTTCCTTCTCCCTGATAATAACACAGCTTCTGTTTTTTGGGGTGCAAGACTCAGTCCTCTCTTTGACATCCAGTTTTGTATATTTTGTGCAGCTACTTTTGCTTTTTCAGCCAGTTCCTCCTCCGTCTTTGCCGCTACAACTACTGCCAGGTCGTCCGCATATCCGATCACTGTTACGCCTTCAGGTTGTTCGATTCTCAGCACTCCATCGTATGATAGATTCCACAGGTGAGGACCTATCACTGAGCCCTGCGGAACACCGCTGTTGATGTTCATGATTTTCTCATCTTGAGCACTTCCAATCTTGATGGAACGATTGCTGAGATAGCTCCTTACTATTTTCTCCAGGTAGTTGGGGATTCCTCTTTCTCTTATTTCATCGAGTATTGTTTTCCATGCCACGGTATTAAATGCATTTTTGACGTCAAGTGTCATCAAAACGCAGAGTTTTCTGCTGCTTCTGGTACCTGCTCTTGCTTCCTTAGCTATGTTGACTACCATTTGTATAGCGTCGATAGTGGATCTACCTTCTCGGAAACCGTATTGTTTTTCTGATAGGCCCCCACATCTCTCGATTTCTTCCTTTAGTCTTCTAGTTAGAAGCTGTTCGTATAATTTGCCCATTGTGTCTATGAGGCAAATTGGCCTGAACGACGATGCTTCTTCGATTGGCTTTCCGGGCTTCTTTATTAGAATGAGCTTGGCATTCTTCCATCTCTTTGGGAAATTTCCTTCCATCGCAGATTGGTTTAGAGCACTCAATACTGCTTCCGGATGTTCTCTAGCTACAATTTTGGTAATTTCCGCCGAGACTCCATCAGGACCTGGGGCTTTTCCGTTTTTTAGTCGCCCACTGGCATAGGAAAGTTCTTCTTTTGTGAATTTTTGAAAGTCGTTTCTCTCTTCACTGTGTTCTGTGTTTGGGAGATCTTCATGTTTGGGGAACAAAGACTCTGCTATTGACCATGCTCTGTCTATTGTCATGCCTGCCATCGGATCTGTCGGTTTCATACTTCTTCTGACTATTTTGTACCCTTCGCCCCATGTGTTGGTATTTACTTCTTCGCATAGATTTTTCCAGCACTCCTTCTGCCTTTGGCTAATAGCTACTTTTAATTTTTTCCTCGCTGTTCTTAGCTCTTCTATTTCTTCATTACAGTCGCCACCATTTGTTCTGCGCCGCTCTCTCTGATACTTCCGTCTTGCGGTTTGGCAAATTTGACGCATATTTGATATCTCAAGAGTCCACCAGTATACTTGCTTCTTTTGATGGGCATTCGGCTTTCGTTTCGGCATAGCCGCGTCGCACGCTTTTATTACCGCTTCCATGAGCTGTTCAACGCTCTCGTTGCCTCTTAGCTCTTCTTGAAGTGACAACCTCAATTTGTTTTCGTTTAGCTTTTTTAAAGCCCATCCTTGTATGTTTGTTGGCGATAAATTATTTGGCCTGCCCTCGATATCGAATAATATGTAGCGATGGTCGCTCATGGACTCTCTGTCTAGGACTCTCCACTTGTTTATCTTGGTGGCAATTCTGTTTGTGGCAAATGTTATGTCTAGGATAGATGCACTAGAGCCCCTCTCAAAAGTGGGTTCGGAGCCTTTATTTATGACCACTAGGTCCAGACTTGCTGCCCATTCCGTCAGCATACCACCTTTTGCATCAGTTCGTGTCTCGCCCCATTCTGGATGTTTTGCGTTGAAGTCGCCTGTTACCACAGCAGTACCTCCATGCCTTCTAATTTCATTTCCCAGATTTGTCAAGACGTCTTCGTACCCTGCCCTGTTTATATTTGGGGATATATAACAAGAGAATAGAGAAAAATCTGTTGTCTTCACCCACACGAATCCTTGGCCTCGTCCTGTTTTTTGGACAGCTATTTGACTATTTAGGATTTTTATAGCAGCATCTCCCTCGTCGTTCAGAAACCATCCTGTTTTCGTTTTGTTTTTGTTTGGCTCGCTAATAGCCAGAATATCAACTTTTTCTTCTTTTGCAGTAGATAGCAGTAAGTCGTGTGCTGCTCTGCATCGATTCTCGTTCAATTGAATTATTCTACACACCGCGCCTGCCATTTTGCTGCTTATTCAGCGCTCTCATGTATTTGGGGCAGCGTGTGCTGCCTGCCTGGTGTCCCGCTTGGCAGCATAGCGGGCAGAAGGGTTCTTCTTTGCACTCTTTGGCTTTATGGCCTTCTTTGTTGCATCTCATGCAGTTGTTCGTTCTGTCTGGGCCCGAACAGTTGGTGGCTCGGTGGCCTATTACCCAACACCTAAAACAGCGAGTTGTATCAGTTCGTTCCCTTACCCTGCAGTTAATCCATCCTATTCGTATTTTTCCGCTTTCTAGAAGTTTAGCTCCATCTTCTTGTGTTAGCTCTACCGTGCCAATTTGGTTCCCATTATATGTTGGTCTTAGGGACTTCACATTTACTTTTTTCCCTATTGCTGCGTTCAGGGCCTCTTCCACCTCTTCTTTGGTGGTTATTGCGTCAACATCTTTGATGTGTAATATGGTCTTCTTCTGCAGAGTACGGACCTTCTCCTCGCTTTTTAGGCCTTTTGCAATAGCAGCCCTTAGGATCTCTGCTTTTCCCGTACCCTTCTCCACTTGCACCAGTAGCTCTCCTTGCCGCGTTTTCCTTACTGCGGTAATAGACACGCCTATCTCATCAAGCCTGGTACATGCTTTTACTTTTTTAAGCGTTTCCGCGTAGCTGCTTCCTTCTGTGCTTATTAGCACTGCTTCCGGTATCGTCCTCCTCCTTGGTCTCTTGGGCTGCACCTCCTGAGGTTTTGGTTTTCTACGTTGAACAGTAGTCCATTCACTTGTCTTTTCTGCCACGTTTTCATGTATGTTTGGTTGCATCACATCTCGACATTCGTCATTTGACTTGCTTTCTGCGGCTTCTGTACAAACAGCGCCCTCTGGCGACGGCTTTGCAACGTCCTCTATTGAGGTTATGATTTCGTTCATTACATATACCTCATTTTTTATCTGGTTTGGGGTTCGCTTGAACCTCCTGACTAGCTTCTTCAGGAGCTTTACACTCTCCTTCAGCTGCTTAAGATATTCCGCGTTTCGCAGATCACTTTTCCAGCTCGGAACATCACTATTTTCACTCATGGTTTCGGGCACAACCTCACTCGTCGCCATCCTGAACCAAACTCCTGATAATTTTATCCTGGCTAATCCTTTAGTACATATTCAACCAGAATGCTTATTATACGATCAATTCCTAATAAATTAGGTGGAGTAATTGCATTACTTATATCAATTTCAATTTTTATACCTTTTACTAATAACAAAAATTTTCAAGGTAATCAATTTTACCCTATTAATAAATTTTTATTTTGATCAATAGTAATTTTATTAACAGTATTATATTTTTTATATTATATTATTAACACTTTAATTGCAAATATATGAGATTCAATTATTTTTAAAAACTAGATAATGAACTTGTACAAGTGTATATTGTGAAAGTACAAAAAAGGGTATCAATCTCTATTAACTTAGTACTAAATTTTATTAACTAAAGTAAATTGGCCAGGATAAACACCTTTAGGCCAATAAAGAAAAATAAAAAGTTTAAAGAGATTGATAAAAATCTGATACTAATTCGGATTCTCCTTCAGCAAAATCAAATGGGGTTCGATTAGTTTCGGCTGGCTAACCTTGAAACAAACCAGACTGTTCTTAGAGGTAAACATTAAAAGATATTTTTGATAATTTATAAAATCTAATAAATTTAAAATAGGCGAAAAATAATAAAATCTAAAATTTGATATTGTTGGATTAATATTTTACTTTGAAAATAATTTGATGGCATCACTAAAAGGTTGAACTAAACGAACTTTACGAATTTGAATGCAACCTAAAACCTTACGTTCAAGTCAAGTTAAAAAAGCTACAAAAAGTTAAAATTATATTTATTAAAATCAAGTATTACCTGTAATATAAATACATAATTAAATTCTAAATTTAATGCACTAATCTGACAAAGTAATAATGATATTCAATTTCAAATAAATTTTATTAATACTTGGTCCTTTCGTACTAAAATATTATATTTTTTTAAAGATAGATAAATAGAATACCTAAAGGTTAAATTTAAAAATTATAAAAAATTCTATAGGGTCTTCTCGTCTTTTAAAATCATTTAAGCTTTTTAACTTAAAGATAAAGTTTTAATTAATTTAAATAGAGACAGTTATTTTCTCATCCAACCGTTCATTCCAGCTTTCAATTAAAAAACTAATTATTATGCTACCTTTGTACGGTCGAAATACCGCAGCCATTCAAAAATTCAATGGGCAGGTCAGACTTTATATTATTATCAAAAAGACATGTTTTTAATAAACAGGCGAAATATTTGCCAAGTTCCTTTATTTAACTTTAAATTTATTAATGATTCATAAATTAAATTATACTAATTTTATCATTATTACACTTATCAAATAATTTAATAAATTATTCAAATATAAAAAAATATAAATCAAATATAATCAAAAATTAATTGTAACAAAATATTATTGATGGAAATGTCTAATCCTACATTTTTCTAACTTAATTATATTTTAACAACATTAATTTTTAAGCTTATCCCTAAAAATATTTTAAATTAATTTAATAAAATTTAAAATTAAATTTTATAATATTAATTAATAAATTAAATTTATTTCTTTGAAAACTAGATATATCTAAAAACGACTAACGTTTCATTACTAAAATTTTATTTTAAATATTTGTTCTACAATAAAATATATAGAATTTTAACTCTATTAGAATCGAGTACAATAAATTAAATTTTCTTTCAAATTTTTAATATATTTAAAAAATCTATCACTATACAAATAAACTATAATTAAAAGTATTTTTTATTAATTAATAATAAAACAAAAATTTTTTTTTTTAAATAATATAATAATTTATTAAAATCAAGATAAACTGAATTTAACAATTAACTTTTTAGTGTAAATAAAATACTTTTTTTAAAGCTATACCTTGCTAACTAGGAACACTTTCCAGTACCCCAACTATGTTACGACTTATCTCATTTTATATGAGAGCGACGGGCGATATGTACATATTTTAGAGCTAAAATCAATATATTTATTTAAATATAATTACTATCAAATCCACTTTCATAATATTTTTTCAAATATTAATTTTGTAACCCATCTCTTCTTATCTATACGCTATATCGTGATCTGAGCTCCTTTCTAGTTTAAAATTATGAAAATTATTTATTTTTTTAAAAATGTTCAAATGACGACGATATACACGTGGATTATCATTTATAGGACAGGTTCCTCTGAATACACTAAAATATCGCCAAAATCTTTAATTTTCAAGAAATCACAAATACTAATCTGGTAATTTAATTTACGTTTAAAATAATAGGGTATCTAATCATAGTTTACACAAGAATTTAATAAATTCTAAATCTTTAATAAAAAATTTATTAATTTAAAATTTCACCTAATAAACTAATTTTTCTTATTTTTAATAATACAATTACTATCTACCTATCAATATTAATTACATTAAATGTCTAACCGCAACTGCTGGTACAAATTTTGTTTATCTTATTATATATTACTAATTCTAAATCTCCTTAAATCGTAAAATTATTCACTGCGGCTAAACCCGTTGCATTCTATTTAAAAAGTACTAAGGTAAATTTAAATTGACTAATTATTTATGTTCCTCTCTTTAAACCTGTTTTAACGAATTTTTAAACATTTATATAAAATCATTAAAAATTACGACTTAGAAAAAAAAAAAAATTACCGCCCTTGTAATTTCTACTTAACAATAAGAATAAAATTTCTAAATATTTAAAAAAACTTTAATAAAATGAAAACTTTTATTTAAATAAATTCAATTGATTGTTGTATTTAGTATTATACCCATCCAAATCCAAATTCCTTGCTCCTTTCCATCGAATATCTCCATCGTCTCCCCATATCACATTAGAAAATCTTCCTATAAGTCCATCGCCTCTTGTCAAATTCCTAGGAATCCTTCTTGATCCCAAACTGAACCTCAATTCCCATTCCAAGCAACTCAAAGCCAAAATAAAATCCAGAGCCCGCCATTTATAATAATAATAATAATAAAATTGAAAGGATTTTTACTCTAATACTTTGTTATTAAAAATTTAATTATTATATAACACATTATTACTTTATAAATCTAAATATTTTATATTATGACTTGAAAATACTAAAGATTTCCTTAAATTAATACATCAGTAAAATTCAACCTTTAAGAGCAAATCAGTAAAAAAAGCAAAAAGAAAATTCCAAAAAATGCTTTTTTTTTACAAAAAAAATCTTTTTTTTTCGTGATTAAAAATCCCCTTTCAGCAGAAGCCTCAATTAAATACTTTATTACACAAGCACTAGCTTCAATTATTCTCTTATTTTCTATTATTTTTATGTCACAAAATTATTTAATAATTTCAATTTTTAATTCTTCTTTACTAACGAAATTAGGAAGTGCCCCCTTTCACTTCTGATTTCCTGAAGTATTAGAAGGTTTAGAATGATTAAATTGTATAATTATATTAACATGACAAAAAATTTCTCATTTCTATTTTTGTATTAGAGGGTTAATAAGTATTAACTACTTCGGAAAATTATAGCTTATAGATCAATTAATCATATTGGTTGAATACTAGGTTCACTTTATTTTATAGATACTATTTGATCGATATATTTTATAATTTACTCTTTATTAACAATCTTAATTGTAAGAATTTTCTGAAAAAAAAATGTTTTTTACCTTAAGCAACTAATCACCTTTTCAAAAAATGAGTTATCCAATAAATTATTTTTAGCTATAGCCCCCAATTATCGGATTTTTACCTAAATGATCAACAATTATTTTTAATCAATTATATTTACTAGCTTTTATTATAGTAGTATCAACTTTAGTTACATTGTATTTTTACATCAAGCTTATTATGAATTTCTTAAAATTTTATTCTAACCCAACTCAAAGTATACATTTTTTTAAAATTTTATTATTATAGCAGCAATTTCCCTTTTAACTTTTCTAAGGATTTAAGTTAAGTTAAACTAGTTGCCTTCAAAGCTCCCAATAAAGAAAAATCCGTAAGCGTTAGTAAGAATCCACCTTTAAATTTACAATTTAAAATTATAATTTTGACTATAAGACTGGTAAAAAAAATTAAATTCAGCACCTCAGCCATTTCACCTCCGAATAAATGATTATACTCGACAAACCACAAAGATATTGGAACTTTATATGTTATTTTTGACACTTGAGCTGGAATAATAGGAATATCCCTTAGAATGCTAATTCGAGTAGAACTAAGAACCCCTGGAACCCTACTTGGTGACGATCAAATATATAATGTTATTGTTACTGCTCATGCATTTATCATATTTTTTTTTATAGTAATACCTACTGTAATTGGTGGATTTGGAAACTGATTAGTACCTTTAATGCTTGGAGCCCCTGATATAGCATTCCCTCGACTAAATAATGTAAGATTTTGATTATTATCCCCATCATTATCTTTATTGTTAATTTCTAGAATAGTAGAAAAAGGAGCTGGTACTGGATGAACTGTTTATCCACTTTTATCCGTAAATAATGCCCATGGAGGATCATCTGTTGATCTAGCTATTTTTAGATTACATTTAGCAGGGATTTCGTCAATTTTAGGAGCAGTAAATTTTATTACTACTGTAATTAATATACCTTTATTTGTATGATCGGTTGTAATTACAGCATTATTGCTATTACCTGTTTTAGCAGGAGCAATTACAATATTATTAACAGATCGAAATCTTAATACCTCTTTCTTTGACCCTGCTGGAGGAGGAGATCCTATTTTATATCAATATTTATTTTGATTTTTTGGTCATCCAGAAGTTTACATTTTCATTTTACCAGGATTTGGGATAATTTCTCATATTATTAGACAAGAAAGAGGAAAAAATGAAACTTTTGGTACTTTAGGTATAATTTATGCAATACTAGCTATTGGATTACTAGGATTTGTTGTTTGAGCTCACCATATATTTACAGAAGGTATGGATGTTGATACTCATAGCATATGTTACTTCAGCTACAATAATTATTGCAGTTCCTACAGGAATTACATTTTTTAGATAATTAGCTACTTTACACGGAACTCAAATTAATTATTCACCCTCAACATTATGAGCTTTAGGATTTGTTTTCCTTTTTACTATTATTCTTCATGACACTTATTATGTAGTTGCATTATATTTTATCTATAGGAGCAGTATTTGCAATTCTAGGAGGATTAACTCAATGATTCCCTATATTTACAGGATTTACTTAAATTAATTTTTTTCCAATATTTATTGGAGTAAATTTAATTTTTTTCCCTCAACATTTCTTAGGATTAGCCGGGATACCTTGACGATATTCTCCAGATTATCCAGATGCATTTATAACATGAAATATGATTTCAACAATCGGTTCATTTATTTCAAAATTAGAATTTTCTTCTTATTTTTTATTATTTGAGAAGGATTTGTTTCAAAAAATGATAACATGAAAAACACTTATATCACCAGATAGAGCATTTCCATTAATAGAACAACTTACTTTTTTACATGATCATGCTTTAATAATTTTATTTTTTAATAAATTTAACTATCGTTATTTATTAGAAGGACAAGCTATTGAAATAATCTGAACAATCCTTCTTGCAGTAATTTTAATTTATATTGCATTTCCTTCATTACGACTTCTTTATTTATTAAATGAAGTTAATAATCCTTTAGTAATTATTAAAACTTTTGGCCATCAGTGGTATTGATCATATGAATATACGGATTTTGCTAATATTGAATTAGATTCATACATGAATCCTTCAAATGAAATTGAAGACTATCATTTTCGATTATTAAATGTTGATAACCGAATTGCTGTACCATATTCTTTCATGAACTATTCCTTCTAATGGAGTTAAACCAAATTAGATTTTTATTAAATCGAACTGCATTTTTTTTTGGTCAATGCTCAGAAATTTGTGGAGCTAATCATAGATTTATGCCTATTGTTATAGAAAGAATTTCTCCTGAATATTTAATTAGATGAATTCATAATATAAGAGAAATTTCATTAGATGGCTGAAAGTGAGTAATCCAAACTATAGTAAGTTAACGTCTACTTCTAGTGAATAATTTAGTTAAGTTATAACATTAGTTTGTCATACTAAAATCATTAAAATTTTAATAATTTTTAATTCCTCAAATAGCACCATTAAGCTGATTAACCAGATTTTTTTATTACTATATTTTTATTTTTTAATAGAATAAATTATGTCTGTCTTATACCTTTTATAGTATGTATTGAAACTATTAGAAATATTATTCGACCTTTAACACTTGCAGTTCGATTATCTGCTAATACAATTGCTGGTAATTACACTATTAGGAAATACTGGTCCTTTTATAAACAATTATTAACAATTAATATTTTAATTATTGTTCAATTATTACTACTTGTTTTAGAATCAGCAGTTTCAATAATTCAATTTTATGTATTTGCAATTCTTAGAACTTTAGGATGGCTTTATATATCAAGATTTTATTTTCAATAGACAACTCCGAGTTTCTTCCCAATAACCAGTACATATTACTGTATTGGAGTGCCAGTTGTTTCCTCTTTGTCTTCACATGTTTTTTCCAAGTCAGGCGACGGTCTAAGTATATTCCCAGGTACTTGGCTTCCTCAGCTTGCGGCAGCGGGGTGTCATTTAGAAAGACGGGTGGGCATGTTTTTCTACGCATTGTGAAAGTGACATATGTGGATTTTGTTTCATGGCCTGAGAAATGTCAAGAAAAGCAGCAGAACAGAACTTTTTCTCCTCCAAGCTCCTGCCGATCACATCCACAACTCTGTGTACCTGCTCCACAGTCCCATGTCTCTCTCGAAATCCAAACTGGTATTCAGGAATAATGTTGTTCTCTAGTAGCCAAGGTCTCAGTCTACGTAGTAGCAGCTTCTCAAACAGCTTTGACATAATCGGCAGAAGGCTAATGGGTCTGTAGGAGGCAGCCATTTCCGCTGGCTTTCCAGGCTTCAGAACAAGTATAATCTGGGCCACCTTCCACTGGTCCGGAAAGCATCCCAGTCGCAATACAGCATTAAAAATTAGCGACAGCATTTTAAGTCCTGCGGATGGCAACTGTCTCAGAACCTCCGTAGTGATCAGATCATAACCGGGTACCTTCCTAGGTTTAAGACCTTGCATGATCATATCCTCCACCTCTCTCACCTTGAAGGGAGCTATGGGGGGGGGGGGCGGATGTGACATTTGACTTGCTGAAGAAAGGTACTGTATTTCACTCTCATCCGTAACCTGTGGTGGAAAAGGTCGAAAAACTTCAGAAAGATGTTCAGCAAATAACTCGGCCTTTTCCGCGTCGCATCTCGCCCAGCTGCCATCCGACTTACGAAGTGGCGACTCTCTCTGTTTCGGTTGCCTGGTCTTTCTTGTGGCCCTCCATAAAGAATATTGCGTTGCTTCAGTGGGAGACAAGCTGCCGAGGTAAGAATGTATTTCTTCGTTCTTTCGTATTTTGAGTAGCTCCTTCACATGTTTGGTAGCTCTGTTTAGTTTGGTTTTTACAGCTGGGTCACGAGTTTCCTGCCAGATCTTCCTCAGTTTTCTCTTATCCGTAATCGCCTTTTTAATATGTGCAGGGCAATCGTATAAGACTTCACTTGCATTCTTCTTAGGTGTAGCGGACCATGCTGCTGCCTGGATGGATTTAATTAGGCTCTCAACCTGATGTAGAAATTAAATTATTAATTTCTCTAATTGTAATTTTAAAGATTTCAAGAATTCCAAATTTTATTTTTATTAGAAGATTTTTCATTTGTGTATTAATTGTAGGACTATATCATGAATTAAATCAAGGCGCCCTAAAATGATCAATTTAGGATAATAGTTAACTATAACATTTAACTTGCACTTAAAAAGTATTGAAAATCAATATATCTTAAATAAGAAACAAACAAAAAATTGTATTTAGTTTCGGCCTAAAATTTTGGTTTTAATAAACCCTTATTTAAATTAATTGAAACCAAAATAGAGATAAATCACTCTTAATGATAAAATTGAGTATTAATCCAATCGAAGAAATATGAGATTCAGAAATAAGCTTCTAACTTAACTTCTTAGCGATGTAACTATTTCTATTTATATAGTTTAATAAAAACATTACATTTTCATTTCTTATAAATATCTAAGAATAAAATTATTTCCCTGGTATCTTCAATACTATGCTCTAAATATAAGCTACTTAAATTAAATTTAAAAAAAAATAAAGATTACTCAAATAACTAAAATAATTATATAATTTTTTAAATTATTTTTATATATTATTTGTAAAAATACAGAATAATTTTTTAAATTAGAATCCACAGGCCAATAACAATAGACGACAACATAATTAATACCTACATTAATAAATTAAATTCGTCAAAAGGCTCTGAGGATCGTGAAGTAGTTCAACGTCTAAAGATACTGATGTTCGACCTGGATGACCCAGAGCTGGAGTCACCTACGGTTCTGGTTCAGGGGACAGCCGGGTATTTCGCATTCTGTCCAGTTTGGGACTCTTAGTCTTCCGCCAAATGACTAAATTAATAAATTATATTTTTTTCATTTCTCTGAAGTGTACTTTAATTTGGTTTTTGGTATACAGTATATGTTTGTATTTTTGTAATACAGTATATGTTTGATTGTGTCTCTGGGCGGAAAGACTAAGGTCGATAGCCTTGTGGTCACATAATGTGATTAATAAATTTTATTATTATCTTTTAAATTATTAGAAATATTTTGTCTGAAATTTCTAATCCTATAAAAAAAAACAGTTAAAGTAACTGATAAAGCTATTAATTGTATAAATAAAATTAAGATAATAAGGAACTACTAAAATTATTCATATAGAATATTAATATGAATAATTTTAGTAGTATATAATAACAAAAAAAAATTAAAACCCCTATTCTTTTTAATATAGTATAACTTTTATCTGAAATTATATTTAAACTGTAAAAATTTATATTACCAAATATAGAATAACAAAATAAACGAAAAGTATAACAAGCTGTTAATCCGGTAGATAAAAAAAATAAATTATATAAATATAAATATTTCAGTAATTTATTGACAATACTTCAATAATTAAATTCTTAGAATTAAAAGCAGATAAAAAAAGGTAAACCACAGAGAGCTAAATTAGAAATATTAAAAAAACAACAAGTTAAAGGTATACTTTTTTTTTTTTTTTTTTGGAGAGGAAAACCTTGCATAGGGACCACGGTGGAATCGTGGTACTGTGGGATTCTTACCCACTAAAAACCTCTCCTCTTCTTCATCAACATCCAGGTTCTACATGTTAGTACTGCTCTGCAATGTTGATTGTCCAATTATTATATTACACCATGGCTTCCACTGCCATTTCCTTCTTGCTCTCTCTCCATTCTTCGCTCATCTTCTTCCTTGGTAGAGAGCACGTCTGTTACGTACCCGGAGATTAGTTTCCAGTTATCGCTGCTCCTCAGTAGTTCGCTGACAAAATTCTGCGGGACCAGTGCAACACCGAGACTTGCTTCAGCTACCTGCCTCTTTGCAGCCCACCTGCAGCAACTGAATAAGGTATGCTCAGGGCTGTCCTTCTCCTCGCAATACCAGCACCCTTCATCCTCCTTCTTCGCGATGAAGTGCAGATATTTGCTGAAACATCCGTGCCCGGAAAGCGCTTGGGTCAGATGGAAAGTTGTTTCCCCATGCTTCCTATTTATCCAGGGCTCAATCTTTGGAATGATTCTTCTGGTCCAGGCTCCCTTCTCAGAGTTTTGCCATTTCTCCTGCCACCTTTGCATCAGCCTTTCTCTTGCATCGGTTTTGCTGAGGCCCGTAAGTCGCTCTTTTCTCTCTGTGGCAAGTAGCTCTATAGGTGGCACTCCCGCTATTACTTGAACAGCATCTCTTGAGATTGTTCGGTATGCACTACATATTCTGATTGCGTTAAAGGTATACTTACAATTATTGAACCTATATAGAGAATATCCTGATTATAATTTATTGAATGAATTATATAACCTGCACATATAAAAAAAGTAGCCTTAAATAAAGCATGTGTTAATAAATGGAAAAAGGTTAAATTTATTTTTTTTAATGCTAAAATTATCATTATCAAACCTAACTGTATTAATAATAATAAAAATAATACTGAATTATTTAAAGCAGGATAAAATCGAATTAATAAAAATACCCCAGCAGTTACTAAGCTTGAAGAATGAACTAAAGAAGAAACTGGAGTAAGAGAAGCTATAGCTGCAGGTAATCATGAAGAAAAAAGAATAATAAATAATGTGATGTGAATTTTTTAACAATCAATGAGACTAAAACACACTACATGATAATTAAACAAAAAAATTCAAAAAAAATTAATCTCAAAATAGAGATTAACAACATGTGTATTGAGCAAGTGGAGCGGGAAAAGTACTTGGGAGTCACGCTGAACGACCGGCTGAATTGGGATACTCACTTGGACATCGTTAAGAAAAAAAATTCATCAACAATAGGATCTATGTGGAGAGCTGGTAAATACATCCCGGTAAGGTGCAGGAGGTCGGTATACCATAGTATATGGACCTCTAGAATGTGTTATGGTGTTGAAGTGTGGGGTAATACAACAAAATCCAATATAGAATCATTACAAAGGCAACAAACGAAATTGGAAAAAATTATGTTTGGTGGGGAGCATGCCGGGTCCGTGCCTGACGTTAGAACCTTAGTGGAAATACAAACAATTATATTTGTACACAAACTAGTCCATAAAAAAATAAAGACGCGGCAGGATCTGGTATATAACAAAGACACACACAATTACAACACAAGAAAAAAGGATGATTTAAGAACAGAAAAAAATGAAACAAATATTATGAACAGAAGTTTATTGGTGTCTGGCATTGTAGAATACAATAAAGTTCCAGATAACATCAGGAAAGAAAAGGAAATTATAAAATTTAAAAAAAAACTCAAGGATCACTACAAAGAAAAAAACAAAAAGTCATAGTATCACTGTTTCATTGACAATATCAAATAACCTCTCTCACAATACCAGTTACAAGGATTGCCTGGAGAACTGAAGATGAGGAGGGCTAAATGTAATAATATTATTTAAAAAATACTGAAAATTGTAAATAATTGTATATATATATATAAATAAAAAAAAATAAAATAAAAATAATATAAATTAAGTGAATACCATGATCACGTAAAATAAGTACGAATAATTTAAACTGAAACCCTTGATTCATAAGTATTTCAAACACAAGTAAGTAAAAAAAATTAAAACAAATTAATCAATATTTAAAATTAATAATTATTCCCGTTACACAAAATGGAATACCTTTATCCCGTAAAATAACTACGAATAATTTAAAGTAAAACCCTTGATTAGAGGAAATTAGATTTTTAAACACCACTTATTAAAAAATTAAAACAAAGTAATCAATATTTAAAATTAATAATCATTCCCGCTACACAAAATGGAATACCTTGATCCCGTAAAATAACTACGAATAATTTAAAGTAAAACCCTTGATTCATAAATATTTTAAACACAAATAAGTAAAAAAAATATAACAACGTAATGAAAAATAATTCCAAATTGAAATTTAATAATCAATATTTAAAATTAATAATCAGTCCCGCTACACAAAATGGAATACCTTTATCCCGTAAAATAACTACGAATAATTCAAAGTAAAACCCGTGATTCATAAATATTTCAAACACAAATATGTAAAAAAAATTATAAAACGTAATAAAAAAAAATCAAATTTCCGATTAGCAAAAATTAATTCTTTCCTCCTGCAAATTATCCAGGAATAATTTAAACTAAAACCCTTGATTCATAAGTATTTCAAACACAAATAAGTAAAAAAAATATAACAACGTAATGAAAAATAATTCCAAATTGAAATTTAATAATCAATATTTAAAATTAATAATCAGTCCCGCTACACAAAATGGAATACCTTTATCCCGTAAAATAACTACGAATAATTCAAAGTAAAACCCGTGATTCATAAATATTTCAAACACAAATATGTAAAAAAAATAAAATTTCAAATTTTCGTTAAGCAAAATTTATTATTTTCCTCCTGCAAATTACCTATGAATAATATCAACTAAAACCCTTGATGCATAAGTATTTCAAATACAAATAAGTAAAAAAAATATAACAACGTAATTAAAAAAATTCAAATTTTAAATTTCAAAATCAATATTTAAAATTAATAATCATTCTCGCTACACAAAATGAAATACCTTGATCTCGTAAAATAACTACGAATAATTTAAAACAAAACCCTTAATTCATAAATATTTCCTTACACAAATAAGTAACAAAAATATAAAAATGTAATGAAAAAAAACAAATTTTCGCTAAGCAAAATTTATTATTTTCCTCCTGCAAATTACCTAGGAATAATTTAAATTAAAACCCTTGATTCATAAATATTTCAAACACAAATAAGTAAAAAGAATTATAACAACGGAATGAAAAAAAAATAATTTTCAAATTTCCGCTAAGCAAAATTTAATATTTTCCTCCTGCATATTACCTATGAATAATATCAGCTTAAACTTTTGATTCATAAGTATTTCAAATACAAATAAGTAAAAATAATTATAACAACGTAGTGAAAAAAAAACAAATTTCCGTTAAGCAAAATTTAATACATTCCTCCTGCAAATTACTTGGGAATAATTTAAACTAAAACCATTGATTCATAAGTATTTCAGACACAAATAAATACATAAATTATAACAACGTAATAAAAGAAATCAAATTTCAAATTTCATTATCAATATTTAAAATTAATAATCATTCCCGCTACACAAAAGGAAATACCATGATCCCGTAAAATAACTACAAACAATTTAAAGTAAAACCCTTGAGTCATAAATATTTCAAACACAAATAAGTAAAAAAAATTATAACAACGTAATGAAAAAAAAAAAAAAATTCCGGTAAGCAAAATTTAATATTTTTTAAAACTTTTGATTATTTCAAACACCAATTATTAAAAAATTAAAACAAAGTAATCAATATTTAAAATTAATAACTATTCCCGTTACACAAAATGAAATACCTTGATCCCGCAAAATAACTACGAATAATTTAAAGTAAAACACTTGAGTCATAAGTATTTCAAACACAGATAAGTATAAAAAAATATAACAACGTAATGTAAAAAAAAATCAAATTTCCGCAAAGCAAAATTTAATACATTCCTCCTGCAAATTACCTATGAATAATTTCAACTAAAACACTTGATTTATAAGTATTTCAAACACAAATAAATACAAAAATTATAACAACGTAATAAAAAAAAATCAAATTTCAAATTTCATAATCAATATTTAAAATTAATAATCATTCCCGCTACACAAAATGGAATACCTTGATCCCGTAAAATAACTACGAACAATTTAAAGTAAAACCCTTGATTCATAAATATTTCTAACACAAATTAGTAACGTAATGAAAAAAAATCAAATTTCATAATCAATATTTAAAATTAATAATCATTCCCGTTACCCAAAATGAAATACCTTGATCCCGCAAAATAGTTACGAATAATTTAAAGTAAAACCTTTGATTCATAAATATTTCAAACACAAATAAGTAAAAAAACAAATTTCACATTTCCGCTAAGCAAAATTAAATATTTTTTAAAACTTTTGATTTATTATTATTTCAAAGACCAATTATTAAAAAATTAAAACAAAGTAATCAATATTTAAAATTATCCCGCAAAATAACTACGAATAATTTAAAGTAAAACACTTGATTCATAAATATTTCAAACACAAATAAGTAAAAAAAATTATAACAACGTAATGAAAAATAAAATCACATTTCAAAATTCTGCTAAGCAAAATTTAATATTTTTTAAAACCTTTGGTTGATAAGTATTTCAAACACCAATTATTAAAAAATTAAAACAAAGTAATCAATATTTAAAATTATCCCGCAAAATAACTACGAATAATTTAAAGTAAAACCCTTGAGTCATAAATATTTCAAACACAAATAAGTAAAAAAAATTATAACAACGTAATGAAAAAAAATAAAATTTCATAATCAATATTTAAAATTAATAGTCATACCGCTACATAAAATGGAATACATTGATCCCTTAAAATAACTACGAATAATTTAATGTAAAACACTTGATTCATAAATATTTCAAACACAAATAAGTAAAAAAAATATAACAACGTAATGAAAAAAAAATCAAATTTCAAATTTTATAATCAATATTTAAAATTAACAATTATTCCCGCTATACAAAATAGAATACCTTGATCCCGTAAAATAACTACGATTAATTAAAAGCAAAACCCTTGATTCATAAATATTTCAAACATAAATAAGTAAAAAAATTATAAAAACGTAAACAAAAAGAATCAAATTTCAATTACCGGTAAGCAAAATTTAATATTTTTTAAAACTTTTGATTTATTATTATTTCAAAAACCAATTATTAAAAAATTAAAACAAAGTAATCAATATTTAAAATTAACAATCATTCCCGCTATACAAAATAGAATACCTTGATCACGTAAAATAACTACGAATAATTAAAAGCAAAACCCTTGATTCATAAGTATTTCAAACACATATATGTAAAAAAAATTATAACAACGTAATGAAAAAAAAAATTAAATTTCAAATTTCTGCTAAGCAATATTTATTATTTTCTAAAACCTTTGGTTGATAAGTATTTCATACATCAATTATTAAAAAATTAAAACAAAGTAATCAATATTTAAAATTAATAATCATTCTCGTTACACAAAATGAAATACCTTGATCCCGTAAAATAACTACGAATAATTTAAAGTAAAACCCTTGATTCATAAATATTTCAAACACAAATAAGTAAAAAAAAATCTAATTTCAAATTTCCGCTAAGCAAAATTTATTATTTTCCTCCTGCAAATTACTTATGAATAATTACAACTTAAACTATTGATTCATTAGTATTTCAAACACAAATAAGTAAAAAAATATAACAACGTAATTAAAAAAAATAAAATTTCAAATTTCATAATCAATATTTAAAATTAATAATCATTCCCGCACACAAAAGGAAATACCATGATCCCGTAAAATAACTACAAATAATTTAAAGTAAAACCCTTGATTCATAATTATTTCAAACACAAATAAGTAAAAAAATTATAAAAACGTAATAAAAAAAAATTAAATTTCAAATACCGGTAAGCAAAATTTAATATTTTTTAAAACTTTTGATTTATTATTATTTCAAACACCAATTATTAAAAAATTAAAACAAAGTAATCAATATTTAAAATTAATAATCATTCCCGTTACACACAATGAAATACCTTGATCCCGCAAAATAACTACGAATAATTTAATGTAAAACCCTTGATTCATAAGTATTTTAAACACAAATAAGTAAAAAAAATATAAAAACGTAATGAATAAAAAATTAAATTTCAAATCCCGGTAAGCAAAATTTAATATTTTTTTAAATTCTGATTTATTATTATTTCAAACACCAATTATTAAAAAATTAAAACAAAGTAATCAATATTTAAAATTAATAATCATTCCCGCTGTACAAAATGGAATACCTTTATCCCATCAAATAACTACGAAGAATTTAAAGTAAAACACTTGATTCATAAATATTTCAAACACAAATCAGTAAAAAAAAATATAACAACGTAATGAAAAATAATTCCAAATTCAAATTACATAATCAATATTTAAAATTAATAGTCATTACCGCTACACAAAATGGTATACATTGATCCCTTAAAATAACTACGAATAATTTAAAGTAAAACCCTTGAGTCATAAATATTTCAAACACAAATAAGTAAAAAAAAATAAATTTCAAATTTCCGCTAAGCAAAATTTATTATTTTTCTTTTGCAAATTACCTACGAATAATTTCAACTAAAATTCTTAATTCATAAGTATTTCAAACACTAATTATTAAAAAATTAAAACAAAATAATCAATATTTAAAATTAATAATCATTTCCATTACACAAATAAAATACCTTGATCCCGCAAAATAACTATGAATAATTTAAAGTAAAACCCTTGATTTATAAGTATTTCAAACACAAATAAGTAAAAAAAAATATAACAACGTAATGAAAAAAAAAATCAAATTTCCGATTAGCAAAAATTAATTCTTTCCTCCTGCAAATTATCTAGGAAAAATTTAAACTAAAGCCCTTGATTCATAAGTATTTTAAACACAGATAAGCAAAAAAAATATAAATCCCGGTAAGCAAAATTTAATATTTTTTAAAACTTGATTTATTATTATTTCAAACACCAATTATTAAAAAATTAAAACAAAGTAATCAATATTTAAAATTCATAATTATTCCCGTTACATAAAATGAAATACCTTGCTCCCGCAAAATAACTACGAATCATTTAAAGTAAAAACCTTGAGTCATAAATATTTCAAACACAAATTAGTAACGTAATGAAAAAAAATCAAATTTCATAATCATTCCCGTTACCCAAAATGAAATACCTTGAACCCGCAAAATATCTGCGAATAATTTAAAGTAAAACCCTTGATTCATAAGTATTTAAAATACAAATAAGTAAAAAAATAAAACAACGTAATGAAAAATAATTCAAAATTCATAATCAATATTTAAAATTAATAATCATTCTCGCTACACAAAATGAAATACCTTGATCTCGTAAAATAACTACGAATAATTAAAAACAAAACCCTTAATTCATAAATATTTCCTTATACAAATAAGTAAAAAAAATATAAAAATGTAATGAAAAAAAATCAAATTTCAAATCCCGGTAAGCAAAATTTAATATTTTTTAAAACTTTTGATTTATTATTATTTCAGACACCAATTATTAAAAAATTAAAACAAAGTAATCAATATTTAAAATTCATAATTATTCCCGTTACATAAAATGAAATACCTTGCTCCCGCAAAATAACTACGAATTATTTAAAGTAAAAACCTTGAGTCACAAATATTTCAAATACAAATTAGTAACGTAATGAAAAAAAATCAAATTTCATAATCATTCCCGTTACCCAAAATGAAATACCTTGAACCCGCAAAATATCTGCGAATAATTTAAAGTAAAACCCTTGATTCATAAGTATTTGAAATATAAATAAGTAAAAAAATAAAACAACATAATTAAAAATAATTCAAAATTCATAATCAATATTTAAAATTAATAATCATTCTCGCTACACAAAATGAAATACCTTGATCTCGTAAAATAACTACGAATAATTTAAAACAAAACCCTTAATTCATAAATATTTCCTTACACAAATAAGTAAAAAAAATATAAAAATGTAATGAAAAAAATCAAATTTCAAATCCCGGTAAGCAAAATTTAATATTTTTTAAAACTTTTGATTTATTATTATTTCAGACACCAATTATTAAAAAATTAAAACAAAGTAATCAATATTTAAAATTCATAATTATTCCCGTTACATAAAATGAAATACCTTGCTCCCGCAAAATAACTACGAATTATTTAAAGTAAAAACCTTGAGTCACAAATATTTCAAATACAAATTAGTAACGTAATGAAAAAAAATCAAATTTCATAATCAATATTTAAAATTAATAATCATTCCCGTTACCCAAAATGAAATACCTTGATCCCTTAAAATAACTACGAATAATTTAAATTAAAACTCTTGATTCATAAATATTTCAAACACAAATAAGTAAAAAGAATTATAACAACGGAATGAAAAAAAAATAAATTTCAAATTTCCGCTAAGCAAAATTTAATATTTTCCTCCTGTAAATTACCTATGAATAATTTCAACTAAAACTCTTGATGCATAAGTATTTCAAACACAAATAAGTAAAAAATAAATATAACAACGTAGTTAAAAAAATTCAAATTTCATAATCAATATTTAAAATTAATAATCATTCCCGTTACCCAAAATGAAATACCTTGAACCCGCAAAATATCTGCGAATAATTTAAAGTAAAACCCTTGATTCATAAGTATTTAAAATACAAATAAGTAAAAAAATATAACAACGTAATAAAAAATAATTCAAAATTCATAATCAATATTTAAAATTAATAATCATTCCCGTTACCCAAAATGAAATACCTTTATCCCGCTAAATATCTGCGAATAATTTAGAGTAAAACCCTTGATTCATAAGTATTTAAAATACAAATAAGTAAAAAAATATAACAACGTAATGAAAAATAATTCAAAATTCATAATCAATATTTAAAATTAATAATCATTCTCGCTACACAAAATGAAATACCTTGATCTCGTAAAATAACTACGAATAATTTAAAACAAAACCCTTAATTCATAAATATTTCCTTACACAAATAAGTAACAAAAATATAAAAATGTAATGAAAAAAAAACAAATTTCTGCTAAGCAAAATTTATTATTTTCCTCCTGCAAATAAAGAATAATTTAAATTAAAACCCTTGATTCATAAATATTTCAAACACAAATAAGTAAAAAGAATTATAACAACGGAATGAAAAAAAAAATAAATTTCAAATTTCCGCTAAGCAAAATTTAATATTTTCCTCCTGCATATTACCTATGAATAATATCAGCTTAAACTTTTGATTCATAAGTATTTCAAATACAAATAAGTAAAAAAAATTATAAGAACGTAATGAAAAAAAAAATTCAAATTTCCGCTAAGCAAAATTTAATATTTTCGTCATGCAAATTACCTATGAATAACTGAAAGTAAAACCCTTGATTCATAAATATTTCAAACACAATTAAATAAAAAAATTATAACAACGAAATGAAAAAATTTCAAATTTCATAATCAATATTTAAAATTAATAACTATTCCCGTTACACAAAATGAAATACCTTGATCCCGCAAAATAACTACGAATAATTTAAAGTAAAACACTTGAGTCATAAGTATTTCAAACACAGATAAGTATAAAAAAATATAACAACGTAATGTAAAAAAAAATCAAATTTTCGCAAAGCAAAATTTAATACTTTCCTCCTGCAAATTACCTATGAATAATTTCAACTAAAACTCTTGATTTATAAGTATTTCAAACACAAATAAATACAAAAATTATAACAACGTAATAAAAAAAATCAAATTTCAAATTTCATAATCAATATTTAAAATTAATAATCTTTCCCGCTACACAAAATGGAATACCTTGATCCCGTAAAATAATTACGAACAATTTAAAGTAAAACCCTTGATTCATAAATATTTCTAACACAAATAAGTAAAAAAATCAAATTTCAAATTTCCGCTAACCAAATTTATTATTTTTCTCCTGCAAATTACCTATGAATAATTTCAACTAAAATTCATAATTCATAAGTATTTCAAACACTAATTATTAAAAAATTAAAACAAAATAATCAATATTTAAAATTAATAATCATTTCCATTACACAAATAAAATACCTTGATCCCTCAAAATAACTATGAATAATTTAAAGTAAAACCCTTGATTTATAAGTATTTCAAACACAAATAAGTAAAAAAAAAATATAACAACGTAATGAAAAAAAAATCAAATTTCCGATTAGCAAAAATTAATTCTTTCCTCCTGCAAATTATCTAGGAATAATTTAAACTAAAGCCCTTGATTCATAAGTATTTCAAACACAAATAAGTAAAAAAAATATAAAAACGTAATGAAAAAAAAATCAAATTTCAAATACCGGTAAGCAAAATTTAATATTTTTTAAAACTTTTGATTTATTATTATTTCAAACACCAATTATTAAAAAATTAAAACAAAGTAATCAATATTTAAAATTAATAATCATTCCCGTTACACACAATGAAATACCTTGATCCCGCAAAATATTTACGAATAATTTAAAGTAAAACCCTTGATTCATAAATATTTCAAACACAAATAAGTAAAAAAACAAATTTCACATTTCCGCTAAGCAAAATTTAATATTTTTTAAAACTTTTGATTTATTATTATTTCAAACACCAATTATTAAAAAATTAAAACAAAGTAATCAATATTTAAAATTAATAACTATTCCCGTTACACAAAATGAAATACCTTGATCCCGCAAAATAACTACGAATTATTTAAAGTAAAACCCTTGATTCATAAGTATTTCAAACACAAATAAGTAAAAAAAAATATAACAACGAAATGAAAAAAAAATCAAATTTCCGCTAAGCAAAATTTAATATTTTCCTCCTGCAAATTACCTATGAATAATATCAACTTAAACTAGTGATTCATAAGTATTTCAAACACAAATAAGTAAAAAAACAAATTTCACATTTCCGCTAAGCAAAATTTAATATTTTTTAAAACTTTTGATTTATTATTATTTCAAACACCAATTATTAAAAAATTAAAACAAAGTAATCAATATTTAAAATTAATAACTATTCCCGTTACACAAAATGAAATACCTTGATCCCGTAAAATAACTACAAATAATTTAAAGTAAAACCCTTGATTCATAAGTATTTCAAACACAAATAAATAACAAAAAATATAAAAACGTAATGAAAAAAAAAATAAATTTCAAATCCCGGTAAGCACAATTTAATATTTTTTAAAACTTTTGATTTATTATTATTTCAAACACCAATTATTAAAAAATTAAAACAAAGTAATCAATATTTAAAATTAATAATTATTCCCGTTACACAAAATGAAATACTTTGATCCCGCAAAATAACTACGAATAATTTAAAGTAAAACCCTTGAGTCATAAATATTTCAAACACAATTAAATAAAAAAATTATAACAACGTAATGAAAAAATTTCAAATTTCATAATCAATATTTAAAATTAATAACTATTCCCGTTACACAAAATGAAATACCTTGATCCCGCAAAATAACTACGAATAATTTAAAGTAAAACACTTGAGTCATAAGTATTTCAAACACAGATAAGTATAAAAAAATATAACAACGTAATGTAAAAAAAAAATCAAATTTTCGCAAAGCAAAATTTAATACTTTCCTCCTGCAAATTACCTATGAATAATTTCAACTAAAACTCTTGATTTATAAGTATTTCAAACACAAATAAATACAAAAATTATAACAACGTAATAAAAAAAATCAAATTTCAAATTTCATAATCAATATTTAAAATTAATAATCTTTCCCGCTACACAAAATGGAATACCTTGATCCCGTAAAATAATTACGAACAATTTAAAGTAAAACCCTTGATTCATAAATATTTCTAACACAAATAAGTAAAAAAATCAAATTTCAAATTTCCGCTAACCAAATTTATTATTTTTCTCCTGCAAATTACCTATGAATAATTTCAACTAAAATTCATAATTCATAAGTATTTCAAACACTAATTATTAAAAAATTAAAACAAAATAATCAATATTTAAAATTAATAATCATTTCCATTACACAAATAAAATACCTTGATCCCTCAAAATAACTATGAATAATTTAAAGTAAAACCCTTGATTTATAAGTATTTCAAACACAAATAAGTAAAAAAAAAATATAACAACGTAATGAAAAAAAAAATCAAATTTCCGATTAGCAAAAATTAATTCTTTCCTCCTGCAAATTATCTAGGAATAATTTAAACTAAAGCCCTTGATTCATAAGTATTTCAAACACAAATAAGTAAAAAAAATATAAAAACGTAATGAAAAAAAAATCAAATTTCAAATACCGGTAAGCAAAATTTAATATTTTTTAAAACTTTTGATTTATTATTATTTCAAACACCAATTATTAAAAAATTAAAACAAAGTAATCAATATTTAAAATTAATAATCATTCCCGTTACACACAATGAAATACCTTGATCCCGCAAAATATTTACGAATAATTTAAAGTAAAACCCTTGATTCATAAATATTTCAAACACAAATAAGTAAAAAAACAAATTTCACATTTCCGCTAAGCAAAATTTAATATTTTTTAAAACTTTTGATTTATTATTATTTCAAACACCAATTATTAAAAAATTAAAACAAAGTAATCAATATTTAAAATTAATAACTATTCCCGTTACACAAAATGAAATACCTTGATCCCGCAAAATAACTACGAATTATTTAAAGTAAAACCCTTGATTCATAAGTATTTCAAACACAAATAAGTAAAAAAAATATAACAACGTAATGAAAAATAATTCCAAATTGAAATTTCATAATCAATATTTAAAATTAATAATCAGTCCCGCTACACAAAATGGAATACCTTTATCCCGTAAAATAACTACGAATAATTCAAAGTAAAACCCGTGATTCATAAATATTTCAAACACAAATATGTAAAAAAAATAAAATTTCAAATTTTCGTTAAGCAAAATTTATTATTTTCCTCCTGCAAATTACCTATGAATAATTTCAACTAAAACCCTTGATGCATAAGTATTTCAAACACAAATAAGTAAAAAAAATATAACAACGTAATTAAAAAAAATTCAAATTTTAAATTTCATAATCAATATTTAAAATTAATAATCATTCTCGCTACACAAAATGAAATACCTTGATCTCGTAAAATAACTACGAATAATTTAAAACAAAACCCTTAATTCATAAATATTTCCTTACACAAATAAGTAACAAAAATATAAAAATGTAATGAAAAAAAAACAAATTTTCGCTAAGCAAAATTTATTATTTTCCTCCTACAAATTACCTAGGAATAATTTAAATTAAAACCCTTGATTCATAAATATTTCAAACACAAATAAGTAAAAAGAATTATAACAACGGAATGAAAAAAAAATAATTTTCAAATTTCCGCTAAGCAAAATTTAATATTTTCCTCCTGCATATTACCTATGAATAATATCAGCTTAAACTTTTGATTCATAAGTATTTCAAATACAAATAAATAAAAATAATTATAACAACGTAGTGAAAAAAAAAACAAATTTCCGTTAAGCAAAATTTAATACATTCCTCCTGCAAATTACTTGGGAATAATTTAAACCAAAACCATTGATTCATAAGTATTTCAGACACAAATAAATACATAAATTATAACAACGTAATAAAAGAAATCAAATTTCAAATTTCATTATCAATATTTAAATATTAATAATCATTCCCGCTACACAAAAGGAAATACCATGATCCCTTAAAATAACTACGAATAATTTAAAGTAAAACCCTTGAGTCATAAATATTTCAAACACAAATAAGTAAAAAAAAATTATAACAACGTAATGAAAAAAAAATCAAATTTCATAATTAATATTTAAAATTAATAGTCATTACCGCTACACAGAATTAAATACCTTGATCCCGTAAAATAACTACGAATAATTTAAAGTAAAACCCTTGACTCATAAATATTTCTAACACAAATAAGTAAAAAAAATTAAATTTCAAATTTCCGCTAAGCAAAATTTATTATTTTTCTTTTGCAAATTACCTATGAATAATTTCAACTAAAATTCTTAATTCATAAGTATTTCAAACACTAATTATTAAAAAATTAAAACAAAATAATCAATATTTAAAATTAATAATCATTTCCATTACACAAATAAAATACCTTGATCCCGCAAAATAACTATGAATAATTTAAAGTAAAACCCTTGATTTATAAGTATTTCAAACACAAATAAGTAAAAAAAAATATAACAACGTAATGAAAAAAAAATCAAATTTCCGATTAGCAAAAATTAATTCTTTCCTCCTGCAAATTATCTAGGAAAAATTTAAACTAAAGCCCTTGATTCATAAGTATTTCAAACACAGATAAGTTAAAAAAATATAAATCCCGGTAAGCAAAATTTAATATTTTTTAAAACTTGATTTATTATTATTTCAAACACCAATTATTAAAAAATTAAAACAAAGTAATCAATATTTAAAATTAATAACTATTCCCGTTACACAAAATGAAATACCTTGATCCCGCAAAATAACTACGAATAATTTAAAGTAAAACACTTGAGTCATAAGTATTTCAAACACAGATAAGTATAAAAAAATATAACAACGTAATGTAAAAAAAAATCAAATTTCCGCAAAGCAAAATTTAATACATTCCTCCTGCAAATTACCTATGAATAATTTCAACTAAAACACTTGATTTATAAGTATTTCAAAAACAAATAAATACAAAAATTATAACAACGTAATAAAAAAAAATCAAATTTCAAATTTCATAATCAATATTTAAAATTAATAATCATTCCCGCTACACAAAATGGAATACCTTGATCCCGTAAAATAACTACGAACAATTTAAAGTAAAACCCTTGATTCATAAATATTTCTAACACAAATAAGTAAAAAAATCAAATTTCAAATTTCCGCTAAGCAAAATTTATTATTTTTCTCCTGCAAATTACCTATGAATAATTTCAACTAAAATTCTTAATTCATAAGTATTTCAAACACTAATTATTAAAAAATTAAAACAAAATAATCAATATTTAAAATTAATAATCATTTCCATTACACAAATAAAATACCTTGATCCCTCAAAATAACTATGAACAATTTAAAGTAAAACCCTTGATTTATAAGTATTTCAAACACAAATAAGTAAAAAAAAATATAACAACGTAATGAAAAAAAAATCAAATTTCCGATTAGCAAAAATTAATTCTTTCCTCCTGCAAATTATCTAGGAATAATTTAAACTAAAGCCCTTGATTCATAAGTATTTCAAACACAAATAAGTAAAAAAAATATAACAACGTAATTAAAAAAATTCAAATTTTAAATTTCATAATCAATATTTAAAATTAATAATCATTCACGCTACACAAAAGGAAATACCATTATCCCGTAAAATAACTACAAATAATTTAAAGTTAAACCCTTGATTCATAAGTATTTCAAACATAAATAAGTAAAAAAAATTCAAATCCCGGTAAGCAAAATTTAATACTTTTTAAAACTTGATTTATTATTATTTCAAACACCAATTATTAAAAAATTAAAACAAAGTAATCAATATTTAAAATTCATAATTATTCCCGTTACATAAAATGAAATACCTTGCTCCCGCAAAATAACTACGAATCATTTAAAGTAAAAACCTTGAGTCATAAATATTTCAAACACAAATTAGTAACGTAATGAAAAAAAATCAAATTTCATAATCAATATTTAAAATTAATAATCATTCCCGTTACCCAAAATGAAATACCTTGATCCCGCAAAATAGCTACGAATAATTTAAAGTAAAACCCTTGATTCATAAATATTTCAAACACAAATAAGTAAAAAAACAAATTTCACATTTCCGCTAAGCAAAATTTAATATTTTTTAAAACTTTTGTTTTATTATTATTTCAAAGACCAATTATTAAAAAATTAAAACAAAGTAATCAATATTTAAAATTAATAACTATTCCCGTTACACAAAATGAAATACCTTGATCCCGCAAAATAACTACGAATAATTTAAAGTAAAACACTTGAGTCATAAGTATTTCAAACACAGATAAGTATAAAAAAATATAACAACGTAATGTAAAAAAAAAATCAAATTTCCGCAAAGCAAAATTTAATACTTTCCTCCTGCAAATTACCTATGAATAATTTCAACTAAAACTCTTGATTTATAAGTATTTCAAACACAAATAAATACAAAAATTATAACAACGTAATAAAAAAAAATCAAATTTCAAATTTCATAATCAATATTTAAAATTAATAATCATTCCCGCTACACAAAATGGAATACCTTGATCCCGTAAAATAACTACGAACAATTTAAAGTAAAACCCTTGATTCATAAATATTTCTAACACAAATAAGTAAAAAAATCAAATTTCAAATTTCCGCTAAGCAAAATTTATTATTTTTCTCCTGCAAATTACCTATGAATAATTTCAACTAAAATTCTTAATTCATAAGTATTTCAAACACTAATTATTAAAAAATTAAAACAAAATAATCAATATTTAAAATTAATAATCATTTCCATTACACAAATAAAATACCTTGATCCCTCAAAATAACTATGAACAATTTAAAGTAAAACCCTTGATTTATAAGTATTTCAAACACAAATAAGTAAAAAAAAATATAACAACGTAATGAAAAAAAAATCAAATTTCCGATTAGCAAAAATTAATTCTTTCCTCCTGCAAATTATCTAGGAATAATTTAAACTAAAGCCCTTGATTCATAAGTATTTCAAACACAAATAAGTAAAAAAAATATAACAACGTAATTAAAAAAATTCAAATTTTAAATTTCATAATCAATATTTAAAATTAATAATCATTCACGCTACACAAAAGGAAATACCATGATCCCGTAAAATAACTACAAATAATTTAAAGTTAAACCCTTGATTCATAAGTATTTCAAACATAAATAAGTAAAAAAAATTCAAATCCCGGTAAGCAAAATGTAATACTTTTTAAAACTTGATTTATTATTATTTCAAACACCAATTATTAAAAAATTAAAACAAAGTAATCAATATTTAAAATTCATAATTATTCCCGTTACATAAAATGAAATACCTTGCTCCCGCAAAATAACTACGAATCATTTAAAGTAAAAACCTTGAGTCATAAATATTTCAAACACAAATTAGTAACGTAATGAAAAAAAATCAAATTTCATAATCAATATTTAAAATTAATAATCATTCCCGTTACCCAAAATGAAATACCTTGATCCCGCAAAATAGCTACGAATAATTTAAAGTAAAACCCTTGATTCATAAATATTTCAAACACAAATAAGTAAAAAAAATTATAAAAACGTAATGAAAAAAAATCAAATTTCAAATTTCTGCTAAGCAAAATTTAATATTTTCTTAATCCTTTGATTTCAAACACCAATTATTAAAAAAATTAAACAAAGTAATCAATATTTAAAATTAATAATCATTCCCGCTGCACAAAATAAATACCAATAATTTAAAGTAAAACCCTTGATTCATAAATATTTCAAACACAATTAAATAAAAAAAATTATAACAACGTAATGAAAAAAAATTCAAATTTCAAATTTCATAATCAATATTTAAAATTAATAATCATTCCCGCTACACAAAATGGAATACCTTGATCCATTAAAATAACTACGAATAATTTAAAGTAAAACCCTTGATTCATAATTATTTCAAACATAAATAAGTAAAAAAATTATAAAAACGTAATGAAAAAAAATCAAATTTCAAATTTCTGCTAAGCAAAATTTAATATCTTCTAAAACCTTTGGTTGATAAGTATTTCATACACCAATTATTAAAAAATTAAAACAAAGTAATCAATATTTAAAATTAATAATCATTCTCGTTACACAAAATGAAATACCTTGATCCCGTAAAATAACTACGAATAATTTAAAGTAAAAGCCTTGATTCATAAATATTTCAAACACAAATAAGTAAAAAAAATCTAATTTCAAGTTTCTGCTAAACAATATTTATTATTTTCCTCCTGCAAATTACCTATGAATAATTACAACTTAAACTATTGATTCATAAGTATTTCAAACACAAATAAGTAAAAAAAATATAACAACGTAATTAAAAAAATTAAAATTTCAAATTTCATAATCAATATTTAAAATTAATAATCATTCCCGCACACAAAAGGAAATACCATGATCCCGTAAAATAACTACAAATAATTTAAAGTAAAACCCTTGATTCATAATTATTAGTTCAAACACAAATAAGTAAAAAAAATATAAAAACGTAATAAAAAAAAATAAAATTTCAAATACCGGTAAGCAAAATTTAATATTTTTTAAAACTTTTGATTTATTATAATTTCAAACACCAATTATAAAAAAAATAAAACAAAGTAATCAATATTTAAAATTAATAATCATTCCCGTTACACACAATGAAATACCTTGATCCCGCAAAATAACTACGAATAATTTAAAGTAAAACCCTTGATTCATAAATATTGCAAACACAAATAAGTAAAAAAAAATCTAATTTCAAGTTTCTGCTAAACAAAATTTATTATTTTCCTCCTGCAAATTACCTATGAATAATTTCAACTAAAACTCTTAATTCATAAGTATTTCAAACACTAATTATTAAAAAATTAAAATAAAGTAATCAATATTTAAAATTAATAATCATTCCCGTTACACAAAAAATGAAATAGCTTGATCCCGTGAAATAACTACGAATAATTTAAAGTAAAGCCCTTGATTCATAAATATTTCAAACACAAATAAATTAAAAAATTATAACAACGTAATGAAAAAATTTTCAAATTTCATAATCAATATTTAAAATTAATAGTCATTACCGCTACACAAAATGGTATAAATTGATCCCTTAAAATAACTACGAATAATTTAAAGTAAAACACTTGATTCATAAATATTTCAAACACAAATAAGTAAAAAAAATTATAACAACGTAATGAAAAATAAAATCACATTTCAAAATTCTGCTAAGCAAAATTTAATATTTTTTAAAACCTTTGGTTGATAAGTATTTCAAACACCAATTATTAAAAAATTAAAACAAAGTAATCAATATTTAAAATTATCCCGCAAAATAACTACGAATAATTTAAAGTAAAACCCTTGAGTCATAAATATTTCAAACACAAATAAGTAAAAAAAATTATAACAACGTAATGAAAAAAAATAAAATTTCATAATCAATATTTAAAATTAATAGTCATACCGCTACATAAAATGGAATACATTGATCCCTTAAAATAACTACGAATAATTTAATGTAAAACACTTGATTCATAAATATTTCAAACACAAATAAGTAAAAAAAATATAACCACGTAATGAAAAAAAAATCAAATTTCAAATTTTATAATCAATATTTAAAATTAACAATTATTCCCGCTATACAAAATAGAATACCTTGATCCCGTAAAATAACTACGATTAATTAAAAGCAAAACCCTTGATTCATAAATATTTCAAACATAAATAAGTAAAAAAATTATAAAAACGTAAACAAAAAGAATCAAATTTCAATTACCGGTAAGCAAAATTTAATATTTTTTAAAACTTTTGATTTATTATTATTTCAAAAACCAATTATTAAAAAATTAAAACAAAGTAATCAATATTTAAAATTAACAATCATTCCCGCTATACAAAATAGAATACCTTGATCACGTAAAATAACTACGAATAATTAAAAGCAAAACCCTTGATTCATAAGTATTTCAAACACATATATGTAAAAAAAATTATAACAACGTAATGAAAAAAAAAATTAAATTTCAAATTTCTGCTAAGCAATATTTATTATTTTCTAAAACCTTTGGTTGATAAGTATTTCATACATCAATTATTAAAAAATTAAAACAAAGTAATCAATATTTAAAATTAATAATCATTCTCGTTACACAAAATGAAATACCTTGATCCCGTAAAATAACTACGAATAATTTAAAGTAAAACCCTTGATTCATAAATATTTCAAACACAAATAAGTAAAAAAAAATCTAATTTCAAATTTCCGCTAAGCAAAATTTATTATTTTCCTCCTGCAAATTACTTATGAATAATTACAACTTAAACTATTGATTCATTAGTATTTCAAACACAAATAAGTAAAAAAATATAACAACGTAATTAAAAAAAATAAAATTTCAAATTTCATAATCAATATTTAAAATTAATAATCATTCCCGCACACAAAAGGAAATACCATGATCCCGTAAAATAACTACAAATAATTTAAAGTAAAACCCTTGATTCATAATTATTTCAAACACAAATAAGTAAAAAAATTATAAAAACGTAATAAAAAAAAATTAAATTTCAAATACCGGTAAGCAAAATTTAATATTTTTTAAAACTTTTGATTTATTATTATTTCAAACACCAATTATTAAAAAATTAAAACAAAGTAATCAATATTTAAAATTAATAATCATTCCCGTTACACACAATGAAATACCTTGATCCCGCAAAATAACTACGAATAATTTAATGTAAAACCCTTGATTCATAAGTATTTTAAACACAAATAAGTAAAAAAAATATAAAAACGTAATGAATAAAAAATTAAATTTCAAATCCCGGTAAGCAAAATTTAATATTTTTTTAAATTCTGATTTATTATTATTTCAAACACCAATTATTAAAAAATTAAAACAAAGTAATCAATATTTAAAATTAATAATCATTCCCGCTGTACAAAATGGAATACCTTTATCCCACCAAATAACTACGAAGAATTTAAAGTAAAACACTTGATTCATAAATATTTCATACACAAATCAGTAAAAAAAAATATAACAACGTAATGAAAAATAATTCCAAATTCAAATTACATAATCAATATTTAAAATTAATAGTCATTACCGCTACACAAAATGGTATACATTGATCCCTTAAAATAACTACGAATAATTTAAAGTAAAACCCTTGAGTCATAAATAATTCAAACACAAATAAGTAAAAAAAATTAAATTTCAAATTTCCGCTAAGCAAAATTTATTATTTTTCTTTTGCAAATTACCTACGAATAATTTCAACTAAAATTCTTAATTCATAAGTATTTCAAACACTAATTATTAAAAAATTAAAACAAAATAATCAATATTTAAAATTTATAATCATTTCCATTACACAAATAAAATACCTTGATCCCGCAAAATAACTATGAATAATTTAAAGTAAAACCCTTGATTTATAAGTATTTCAAACACAAATAAGTAAAAAAAAATATAACAACGTAATGAAAAAAAAAATCAAATTTCCGATTAGCAAAAATTAATTCTTTCCTCCTGCAAATTATCTAGGAAAAATTTAAACTAAAGCCCTTGATTCATAAGTATTTTAAACACAGATAAGCAAAAAAAATATAAATCCCGGTAAGCAAAATTTAATATTTTTTAAAACTTGATTTATTATTATTTCAAACACCAATTATTAAAAAATTAAAACAAAGTAATCAATATTTAAAATTCATAATTATTCCCGTTACATAAAATGAAATACCTTGCTCCCGCAAAATAACTACGAATCATTTAAAGTAAAAACCTTGAGTCATAAATATTTCAAACACAAATTAGTAACGTAATGAAAAAAAATCAAATTTCATAATCATTCCCGTTACCCAAAATGAAATACCTTGAACCCGCAAAATATCTGCGAATAATTTAAAGTAAAACCCTTGATTCATAAGTATTTAAAATACAAATAAGTAAAAAAATAAAACAACGTAATGAAAAATAATTCAAAATTCATAATCAATATTTAAAATTAATAATCATTCTCGCTACACAAAATGAAATACCTTGATCTCGTAAAATAACTACGAATAATTAAAAACAAAACCCTTAATTCATAAATATTTCCTTATACAAATAAGTAAAAAAAATATAAAAATGTAATGAAAAAAAATCAAATTTCAAATCCCTGTAAGCAAAATTTAATATTTTTTAAAACTTTTGATTTATTATAAATAATAATAATAATAACAATATTTATTGATCACACATTAAATGTAACCAAAGGGCTATCGACCTAAGTCTTTCCGCCCAGTGATACAATCAAACATATAAATTGTCTTACAATAAATCATACAAAAAAAAAAAATAGATGTATTCCGAATAATGTGATATAAAAAAAGAAAGACCATAACAAAAATACCAAATAAATGAAAATATCGAAAAATGTAAAACAAAAAAAATATTATCAAATTTCTTCGTATTCGGTTGAAGAACTATCAATTCGACCGGACACAGATCGATGGCTATGCTTCCTTCACGACGAAAGACCCGGAAGTCCCCTGAACCAGACCTGTAGGTGACTCCAGCTCCGGATCATCCAGGTCAAACATTAGCACATAAACGTGGTTTCCCGAAAAGCAAACGTGTGTGTCTACATTAAAGTTTCTGATGAATCGTTTCTTCAACCGCTGAAGCAACTCAGCACGACCCTCAGAATGTTTCGTAGAATTTATTTTGTTTATATAAGTGTTAATTATATGGTCGTGGATCGTTAGAGGTTTGTGAATTCTGCTGCTCGTAAGATCCTCAGACAGCTCGCTAGATTTTTTATTTATTGACCTTATCCTCGCATTTGGCACACCCGGGATGGGTTTGGTTGGTCTCTTGGGACATTTTGATGACCATGCAGCATGGTCCTCAGAGTCACAAGCCCTGCATTTTGGAGGAAGTGGCGACGTGCAACGGTGGGTCGGATGTGGTCCTTGGCATTTTGAACACTTGGTCTTGTTCGGACAAACGTCTGTTGCATGCGTGAATTCAAGACACCTAGCGCAAGGCACAGGTATCGGAGGCGGTGGTATACTCTCGACTGCAGGGAAGTGCTTGTTCATGTAGAACAAGCCCTCGTGCAGGAGTCTCTGGAAGGAAGATGCGCACCCAGTGATGATGCGCACCTTGAATGTTGGCTGTCCTGTTGCCCTGGAGATGATCCTCTTGCAGAACCTATGCTCGATGCCAGAGGTCTTTAAGTGTAAACTAATGTCTGCGTCCTTAATATCCAGGTCCATCCTTGTGAGGACACAGGATAGTGACGCGTTGTGGCTGTGTGTTTTAGGCTCCTTTCGAGGAACACTCTCGGCGTATGAGGAGATATGGCCCCGACCCTGCAGATCCGCCAGGTATGCAAGAACAATTGCTTTCGGGTTATTCGATTTCAGGAGGAATCCTGTCTTGGTTTCCAGTATAATGTCTTGTCGGTTGCCCGGGCCCCTAGACCACAAGGTAGATAGCTGCGAGCGAGTCAATGCATCTCGCACATTTATGTTGAAAATGGTGTTGAATTTTTTGTTTGTAACTTTTTTATCCGTTGGCTTATCTGTTCGGGTCGTTGTTGGAATTTGTGGCGTTTTGAAGGTTGTTGGTGCAGTTGTTTTTTTGGAAGTTTCCTTCCTTGGTCTTCCACGCTTCCGTTTTCCCTGCTCCCATCCGGAACCCGAGGCCTCCGAATAGCAGGAAGAGGTATCTCAGGCTCCATGGCCACAAGCGTACACTGAATTGCACACCTGATACCCAAAAAAGCCAAAAAAAGGCAGATTAATTTTATCAAAACTTCTTCGCAGAACACGTCCGTACTATAGCGCGTCTCGAATCGAACTGATTTATTATTATTTCAGACACCAATTATTAAAAAATTAAAACAAAGTAATCAATATTTAAAATTCATAATTATTCCCGTTACATAAAATGAAATACCTTGCTCCCGCAAAATAACTACGAATTATTTAAAGTAAAAACCTTGAGTCACAAATATTTCAAATACAAATTAGTAACGTAATGAAAAAAAATCAAATTTCATAATCATTCCCGTTACCCAAAATGAAATACCTTGAACCCGCAAAATATCTGCGAATAATTTAAAGTAAAACCCTTGATTCATAAGTATTTGAAATATAAATAAGTAAAAAAATAAAACAACATAATTAAAAATAATTCAAAATTCATAATCAATATTTAAAATTAATAATCATTCTCGCTACACAAAATGAAATACCTTGATCTCGTAAAATAACTACGAATAATTTAAAACAAAACCCTTAATTCATAAATATTTCCTTACACAAATAAGTAAAAAAAAATATAAAAATGTAATGAAAAAAATCAAATTTCAAATCCCGGTAAGCAAAATTTAATATTTTTTAAAACTTTTGATTTATTATTATTTCAGACACCAATTATTAAAAAATTAAAACAAAGTAATCAATATTTAAAATTCATAATTATTCCCGTTACATAAAATGAAATACCTTGCTCCCGCAAAATAACTACGAATTATTTAAAGTAAAAACCTTGAGTCACAAATATTTCAAATACAAATTAGTAACGTAATGAAAAAAAATCAAATTTCATAATCAATATTTAAAATTAATAATCATTCCCGTTACCCAAAATGAAATACCTTGATCCCTTAAAATAACTACGAATAATTTAAATTAAAACTCTTGATTCATAAATATTTCAAACACAAATAAGTAAAAAGAATTATAACAACGGAATGAAAAAAAAATAAATTTCAAATTTCCGCTAAGCAAAATTTAATATTTTCCTCCTGTAAATTACCTATGAATAATTTCAACTAAAACTCTTGATGCATAAGTATTTCAAACACAAATAAGTAAAAAAAAAATATAACAACGTAGTTAAAAAAATTCAAATTTCATAATCAATATTTAAAATTAATAATCATTCCCGTTACCCAAAATGAAATACCTTGAACCCGCAAAATATCTGCGAATAATTTAAAGTAAAACCCTTGATTCATAAGTATTTAAAATACAAATAAGTAAAAAAATATAACAACGTAATAAAAAATAATTCAAAATTCATAATCAATATTTAAAATTAATAATCATTCCCGTTACCCAAAATGAAATACCTTGAACCCGCAAAATATCTGCGAATAATTTAAAGTAAAACCCTTGATTCATAAGTATTTAAAATACAAATAAGTAAAAAAATATAACAACGTAATAAAAAATAATTCAAAATTCATAATCAATATTTAAAATTAATAATCATTCTCGCTACACAAAATGAAATACCTTGATCTCGTAAAATAACTACGAATAATTTAAAACAAAACCCTTAATTCATAAATATTTCCTTACACAAATAAGTAACAAAAATATAAAAATGTAATGAAAAAAAAACAAATTTCTGCTAAGCAAAATTTATTATTTTCCTCCTGCAAATAAAGAATAATTTAAATTAAAACCCTTGATTCATAAATATTTCAAACACAAATAAGTAAAAAGAATTATAACAACGGAATGAAAAAAAAAATAAATTTCAAATTTCCGCTAAGCAAAATTTAATATTTTCCTCCTGCATATTACCTATGAATAATATCAGCTTAAACTTTTGATTCATAAGTATTTCAAATACAAATAAGTAAAAAAAATTATAAGAACGTAATGAAAAAAAAAATTCAAATTTCCGCTAAGCAAAATTTAATATTTTCCTCATGCAAATTACCTATGAATAACTGAAAGTAAAACCCTTGATTCATAAATATTTCAAACACAATTAAATAAAAAAATTATAACAACGTAATGAAAAAATTTCAAATTTCATAATCAATATTTAAAATTAATAACTATTCCCGTTACACAAAATGAAATACCTTGATCCCGCAAAATAACTACGAATAATTTAAAGTAAAACACTTGAGTCATAAGTATTTCAAACACAGATAAGTATAAAAAAATATAACAACGTAATGTAAAAAAAAATCAAATTTTCGCAAAGCAAAATTTAATACTTTCCTCCTGCAAATTACCTATGAATAATTTCAACTAAAACTCTTGATTTATAAGTATTTCAAACACAAATAAATACAAAAATTATAACAACGTAATAAAAAAAATCAAATTTCAAATTTCATAATCAATATTTAAAATTAATAATCTTTCCCGCTACACAAAATGGAATACCTTGATCCCGTAAAATAATTACGAACAATTTAAAGTAAAACCCTTGATTCATAAATATTTCTAACACAAATAAGTAAAAAAATCAAATTTCAAATTTCCGCTAACCAAATTTATTATTTTTCTCCTGCAAATTACCTATGAATAATTTCAACTAAAATTCATAATTCATAAGTATTTCAAACACTAATTATTAAAAAATTAAAACAAAATAATCAATATTTAAAATTAATAATCATTTCCATTACACAAATAAAATACCTTGATCCCTCAAAATAACTATGAATAATTTAAAGTAAAACCCTTGATTTATAAGTATTTCAAACACAAATAAGTAAAAAAAAAATATAACAACGTAATGAAAAAAAAATCAAATTTCCGATTAGCAAAAATTAATTCTTTCCTCCTGCAAATTATCTAGGAATAATTTAAACTAAAGCCCTTGATTCATAAGTATTTCAAACACAAATAAGTAAAAAAAATATAAAAACGTAATGAAAAAAAAATCAAATTTCAAATACCGGTAAGCAAAATTTAATATTTTTTAAAACTTTTGATTTATTATTATTTCAAACACCAATTATTAAAAAATTAAAACAAAGTAATCAATATTTAAAATTAATAATCATTCCCGTTACACACAATGAAATACCTTGATCCCGCAAAATATTTACGAATAATTTAAAGTAAAACCCTTGATTCATAAATATTTCAAACACAAATAAGTAAAAAAACAAATTTCACATTTCCGCTAAGCAAAATTTAATATTTTTTAAAACTTTTGATTTATTATTATTTCAAACACCAATTATTAAAAAATTAAAACAAAGTAATCAATATTTAAAATTAATAACTATTCCCGTTACACAAAATGAAATACCTTGATCCCGCAAAATAACTACGAATTATTTAAAGTAAAACCCTTGATTCATAAGTATTTCAAACACAAATAAGTAAAAAAAAATATAACAACGAAATGAAAAAAAAATCAAATTTCCGCTAAGCAAAATTTAATATTTTCCTCCTGCAAATTACCTATGAATAATATCAACTTAAACTAGTGATTCATAAGTATTTCAAACACAAATAAGTAAAAAAACAAATTTCACATTTCCGCTAAGCAAAATTTAATATTTTTTAAAACTTTTGATTTATTATTATTTCAAACACCAATTATTAAAAAATTAAAACAAAGTAATCAATATTTAAAATTAATAACTATTCCCGTTACACAAAATGAAATACCTTGATCCCGTAAAATAACTACAAATAATTTAAAGTAAAACCCTTGATTCATAAGTATTTCAAACACAAATAAATAAAAAAAATATAAAAACGTAATGAAAAAAAAATTAAATTTCAAATCCCGGTAAGCACAATTTAATATTTTTTAAAACTTTTGATTTATTATTATTTCAAACACCAATTATTAAAAAATTAAAACAAAGTAATCAATATTTAAAATTAATAATTATTCCCGTTACACAAAATGAAATACTTTGATCCCGCAAAATAACTACGAATAATTTAAAGTAAAACCCTTGAGTCATAAATATTTCAAACACAAATAAGTAAAAAAAATATAACAACGTAGTTAAAAAATTCAAATTTCAAATTTCATATTCAATATTTAAATTAATAGTCATTACCGCTACATAAAATGGAATATATTGATCTCTTAAAATAACTACGAATAATTTAATGTAAAACACTTGATTCATAAATATTTAAAACACAAATAAGTAAAAAAAATTATAAAACGTAATAAAAAAAAATCAAATTTCCGATTAGCAAAAATTAATTCTTTCCTCCTGCATATTATCTAGGAATAATTTAAACTAAAACCCTTGATTCATAAGTATTTCAAACACAAATAAGTAAAAAAAATATAACAACGTAATGAAAAATAATTCCAAATTGAAATTTCATAATCAATATTTAAAATTAATAAACATTCCCGCTACACAAAATGGAATACTTTTATCCCGTAAAATAACTACGAATAATTTAAAGTAAAACCCTTGAGTCATAAGTATTTCAAACACAAATAAGCAAAAAAAAATATAACAACGTAATGTAAAAAAAAATCAAATTTCCGCTAACCAAAATTTAATACTTTCCTCCTGCAAATTACCAATAAATAATTTCAACTAAAACTCTTGAATTATAAGTATTTCAAATACAAATAAGTAAAAAAAATATAACAACGTAATGAAAAAAAAATCAAATTTTATAATGAATATTTAAAATTGATAATCATTCCCGCTATACAAAATAGAATACCTTGATCCCGTAAAATAACTACGAATAATTTAAAGTAAAACCCTTGATTCATAAATATTTCAAACACAAATAAGTAAGAAAAATCAAATTTCAAATTTCCGGAAGCAAAATTTATTATTTTCTACCTGCAAATTACCTATGAATAATTTCAACTAAAATTCTTGATGCATAAGTATTTCAAACACAAATAAGTAACAAAAAATATAACAACGTAATAAAAAATTCATATTTCAAATTTCATAATCAATATTTAAAATTAATAATCATTCCCGCTACACAAAAGGAAATACCATGATCCCGTAAAATAACTACAAATAATTTAAAGTAAAACCCTTGATTCATAAGTATTTCAAACACAAATAAATAAAAAAAATATAAAAACGTAATGAAAAAAAAATTAAATTTCAAATCCCGGTAAGCACAATTTAATATTTTTTAAAACTTTTGATTTATTATTATTTCAAACACCAATTATTAAAAAATTAAAACAAAGTAATCAATATTTAAAATTAATAATTATTCCCGTTACACAAAATGAAATACTTTGATCCCGCAAAATAACTACGAATAATTTAAAGTAAAACCCTTGAGTCATAAATATTTCAAACACAAATAAGTAAAAAAAATTATAAAACGTAATAAAAAAAAATCAAATTTCCGATTAGCAAAAATTAATTCTTTCCTCCTGCAAATTATCCAGGAATAATTTAAACTAAAACCCTTGATTCATAAGTATTTCAAACACAAATAAGTAAAAAAAATTATAACAACGTAATGAAAAAAATTTCAAATTTCAAATTTTATAATCAATATTTAAAATTAATAATCATTCCCGCTATACAAAATGGAATATCCTGGTCCCGTAAAATAACTACGAATAATTAAAAATAAAACCCTTGATTCATAAATATTTCAAACACAAATAAGTAAAAAAAATCAAATTTCAAATTTCCGATAAGCAAAATTTATTATTTTCTACCTGCAAATTACCTATGAATAATTTCAACTAAAACTCTTGATGCATAAGTAGTTCAAACACAAATAAGTAAAAAAAAATATATCAACGTAGTTAAAAAAATTCAAATTTCAAATTTCATATTCAATATTTAAATTAATAGTCATTACCGCTACATAAAATGGAATACATTGATCTCTTAAAATAACTACGAATAATTTAATGTAAAACACTTGATTCATAAATATTTCAAACACAAATAAGTAAAAAAAATTATAAAACGTAATAAAAAAAAATCAAATTTCCGATTAGCAAAAATTAATTCTTTCCTCCTGCATATTATCTAGGAATAATTTAAACTAAAACCCTTGATTCATAAGTATTTCAAACACAAATAAGTAAAAAAAATATAACAACGTAATAAAAAAAAAATTCCAAATTGAAATTTCATAATCAATATTTAAAATTAATAATCAGTCCCGCTACACAAAATGGAATACCTTTATCCCGTAAAATAACTACGAATAATTCAAAGTAAAACCCGTGATTCATAAATATTTCAAACACAAATATGTAAAAAAAATAAAATTTCAAATTTTCGTTAAGCAAAATTTATTATTTTCCTCCTGCAAATTACCTATGAATAATTTCAACTAAAACCCTTGATGCATAAGTATTTCAAACACAAATAAGTAAAAAAAATATAACAACGTAATTAAAAAAATTCAAATTTTAAATTTCATAATCAATATTTAAAATTAATAATCATTCTCGCTACACAAAATGAAATACCTTGATCTCGTAAAATAACTACGAATAATTTAAAACAAAACCCTTAATTCATAAATATTTCCTTACACAAATAAGTAACAAAAATATAAAAATGTAATGAAAAAAAAACAAATTTTCGCTAAGCAAAATTTATTATTTTCCTCCTGCAAATTACCTAGGAATAATTTAAATTAAAACCCTTGATTCATAAATATTTCAAACACAAATAAGTAAAAAGAATTATAACAACGGAATGAAAAAAAAATAATTTTCAAATTTCCGCTAAGCAAAATTTAATATTTTCCTCCTGCATATTACCTATGAATAATATCAGCTTAAACTTTTGATTCATAAGTATTTCAAATACAAATAAGTAAAAATAATTATAACAACGTAGTGAAAAAAAAAACAAATTTCCGTTAAGCAAAATTTAATACATTCCTCCTGCAAATTACTTGGGAATAATTTAAACCAAAACCATTGATTCATAAGTATTTCAGACACAAATAAATACATAAATTATAACAACGTAATAAAAGAAATCAAATTTCAAATTTCATTATCAATATTTAAATATTAATAATCATTCCCGCTACACAAAAGGAAATACCACGATCCCGTAAAATAACTACAAACAATTTAAAGTAAAACCCTTGAGTCATAAATATTTCAAACACAAATAAGTAAAAAAAATTATAACAACGTAATGAAAAAAAAAAAAATTTCCGGTAAGCAAAATTTAATATTTTTTAAAACTTTTGATTATTTCAAACACCAATTATTAAAAAATTAAAACAAAGTAATCAATATTTAAAATTAATAATCATTCCCGCTATACAAAATGGAATACCCTGATCCCGCAAAATAACTACGAATAATTAAAAGTAAAACCCTTGATTCATAAATATTTCAAACACAAATAAGTAAAAAAAATCAAATTTCAAATTTCCGCTCAGCAAAATTTATTATTTTCCTCCTGCAAATTACCTATGAATAATTTCAACTAAAACTCTTGATGCATAAGTATTTCAAACACAAATAAGTAAAAAAAAATAAACAACGTAGTTAAAAAAATTCAAATTTCATAATCAATATTTAAAATTAATAATCATTCCCGCTACACAAAAGGAAAAACCATGATCCCGTAAAATAACTACAAATAATTTAAAGTAAAACCCTTGATTCATAATTATTTCAAACACAAATAAGTAAAAAAATTATAAAAACGTAAAGAAAAAAAATCAAATTTCAAATACCGGTAAACAAAATTTAATATTTTTTAAAACTTGATTTATTATTATTTCAAACACCAATTATTAAAAAATTAAAACAAAGTAATCAATATTTAAAATTAATAATCATTCCCGCTACACAAAAGGAAATACCATGATCCCGTAAAATAACTACAAATAATTTAAAGTAAAACCCTTGATTAATAAGTATTTCAAACACAAATAAGTAAAAAAATTATAAAAACTTAATGAATAAAAAATTAAATTTCAAATCCCGGTAAGCAAAATTTAATATTTTTTAAAATTTTGATTTATTATTATTTCAAACACCAATTATTAAAAAATTAAAACAAAGTAATCAATATTTAAAATTAATAATCATTCCCGCTATACAAAATGGAATATCCTGGTCCCGTAAAATAATTACGAACAATTTAAAGTAAAACCCTTGATTCATAAATATTTCTAACACAAATAAGTAAAAAAATCAAATTTCAAATTTCCGCTATCCAAATTTATTATTTTTCTCCTGCAAATTACCTATGAATAATTTCAACTAAAATTCTTAATTCATAAGTATTTCAAACACTAATTATTAAAAAATTAAAACAAAATAATCAATATTTAAAATTAATAATCATTTCCATTACACAAATAAAATACCTTGATCCCTCAAAATAACTATGAATAATTTAAAGTAATACCCTTGATTTATAAGTATTTCAAACACAAATAAGTAAAAAAAAAATATAACAACGTAATGAAAAAAAAAATCAAATTTCCGATTAGCAAAAATTAATTCTTTCCTCCTGCAAATTATCTAGGAATAATTTAAACTAAAGCCCTTGATTCATAAGTATTTCAAACACAAATAAGTAAAAAAAATATAAAAACGTAATGAAAAAAAAATCAAATTTCAAATACCGGTAAGCAAAATTTAATATTTTTTAAAACTTTTGATTTATTATTATTTCAAACACCAATTATTAAAAAATTAAAACAAAGTAATCAATATTTAAAATTAATAATCATTCCCGTTACACACAATGAAATACCTTGATCCCGCAAAATATTTACGAATAATTTAAAGTAAAACCCTTGATTCATAAATATTTCAAACACAAATAAGTAAAAAAACAAATTTCACATTTCCGCTAAGCAAAATTTAATATTTTTTAAAACTTTTGATTTATTATTATTTCAAACACCAATTATTAAAAAATTAAAACAAAGTAATCAATATTTAAAATTAATAACTATTCCCGTTACACAAAATGAAATACCTTGATCCCGCAAAATAACTACGAATTATTTAAAGTAAAACCCTTGATTCATAAGTATTTCAAACACAAATAAGTAAAAAAAAATATAACAACGAAATGAAAAAAAAATCAAATTTCCGCTAAGCAAAATTTAATATTTTCCTCCTGCAAATTACCTATGAATAATATCAACTTAAACTAGTGATTCATAAGTATTTCAAACACAAATAAGTAAAAAAACAAATTTCACATTTCCGCTAAGCAAAATTTAATATTTTTTAAAACTTTTGATTTATTATTATTTCAAACACCAATTATTAAAAAATTAAAACAAAGTAATCAATATTTAAAATTAATAACTATTCCCGTTACACAAAATGAAATACCTTGATCCCGTAAAATAACTACAAATAATTTAAAGTAAAACCCTTGATTCATAAGTATTTCAAACACAAATAAATAACAAAAAATATAAAAACGTAATGAAAAAAAAATTAAATTTCAAATCCCGGTAAGCACAATTTAATATTTTTTAAAACTTTTGATTTATTATTATTTCAAACACCAATTATTAAAAATTTAAAACAAAGTAATCAATATTTAAAATTAATAATTATTCCCGTTACACAAAATGAAATACTTTGATCCCGCAAAATAACTACGAATAATTTAAAGTAAAACCCTTGAGTCATAAATATTTCAAACACAAATAAGTAAAAAAAATATAACAACGTAGTTAAAAAATTCAAATTTCATATTCAATATTTAAATTAATAGTCATTACCGCTACATAAAATGGAATACATTGATCTCTTAAAATAACTACGAATTTAATGTAAAACACTTGATTCATAAATATTTAAAACACAAATAAGTAAAAAAAATTATAAAACGTAATAAAAAAAAATCAAATTTCCGATTAGCAAAAATTAATTCTTTCCTCCTGCATATTATCTAGGAATAATTTAAACTAAAACCCTTGATTCATAAGTATTTCAAACACAAATAAGTAAAAAAAATATAACAACGTAATGAAAAATAATTCCAAATTGAAATTTCATAATCAATATTTAAAATTAATAAACATTCCCGCTACACAAAATGGAATACTTTTATCCCGTAAAATAACTACGAATAATTTAAAGTAAAACCCTTGAGTCATAAGTATTTCAAACACAAATAAGCAAAAAAAAATATAACAACGTAATGTAAAAAAAAATCAAATTTCCGCTAACCAAAATTTAATACTTTCCTCCTGCAAATTACCAATAAATAATTTCAACTAAAACTCTTGAATTATAAGTATTTCAAATACAAATAAGTAAAAAAAATATAACAACGTAATGAAAAAAAAATCAAATTTTATAATGAATATTTAAAATTGATAATCATTCCCGCTATACAAAATAGAATACCTTGATCCCGTAAAATAACTACGAATAATTTAAAGTAAAACCCTTGATTCATAAATATTTCAAACACAAATAAGTAAGAAAAATCAAATTTCAAATTTCCGGAAGCAAAATTTATTATTTTCTACCTGCAAATTACCTATGAATAATTTCAACTAAAATTCTTGATGCATAAGTATTTCAAACACAAATAAGTAACAAAAAATATAACAACGTAATAAAAAATTCATATTTCAAATTTCATAATCAATATTTAAAATTAATAATCATTCCCGCTACACAAAAGGAAATACCATGATCCCGTAAAATAACTACAAATAATTTAAAGTAAAACCCTTGATTCATAAGTATTTCAAACACAAATAAGTAAAAAAAATATAACAACGTAATGAAAAATAATTCCAAATTGAAATTTCATAATCAATATTTAAAATTAATAATCAGTCCCACTACACAAAATGGAATACCTTTATCCCGTAAAATAACTACGAATAATTCAAAGTAAAACCCGTGATTCATAAATATTTCAAACACAAATATGTAAAAAAAATAAAATTTCAAATTTTCGTTAAGCAAAATTTATTATTTTCCTCCTGCAAATTACCTATGAATAATTTCAACTAAAACCCTTGATGCATAAGTATTTCAAACACAAATAAGTAAAAAAAATATAACAACGTAATTAAAAAAAATTCAAATTTTAAATTTCATAATCAATATTTAAAATTAATAATCATTCTCGCTACACAAAATGAAATACCTTGATCTCGTAAAATAACTACGAATAATTTAAAACAAAACCCTTAATTCATAAATATTTCCTTACACAAATAAGTAACAAAAATATAAAAATGTAATGAAAAAAAAACAAATTTTCGCTAAGCAAAATTTATTATTTTCCTCCTACAAATTACCTAGGAATAATTTAAATTAAAACCCTTGATTCATAAATATTTCAAACACAAATAAGTAAAAAGAATTATAACAACGGAATGAAAAAAAAATAATTTTCAAATTTCCGCTAAGCAAAATTTAATATTTTCCTCCTGCATATTACCTATGAATAATATCAGCTTAAACTTTTGATTCATAAGTATTTCAAATACAAATAAATAAAAATAATTATAACAACGTAGTGAAAAAAAAAACAAATTTCCGTTAAGCAAAATTTAATACATTCCTCCTGCAAATTACTTGGGAATAATTTAAACCAAAACCATTGATTCATAAGTATTTCAGACACAAATAAATACATAAATTATAACAACGTAATAAAAGAAATCAAATTTCAAATTTCATTATCAATATTTAAATATTAATAATCATTCCCGCTACACAAAAGGAAATACCATGATCCCTTAAAATAACTACGAATAATTTAAAGTAAAACCCTTGAGTCATAAATATTTCAAACACAAATAAGTAAAAAAAAATTATAACAACGTAATGAAAAAAAAATCAAATTTCATAATTAATATTTAAAATTAATAGTCATTACCGCTACACAGAATTAAATACCTTGATCCCGTAAAATAACTACGAATAATTTAAAGTAAAACCCTTGATTCATAAATATTTCTAACACAAATAAGTAAAAAAAATTAAATTTCAAATTTCCGCTAAGCAAAATTTATTATTTTTCTTTTGCAAATTACCTATGAATAATTTCAACTAAAATTCTTAATTCATAAGTATTTCAAACACTAATTATTAAAAAATTAAAACAAAATAATCAATATTTAAAATTAATAATCATTTCCATTACACAAATAAAATACCTTGATCCCGCAAAATAACTATGAATAATTTAAAGTAAAACCCTTGATTTATAAGTATTTCAAACACAAATAAGTAAAAAAAAATATAACAACGTAATGAAAAAAAAATCAAATTTCCGATTAGCAAAAATTAATTCTTTCCTCCTGCAAATTATCTAGGAAAAATTTAAACTAAAGCCCTTGATTCATAAGTATTTCAAACACAGATAAGTTAAAAAAATATAAATCCCGGTAAGCAAAATTTAATATTTTTTAAAACTTGATTTATTATTATTTCAAACACCAATTATTAAAAAATTAAAACAAAGTAATCAATATTTAAAATTCATAATTATTCCCGTTACATAAAATGAAATACCTTGCTCCCGCAAAATAACTACGAATCATTTAAAGTAAAAACCTTGAGTCATAAATATTTCAAACACAAATTAGTAACGTAATGAAAAAAAATCAAATTTCATAATCATTCCCGTTACCCAAAATGAAATACCTTGAACCCGCAAAATATCTGCGAATAATTTAAAGTAAAACCCTTGATTCATAAGTATTTAAAATACAAATAAGTAAAAAAATAAAACAACGTAATGAAAAATAATTCAAAATTCATAATCAATATTTAAAATTAATAATCATTCTCGCTACACAAAATGAAATACCTTGACCTTGAATTTAAAACAAAACCCTTAATTCATAAATATTTCCTTACACAAATAAGTAAAAAAAATATAAAAATGTAATGAAAAAAAATCAAATTTCAAATAAGGTAAGCAAAATTTAATATTTTTTAAAACTTTTGATTTATTATTAAAAAATTAAAACAAAGTAATCAATATTTAAAATTAACAATCATTCCCGCTATACAAAATAGAATACCTTGATCACGTAAAATAACTACGAATAATTAAAAGCAAAACCCTTGATTCATAAGTATTTCAAACACATATATGTAAAAAAAATTATAACAACGTAATGAAAAAGAAATTAAATTTCAAATTTCTGCTAAGCAATATTTATTATTTTCTAAAACCTTTGGTTGATAAGTATTTCATACACCAATTATTAAAAAATTAAAACAAAGTAATCAATATTTAAAATTAATAATCATTCTCGTTACACAAAATGAAATACCTTGATCCCGTAAAATAACTACGAATAATTTAAAGTAAAACCCTTGATTCATAAATATTTCAAACACAAATAAGTAAAAAAAATCTAATTTCAAATTTCCGCTAAGCAAAATTTATTATTTTCCTCCTGCAAATTACTTATGAATAATTACAACTTAAACTATTGATTCATAAGTATTTCAAACACAAATAAGTAAAAAAATATAACAACGTAATTAAAAAAATTAAAATTTCAAATTTCATAATCAATATTTAAAATTAATAATCATTCCCGCACACAAAAGGAAATACCATGATCCCGTAAAATAACTACAAATAATTTAAAGTAAAACCCTTGATTCATAATTATTTCAAACACAAATAAGTAAAAAAATTATAAAAACGTAATAAAAAAAATTAAATTTCAAATACCGGTAAGCAAAATTTAATATTTTTTAAAACTTTTGATTTATTATTATTTCAAACACCAATTATTAAAAAATTAAAACAAAGTAATCAATATTTAAAATTAATAATCATTCCCATTACACACAATGAAATACCTTGATCCCGCAAAATAACTACGAATAATTTAATGTAAAACCCTTGATTCATAAGTATTTGAAACACAAATAAGTAAAAAAAATATAACAACGTAGTTAAAAAAATTCAAATTTCAAATTTCATATTCAATATTTAAATTAATAGTCATTACCGCTACATAAAATGGAATACATTGATCTCTTAAAATAAATACGAATAATTTAATGTAAAACACTTGATTCATAAATATTTCAAACACAAATATGTAAAAAAAATTATAAAACGTAATAAAAAAAAATCAAATTTCCGATTAGCAAAAATTAATTCTTTCCTCCTGCATATTATCTAGGAATAATTTAAACTAAAACCCTTGATTCATAAGTATTTCAAACACAAATAAGTAAAAAAAATATAACAACGTAATGAAAAATAATTCCAAATTGAAATTTCATAATCAATATTTAAAATTAATAAACATTCCCGCTACACAAAATGGAATACTTTTATCCCGTAAAATAACTACGAATAATTTAAAGTAAAACCATTGATTCATAAATATTTCAAACACAAATATGTAAAAAAAATAAAATTTCAAATTTTCGTTAAGCAAAATTTATTATTTTCCTCCTGCAAATTACCGATGAATAATTTCAACTAAAACCCTTGATTCATAAGTATTTCAAACACAAATAAGTAAAAAAAATATAACAACGTAATGAAAAATAATTCCAAATTGAAATTTCATAATCAATATTTAAAATTAATAAACATTCCCGCTACACCAAATGGAATACTTTTATCCCGTAAAATAACTACGAATAATTTAAAGTAAAACCCTTGAGTCATAAGTATTTCAAACACAAATAAGCAAAAAAAAAATATAACAACGTAATATAAAAAAAAATCAAATTTCCGCTAACCAAAATTTAATACTTTCCTCCTGCAAATTACCAATAAATAATTTCAACTAAAACTCTTGAATTATAAGTATTTCAAACACAAATAAGTAAAAAAAATATAACAACGTAATGAAAAAAAAATCAAATTTTATAATGAATATTTAAAATTGATAATCATTCCCGCTATACAAAATAGAATACTTTGATCCCGTAAAATAACTACGAATAATTTAAAGTAAAACCCTTGATTCATAAATATTTCAAACACAAATAAGTAAAAAAAATCAAATTTCAAATTTCCGCGAAGCAAAATTTATTATTTTCTACCTGCAAATTACCTATGAATAATTTCAACTAAAATTCTTGATGCATAAGTATTTCAAACACAAATAAGTAACAAAAAATATAACAACGTAATAAAAAATTCATATTTCAAATTTCATAATCAATATTTAAAATTAATAATCATTCCCGCTATACAAAATGGAATATCCTGGTCCCGTAAAATAACTACGAATAATTAAAAATAAAACACTTGATTCATAAATATTTCAAACACAAATAAGTAAAAAAAATCAAATTTCAAATTTCCGCTGAGCGAAACTTAATATTTTCCTCCTGCAAATTACCTATGAATAATTTCAACTAAAGCCCTTGATTCATAAGTATTTCAAACACAAATAAGTAAAAAAATTATAAAAACGTAATGAAAAAAAAATCAAATTTCAAATACCGGTAAGCAAAATTTAATATTTTTTAATATTTAATTATTAAATAATTAAAACAAAGTAATCAATATTTAAAATTAATAATCATTCCCGCTGCACAAAATAAATACCAATAATTTAAAGTAAAACCCTTGATTCATAAATATTTCAAACACAATTAAATAAAAAAATTATAACAACGTAATGAAAAAATTTCAAATTTCATAATCAATATTTAAAATTAATAACTATTCCCGTTACACAAAATGAAATACCTTGATCCCGCAAAATAACTACGAATAATTTAAAGTAAAACACTTGAGTCATAAGTATTTCAAACACAGATAAGTATAAAAAAATATAACAACGTAATGTAAAAAAAAATCAAATTTTCGCAAAGCAAAATTTAATACTTTCCTCCTGCAAATTACCTATGAATAATTTCAACTAAAACTCTTGATTTATAAGTATTTCAAACACAAATAAATACAAAAATTATAACAACGTAATAAAAAAAATCAAATTTCAAATTTCATAATCAATATTTAAAATTAATAATCTTTCCCGCTACACAAAATGGAATACCTTGATCCCGTAAAATAACTACGAACAATTTAAAGTAAAACTCTTGATTCATAAATATTTCTAACACAAATAAGTAAAAAAATCAAATTTCAAATTTCCGCTAACCAAATTTATTATTTTTCTCCTGCAAATTACCTATGAATAATTTCAACTAAAATTCTTAATTCATATGTATTTCAAACACTAATTATTAAAAAATTAAAACAAAATAATCAATATTTAAAATTAATAATCATTTCCATTACACAAATAAAATACCTTGATCCCTCAAAATAACTATGAATAATTTAAAGTAAAACCCTTGATTTATAAGTATTTCAAACACAAATAAGTAAAAAAAAATATAACAACGTAATGAAAAAAAAAATCAAATTTCCGATTAGCAAAAATTAATTCTTTCCTCCTGCAAATTATCTAGGAATAATTTAAACTAAAGCCCTTGATTCATAAGTATTTCAAACACAAATAAGTAAAAAAAATATAAAAACGTAATGAAAAAAAATCAAATTTCAAATACCGGTAAGCAAAATTTAATATTTTTTAAAACTTTTGATTTATTATTATTTCAAACACCAATTATTAAAAAATTAAAACAAAGTAATCAATATTTAAAATTAATAATCATTCCCGTTACACACAATGAAATACCTTGATCCCGCAAAATATTTACGAATAATTTAAAGTAAAACCCTTGATTCATAAATATTTCAAACACAAATAAGTAAAAAAACAAATTTCACATTTCCGCTAAGCAAAATTTAATATTTTTTAAAACTTTTGATTTATTATTATTTCAAACACCAATTATTAAAAAATTAAAACAAAGTAATCAATATTTAAAGTTAATAACTATTCCCGTTACACAAAATGAAATACCTTGATACCGCAAAATAACTACGAATTATTTAAAGTAAAACCCTTGATTCATAAGTATTTCAAACACAAATAAGTAAAAAAAAATATAACAACGAAATGAAAAAAAAATCAAATTTCCGCTAAGCAAAATTTAATATTTTCCTCCTGCAAATTACCTATAAATAATATCAACTTAAACTAGTGATTCATAAGTATTTCAAACACAAATAAGTAAAAAAACAAATTTCAAATCCCGGTAAGCACAATTTAATATTTTTTAAAACTTTTGATTTATTATTATTTCAAACACCAATTATTAAAAAATTAAAACAAAGTAATCAATATTTAAAATTAATAATTATTCCCGTTACACAAAATGAAATACTTCGATCCCGCAAAATAACTACGAATAATTTAAAGTAAAACCCTTGAGTCATAAATATTTCAAACACAAATAAGTAAAAAAAATATAACAACGTAGTTAAAAAAATTCAAATTTCAAATTTCATATTCAATATTTAAATTAATAGTCATTACCGCTACATAAAATGGAATACATTGATCTCTTAAAATAACTACGAATAATTTAATGTAAAACACTTGATTCATAAATATTTCAAACACAAATAAGTAAAAAAAATTATAAAACGTAATAAAAAAAAATCAAATTTCCGATTAGCAAAAATTAATTCTTTCCTCCTGCATATTATCTAGGAATAATTTAAACTAAAACCCTTGATTCATAAGTATTTCAAACACAAATAAGTAAAAAAAATATAACAACGTAATGAAAAATAATTCCAAATTGAAATTTCATAATCAATATTTAAAATTAATAAACATTCCCGCTACACAAAATGGAATACTTTTATCCCGTAAAATAACTACGAATAATTTAAAGTAAAACCCTTGATTCATAAGTATTTCAAACACAAATAAATAAAAAAAATATAAAAACGTAATGAAAAAAAAAATAAATTTCAAATCCCGGTAAGCACAATTTAATATTTTTTAAAACTTTTGATTTATTATTATTTCAAACACCAATTATTAAAAAATTAAAACAAAGTAATCAATATTTAAAATTAATAATTATTCCCGTTACACAAAATGAAATACTTTGATCCCGCAAAATAACTACGAATAATTTAAAGTAAAACCCTTGAGTCATAAATATTTCAAACACAAATAAGTAAAAAAAATTATAAAACGTAATAAAAAAAAATCAAATTTCCGATTAGCAAAAATTAATTCTTTCCTCCTGCAAATTATCCAGGAATAATTTAAACTAAAACCCTTGATTCATAAGTATTTCAAACACAAATAAGTAAAAAAAATTATAACAACGTAATGAAAAAAATTTCAAATTTCAAATTTTATAATCAATATTTAAAATTAATAATCAGTCCCGCTACACAAAATGGAATACCTTTATCCCGTAAAATAACTACGAATAATTCAAAGTAAAACCCGTGATTCATAAATATTTCAAACACAAATATGTAAAAAAAATAAAATTTCAAATTTTCGTTAAGCAAAATTTATTATTTTCCTCCTGCAAATTACCTATGAATAATTTCAACTAAAACCCTTGATGCATAAGTATTTCAAACACAAATAAGTAAAAAAAATATAACAACGTAATTAAAAAAATTCAAATTTTAAATTTCAAAATCAATATTTAAAATTAATAATCATTCTCGCTACACAAAATGAAATACCTTGATCTCGTAAAATAACTACGAATAATTTAAAACAAAACCCTTAATTCATAAATATTTCCTTACACAAATAAGTAACAAAAATATAAAAATGTAATGAAAAAAAAACAAATTTTCGCTAAGCAAAATTTATTATTTTCCTCCTGCAAATTACCTAGGAATAATTTAAATTAAAACCCTTGATTCATAAATATTTCAAACACAAATAAGTAAAAAGAATTATAACAACGGAATGAAAAAAAAAAAATTTTCAAATTTCCGCTAAGCAAAATTTAATATTTTCCTCCTGCATATTACCTATGAATAATATCAGCTTAAACTTTTGATTCATAAGTATTTCAAATACAAATAAGTAAAAATAATTATAACAACGTAGTGAAAAAAAAAACAAATTTCCGTTAAGCAAAATTTAATACATTCCTCCTGCAAATTACTTGGGAATAATTTAAACTAAAACCATTGATTCATAAGTATTTCAGACACAAATAAATACATAAATTATAACAACGTAATAAAAGAAATCAAATTTCAAATTTCATTATCAATATTTAAAATTAATAATCATTCCCGCTACACAAAAGGAAATACCATGATCCCGTAAAATAACTACAAACAATTTAAAGTAAAACCCTTGAGTCATAAATATTTCAAACACAAATAAGTAAAAAAATCAAATTTCAAATTTCCGCTAAGCAAAATTTATTATTTTTCTCCTGCAAATTACCTATGAATAATTTCAACTAAAATTCTTAATTCATAAGTATTTCAAACACTAATTATTAAAAAATTAAAACAAAATAATCAATATTTAAAATTAATAATCATTTCCATTACACAAATAAAATACCTTGATCCCTCAATTTAAAAAAATAAATTTCCGGTAAGCAAAATTTAATATTTTTTAAAACTTTTGATTATTTCAAACACCAATTATTAAAAAATTAAAACAAAGTAATCAATATTTAAAATTAATAACTATTCCCGTTACACAAAATGAAATACCTTGATCCCGCAAAATAACTACGAATAATTTAAAGTAAAACACTTGAGTCATAAGTATTTCAAACACAGATAAGTATAAAAAAATATAACAACGTAATGTAAAAAAAAATCAAATTTCCGCAAAGCAAAATTTAATACATTCCTCCTGCAAATTACCTATGAATAATTTCAACTAAAACACTTGATTTATAAGTATTTCAAACACAAATAAATACAAAAATTATAACAACGTAATAAAAAAAAATCAAATTTCAAATTTCATAATCAATATTTAAAATTAATAATCATTCCCGCTACACAAAATGGAATACCTTGATCCCGTAAAATAACTACGAACAATTTAAAGTAAAACCCTTGATTCATAAATATTTCTAACACAAATAAGTAAAAAAATCAAATTTCAAATTTCCGCTAAGCAAAATTTATTATTTTTCTCCTGCAAATTACCTATGAATAATTTCAACTAAAATTCTTAATTCATAAGTATTTCAAACACTAATTATTAAAAAATTAAAACAAAATAATCAATATTTAAAATTAATAATCATTTCCATTACACAAATAAAATACCTTGATCCCTCAAAATAACTATGAACAATTTAAAGTAAAACCCTTGATTTATAAGTATTTCAAACACAAATAAGTAAAAAAAATATAACAACGTAATGAAAAAAAAATCAAATTTCCGATTAGCAAAAATTAATTCTTTCCTCCTGCAAATTATCTAGGAATAATTTAAACTAAAGCCCTTGATTCATAAGTATTTCAAACACAAATAAGTAAAAAAAATATAACAACGTAATTAAAAAAATTCAAATTTTAAATTTCATAATCAATATTTAAAATTAATAATCATTCACGCTACACAAAAGGAAATACCATGATCCCGTAAAATAACTACAAATAATTTAAAGTTAAACCCTTGATTCATAAGTATTTCAAACATAAATAAGTAAAAAAAATTCAAATCCCGGTAAGCAAAATTTAATACTTTTTAAAACTTGATTTATTATTATTTCAAACACCTATTATTAAAAAATTAAAACAAAGTAATCAATATTTAAAATTCATAATTATTCCCATTACATAAAATGAAATACCTTGCTCCCGCAAAATAACTACGAATCATTTAAAGTAAAAACCTTGAGTCATAAATATTTCAAACACAAATTAGTAACGTAATGAAAAAAAATCAAATTTCATAATCAATATTTAAAATTAATAATCATTCACGCTACACAAAATGAAATACCTTGATCCCGCAAAATATTTACGAATAATTTAAAGTAAAACTCTTGATTCATAAATATTTCAAACACAAATATGTAAAAAAATTATAACAACGTAATGAAAAAAAAACAAATTTCCGCTAACCAAAATTTAACATTTTCTAAAACCTTTGATAAGTATTTTGAACACCAATTATTAAAAAATTAAACCAAACTAATCAATATTTAAAATTAATAATCATTCCCGCTACACAAAATGGAATACCTTGATCATTATCCCGTAAAATAACTACGAATAATTTGAAGTAAAACCCTTGATTCATAAATATTTCAAAGACAAATAAGTAAAAAAATATAACAACGTAATGAAAAAAAATCAAATTTCAAATTTTATAATCAATATTTAAAATTAATAATCATTCCCGCTATACAAAATGGAATACCCTGATCCCGTAAAATAACTACGAATAATTAAAAGTAAAACCCTTGATTCATAAATATTTCAAACACAAATAAGTAAAAAAAATCAAATTTCAAATTTCCGCTAACCAAAATTTAATACATTCCTCCTGCAAATTACCAATAAATAATTTCAACTAAAACTCTTGAATTATAAGTATTTCAAACACAAATAAGTAAAAAAAATATAACAACGTAATGAAAAAAAAATCAAATTTTATAATGAATATTTAAAATTGATAATCATTCCCGCTATACAAAATAGAATACCTTGATCCCGTAAAATAACTACAAATAATTTAAAGTAAAACCCTTGATTAATAAATATTTCAAACACAAATAAGTAAGAAAAATCAAATTTCAAATTTCCGCGAAGCAAAATTTATTATTTTCTACCTGCAAATTACCTATGAATAATTTCAACTAAAATTCTTGATGCATAAGTATTTCAAACACAAATAAGTAACAAAAAATATAACAACGTAATAAAAAATTCATATTTCAAATTTCATAATCAATATTTAAAATTAATAATCATTCCCGCTATACAAAATGGAATATCCTGGTCCCGTAAAATAACTACAAATAATTAAAAATAAAACACTTGATTCATAAATATTTCAAACACAAATAAGTAAAAAAAATCAAATTTCAAATTTCCGCTGAGCGAAACTTAATATTTTCCTCCTGCAAATTACCTATGAATAATTTCAACTAAAGCCCTTGATTCATAAGTATTTCAAACACAAATAAGTAAAAAAATTATAAAAACGTAATGAAAAAAAAATCAAATTTCAAATACCGGTAAGCAAAATTTAATATTTTTTAATATTTAATTATTAAATAATTAAAACAAAGTAATCAATATTTAGAATTAATAATCATTCCCGCTGCACAAAATAAATACCAATAATTTAAAGTAAAACCCTTGATTCATAAATATTTCAAACACAATTAAATAAAAAAATTATAACAACGTAATGAAAAAATTTCAAATTTTATAATCAATATTTAAAATTAATAACTATTCCCGTTACACAAAATGAAATACCTTGATCCCGCAAAATAACTACGAATAATTTAAAGTAAAACACTTGAGTCATAAGTATTTCAAACACAGATAAGTATAAAAAAATATAACAACGTAATGTAAAAAAAAATCAAATTTTCGCAAAGCAAAATTTAATACTTTCCTCCTGCAAATTACCTATGAATAATTTCAACTAAAACTCTTGATTTATAAGTATTTCAAACACAAATAAATACAAAAATTATAACAACGTAATAAAAAAAATCAAATTTCAAATTTCATAATCAATATTTAAAATTAATAATCTTTCCCGCTACACAAAATGGAATACCTTGATCCCGTAAAATAACTACGAACAATTTAAAGTAAAACTCTTGATTCATAAATATTTCTAACACAAATAAGTAAAAAAATCAAATTTCAAATTTCCGCTAACCAAATTTATTATTTTTCTCCTGCAAATTACCTATGAATAATTTCAACTAAAATTCTTAATTCATATGTATTTCAAACACTAATTATTAAAAAATTAAAACAAAATAATCAATATTTAAAATTAATAATCATTTCCATTACACAAATAAAATACCTTGATCCCTCAAAATAACTATGAATAATTTAAAGTAAAACCCTTGATTTATAAGTATTTCAAACACAAATAAGTAAAAAAAAATATAACAACGTAATGAAAAAAAAAATCAAATTTCCGATTAGCAAAAATTAATTCTTTCCTCCTGCAAATTATCTAGGAATAATTTAAACTAAAGCCCTTGATTCATAAGTATTTCAAACACAAATAAGTAAAAAAAATATAAAAACGTAATGAAAAAAAATCAAATTTCAAATACCGGTAAGCAAAATTTAATATTTTTTAAAACTTTTGATTTATTATTATTTCAAACACCAATTATTAAAAAATTAAAACAAAGTAATCAATATTTAAAATTAATAATCATTCCCGTTACACACAATGAAATACCTTGATCCCGCAAAATATTTACGAATAATTTAAAGTAAAACCCTTGATTCATAAATATTTCAAACACAAATAAGTAAAAAAACAAATTTCACATTTCCGCTAAGCAAAATTTAATATTTTTTAAAACTTTTGATTTATTATTATTTCAAACACCAATTATTAAAAAATTAAAACAAAGTAATCAATATTTAAAGTTAATAACTATTCCCGTTACACAAAATGAAATACCTTGATCCCGCAAAATAACTACGAATTATTTAAAGTAAAACCCTTGATTCATAAGTATTTCAAACACAAATAAGTAAAAAAAAATATAACAACGAAATGAAAAAAAAATCAAATTTCCGCTAAGCAAAATTTAATATTTTCCTCCTGCAAATTACCTATAAATAATATCAACTTAAACTAGTGATTCATAAGTATTTCAAACACAAATATGTAAAAAAAAATATAACAACGTAATGAGAAAAAATATTCAAATTTCCGCCAAGCAAAATTTAATATTTTCCTCCTGTAAATTACCTATGAATAACTGAAAGTAAAACCCTTGATTCATAAATATTTCAAACACAAATAAGTAAAAAAACAAATTTCAAATCCCGGTAAGCACAATTTAATATTTTTTAAAACTTTTGATTTATTATTATTTCAAACACCAATTATTAAAAAATTAAAACAAAGTTATCAATATTTAAAATTAATAATTATTCCCGTTACACAAAATGAAATACTTCGATCCCGCAAAATAACTACGAATAATTTAAAGTAAAACCCTTGAGTCATAAATATTTCAAACACAAATAAGTAAAAAAAATATAACAACGTTGTTAAAAAAATTCAAATTTCAAATTTCATATTCAATATTTAAATTAATAGTCATTACCGCTACATAAAATGGAATACATTGATCTCTTAAAATAACTACGAATAATTTAATGTAAAACACTTGATTCATAAATATTTCAAACACAAATAAGTAAAAAAAATTATAAAACGTAATAAAAAAAAATCAAATTTCCGATTAGCAAAAATTAATTCTTTCCTCCTGCATATTATCTAGGAATAATTTAAACTAAAACCCTTGATTCATAAGTATTTCAAACACAAATAAGTAAAAAAAATATAACAACGTAATGAAAAATAATTCCAAATTGAAATTTCATAATCAATATTTAAAATTAATAAACATTCCCGCTACACAAAATGGAATACTTTTATCCCGTAAAATAACTACGAATAATTTAAAGTAAAACCCTTGATTCATAAGTATTTCAAACACAAATAAGTAAAAAAAATATAACAACGTTGTTAAAAAAATTCAAATTTCAAATTTCATATTCAATATTTAAATTAATAGTCATTACCGCTACATAAAATGGAATACATTGATCTCTTAAAATAACTACGAATAATTTAATGTAAAACACTTGATTCATAAATATTTCAAACACAAATAAGTAAAAAAAATTATAAAACGTAATAAAAAAAAATCAAATTTCCGATTAGCAAAAATTAATTCTTTCCTCCTGCATATTATCTAGGAATAATTGAAACTAAAACCCTTGATTCATAAGTATTTCAAACACAAATAAGTAAAAAAAATATAACAACGTAATGAAAAATAATTCCAAATTGAAATTTCATAATCAATATTTAAAATTAATAAACATTCCCGCTACACAAAATGGAATACTTTTATCCCGTAAAATAACTACGAATAATTTAAAGTAAAACCCTTGATTCATAAGTATTTCAAACACAAATAAATAAAAAAAATATAAAAACGTAATGAAAAAAAAATTAAATTTTAAATCCCGGTAAGCACAATTTAATATTTTTTAAAACTTTTGATTTATTATTATTTCAAACACCAATTATTAAAAAATTAAAACAAAGTAATCAATATTTAAAATTAATAATTATTCCCGTTACACAAAATGAAATACTTTGATCCCGCAAAATAACTACGAATAATTTAAAGTAAAACCCTTGAGTCATAAATATTTCAAACACAAATAAGTAAAAAAAATTATAAAACGTAATAAAAAAAAATCAAATTTCCGATTAGCAAAAATTAATTCTTTCCTCCTGCAAATTATCCAGGAATAATTTAAACTAAAACCCTTGATTCATAAGTATTTCAAACACAAATAAGTAAAAAAAATTATAACAACGTAATGAAAAAAATTTCAAATTTCAAATTTTATAATCAATATTTAAAATTAATAATCAGTCCCGCTACACAAAATGGAATACCTTTATCCCGTAAAATAACTACGAATAATTCAAAGTAAAACCCGTGATTCATAAATATTTCAAACACAAATATGTAAAAAAAATAAAATTTCAAATTTTCGTTAAGCAAAATTTATTATTTTCCTCCTGCAAATTACCTATGAATAATTTCAACTAAAACCCTTGATGCATAAGTATTTCAAACACAAATAAGTAAAAAAAATATAACAACGTAATTAAAAAAATTCAAATTTTAAATTTCAAAATCAATATTTAAAATTAATAATCATTCTCGCTACACAAAATGAAATACCTTGATCTCGTAAAATAACTACGAATAATTTAAAACAAAACCCTTAATTCATAAATATTTCCTTACACAAATAAGTAACAAAAATATAAAAATGTAATGAAAAAAAAACAAATTTTCGCTAAGCAAAATTTATTATTTTCCTCCTGCAAATTACCTAGGAATAATTTAAATTAAAACCCTTGATTCATAAATATTTCAAACACAAATAAGTAAAAAGAATTATAACAACGGAATGAAAAAAAAAAAATTTTCAAATTTCCGCTAAGCAAAATTTAATATTTTCCTCCTGCATATTACCTATGAATAATATCAGCTTAAACTTTTGATTCATAAGTATTTCAAATACAAATAAGTAAAAATAATTATAACAACGTAGTGAAAAAAAAAACAAATTTCCGTTAAGCAAAATTTAATACATTCCTCCTGCAAATTACTTGGGAATAATTTAAACTAAAACCATTGATTCATAAGTATTTCAGACACAAATAAATACATAAATTATAACAACGTAATAAAAGAAATCAAATTTCATTATCAATATTTAAAATTAATAATCATTCCCGCTACACAAAAGGAAATACCATGATCCCGTAAAATAACTACAAACAATTTAAAGTAAAACCCTTGAGTCATAAATATTTCAAACACAAATAAGTAAAAAAAATTATAACAACGTAATGAAAAAAAAAAAAAAATTCCGGTAAGCAAAATTTAATATTTTTTAAAACTTTTGATTATTTCAAACACCAATTATTAAAAAATTAAAACAAAGTAATCAATATTTAAAATTAATAACTATTCCCGTTACACAAAATGAAATACCTTGATCCCGCAAAATAACTACGAATAATTTAAAGTAAAACACTTGAGTCATAAGTATTTCAAACACAGATAAGTATAAAAAAATATAACAACGTAATGTAAAAAAAAATCAAATTTCCGCAAAGCAAAATTTAATACATTCCTCCTGCAAATTACCTATGAATAATTTCAACTAAAACACTTGATTTATAAGTATTTCAAAAACAAATAAATACAAAAATTATAACAACGTAATAAAAAAAAATCAAATTTCAAATTTCATAATCAATATTTAAAATTAATAATCATTCCCGCTACACAAAATGGAATACCTTGATCCCGTAAAATAACTACGAACAATTTAAAGTAAAACCCTTGATTCATAAATATTTCTAACACAAATAAGTAAAAAAATCAAATTTCAAATTTCCGCTAAGCAAAATTTATTATTTTTCTCCTGCAAATTACCTATGAATAATTTCAACTAAAATTCTTAATTCATAAGTATTTCAAACACTAATTATTAAAAAATTAAAACAAAATAATCAATATTTAAAATTAATAATCATTTCCATTACACAAATAAAATACCTTGATCCCTCAAAATAACTATGAACAATTTAAAGTAAAACCCTTGATTTATAAGTATTTCAAACACAAATAAGTAAAAAAAAATATAACAACGTAATGAAAAAAAAATCAAATTTCCGATTAGCAAAAATTAATTCTTTCCTCCTGCAAATTATCTAGGAATAATTTAAACTAAAGCCCTTGATTCATAAGTATTTCAAACACAAATAAGTAAAAAAAATATAACAACGTAATTAAAAAAATTCAAATTTTAAATTTCATAATCAATATTTAAAATTAATAATCATTCACGCTACACAAAAGGAAATACCATTATCCCGTAAAATAACTACAAATAATTTAAAGTTAAACCCTTGATTCATAAGTATTTCAAACATAAATAAGTAAAAAAAATTCAAATCCCGGTAAGCAAAATTTAATACTTTTTAAAACTTGATTTATTATTATTTCAAACACCAATTATTAAAAAATTAAAACAAAGTAATCAATATTTAAAATTCATAATTATTCCCGTTACATAAAATGAAATACCTTGCTCCCGCAAAATAACTACGAATCATTTAAAGTAAAAACCTTGAGTCATAAATATTTCAAACACAAATTAGTAACGTAATGAAAAAAAATCAAATTTCATAATCAATATTTAAAATTAATAATCATTCCCGTTACCCAAAATGAAATACCTTGATCCCGCAAAATAGCTACGAATAATTTAAAGTAAAACCCTTGATTCATAAATATTTCAAACACAAATAAGTAAAAAAACAAATTTCACATTTCCGCTAAGCAAAATTTAATATTTTTTAAAACTTTTGATTTATTATTATTTCAAAGACCAATTATTAAAAAATTAAAACAAAGTAATCAATATTTAAAATTAATAACTATTCCCGTTACACAAAATGAAATACCTTGATCCCGCAAAATAACTACGAATAATTTAAAGTAAAACACTTGAGTCATAAGTATTTCAAACACAGATAAGTATAAAAAAATATAACCACGTAATGTAAAAAAAAATCAAATTTCCGCAAAGCAAAATTTAATACTTTCCTCCTGCAAATTACCTATGAATAATTTCAACTAAAACTCTTGATTTATAAGTATTTCAAACACAAATAAATACAAAAATTAGAACAACGTAATAAAAAAAAATCAAATTTCAAATTTCATAATCAATATTTAAAATTAATAATCATTCCCGCTACACAAAATGGAATACCTTGATCCCGTAAAATAACTACGAACAATTTAAAGTAAAACCCTTGATTCATAAATATTTCTAACACAAATAAGTAAAAAAATCAAATTTCAAATTTCCGCTAAGCAAAATTTATTATTTTTCTCCTGCAAATTACCTATGAATAATTTCAACTAAAATTCTTAATTCATAAGTATTTCAAACACTAATTATTAAAAAATTAAAACAAAATAATCAATATTTAAAATTAATAATCATTTCCATTACACAAATAAAATACCTTGATCCCTCAAAATAACTATGAACAATTTAAAGTAAAACCCTTGATTTATAAGTATTTCAAACACAAATAAGTAAAAAAAATATAACAACGTAATGAAAAAAAAATCAAATTTCCGATTAGCAAAAATTAATTCTTTCCTCCTGCAAATTATCTAGGAATAATTTAAACTAAAGCCCTTGATTCATAAGTATTTCAAACACAAATAAGTAAAAAAAATATAACAACGTAATTAAAAAAATTCAAATTTTAAATTTCATAATCAATATTTAAAATTAATAATCATTCACGCTACACAAAAGGAAATACCATGATCCCGTAAAATAACTACAAATAATTTAAAGTTAAACCCTTGATTCATAAGTATTTCAAACATAAATAAGTAAAAAAAATTCAAATCCCGGTAAGCAAAATTTAATACTTTTTAAAACTTGATTTATTATTATTTCAAACACCAATTATTAAAAAATTAAAACAAAGTAATCAATATTTAAAATTCATAATTATTCCCGTTACATAAAATGAAATACCTTGCTCCCGCAAAATAACTACGAATCATTTAAAGTAAAAACCTTGAGTCATAAATATTTCAAACACAAATTAGTAACGTAATGAAAAAAAATCAAATTTCATAATCAATATTTAAAATTAATAATCATTCACGCTACACAAAATGAAATACCTTGATCCCGCAAAATATTTACGAATAATTTAAAGTAAAACTCTCGATTCATAAATATTTCAAACACAAATATGTAAAAAAATTATAACAACGTAATGAAAAAAAACAAATTTCCGCTAACCAAAATTTAACATTTTCTAAAACCTTTGATAAGTATTTTGAACACCAATTATTAAAAAATTAAACCAAACTAATCAATATTTAAAATTAATAATCATTCCCGCTACACAAAATGGAATACCTTGATCATTATCCCGTAAAATAACTACGAATAATTTGAAGTAAAACCCTTGATTCATAAATATTTCAAAGACAAATAAGTAAAAAAATATAACAACGTAATGAAAAAAAATCTAATTTCAAATTTTATAATCAATATTTAAAATTAATAATCATTCCCGCTATACAAAATGGAATACCCTGATCCCGTAAAATAACTACGAATAATTAAAAGTAAAACCCTTGATTCATAAATATTTCAAACACAAATAAGTAAAAAAAATCAAATTTCAAATTTCCGCTAACCAAAATTTAATACATTCCTCCTGCAAATTACCAATAAATAATTTCAACTAAAACTCTTGAATTATAAGTATTTCAAACACAAATAAGTAAAAAAAATATAACAACGTAATGAAAAAAAAATCAAATTTTATAATGAATATTTAAAATTGATAATCATTCCCGCTATACAAAATAGAATACCTTGATCCCGTAAAATAACTACGAATAATTTAAAGTAAAACCCTTGATTAATAAATATTTCAAACACAAATAAGTAAGAAAAATCAAATTTCAAATTTCCGCGAAGCAAAATTTATTATTTTCTACCTGCAAATTACCTATGAATAATTTCAACTAAAATTCTTGATGCATAAGTATTTCAAACACAAATAAGTAACAAAAAATATAACAACGTAATAAAAAATTCATATTTCAAATTTCATAATCAATATTTAAAATTAATAATCATTCCCGCTATACAAAATGGAATATCCTGGTCCCGTAAAATAACTACAAATAATTAAAAATAAAACACTTGATTCATAAATATTTCAAACACAAATAAGTAAAAAAAATCAAATTTCAAATTTCCGCTGAGCGAAACTTAATATTTTCCTCCTGCAAATTACCTATGAATAATTTCAACTAAAGCCCTTGATTCATAAGTATTTCAAACACAAATAAGTAAAAAAATTATAAAAACGTAATGAAAAAAAAATCAAATTTCAAATACCGGTAAGCAAAATTTAATATTTTTTAATATTTAATTATTAAATAATTAAAACAAAGTAATCAATATTTAAAATTAATAATCATTCCCGCTGCACAAAATAAATACCAATAATTTAAAGTAAAACCCTTGATTCATAAATATTTCAAACACAATTAAATAAAAAAATTATAACAACGTAATGAAAAAATTTCAAATTTTATAATCAATATTTAAAATTAATAACTATTCCCGTTACACAAAATGAAATACCTTGATCCCGCAAAATAACTACGAATAATTTAAAGTAAAACACTTGAGTCATAAGTATTTCAAACACAAATTAGTAACGTAATGAAAAAAAATCAAATTTCATAATCAATATTTAAAATTAATAATCATTCACGCTACACAAAATGAAATACCTTGATCCCGCAAAATATTTACGAATAATTTAAAGTAAAACTCTTGATTCATAAATATTTCAAACACAAATATGTAAAAAAATTATAACAACGTAATGAAAAAAAACAAATTTCCGCTAACCAAAATTTAACATTTTCTAAAACCTTTGATAAGTATTTTGAACACCAATTATTAAAAAATTAAACCAAACTAATCAATATTTAAAATTAATAATCATTTCTACACAAAATGGAATACCTTGATCATTATCCCGTAAAATAACTACGAATAATTTGAAGTAAAACCCTTGATTCATAAATATTTCAAAGACAAATAAGTAAAAAAATATAACAACGTAATGAAAAAAAATCAAATTTCAAATTTTATAATCAATATTTAAAATTAATAATCATTCCCGCTATACAAAATGGAATACCCTGATCCCGTAAAATAACTACGAATAATTAAAAGTAAAACCCTTGATTCATAAATATTTCAAACACAAATAAGTAAAAAAAATCAAATTTCAAATTTCCGCTAACCAAAATTTAATACATTCCTCCTGCAAATTACCAATAAATAATTTCAACTAAAACTCTTGAATTATAAGTATTTCAAACACAAATAAGTAAAAAAAATATAACAACGTAATGAAAAAAAAATCAAATTTTATAATGAATATTTAAAATTGATAATCATTCCCGCTATACAAAATAGAATACCTTGATCCCGTAAAATAACTACGAATAATTTAAAGTAAAACCCTTGATTAATAAATATTTCAAACACAAATAAGTAAGAAAAATCAAATTTCAAATTTCCGCGAAGCAAAATTTATTATTTTCTACCTGCAAATTACCTATGAATAATTTCAACTAAAATTCTTGATGCATAAGTATTTCAAACACAAATAAGTAACAAAAAATATAACAACGTAATAAAAAATTCATATTTCAAATTTCATAATCAATATTTAAAATTAATAATCATTCCCGCTATACAAAATGGAATATCCTGGTCCCGTAAAATAACTACAAATAATTAAAAATAAAACACTTGATTCATAAATATTTCAAACACAAATAAGTAAAAAAAATCAAATTTCAAATTTCCGCTGAGCGAAACTTAATATTTTCCTCCTGCAAATTACCTATGAATAATTTCAACTAAAGCCCTTGATTCATAAGTATTTCAAACACAAATAAGTAAAAAAATTATAAAAACGTAATGAAAAAAAAATCAAATTTCAAATACCGGTAAGCAAAATTTAATATTTTTTAATATTTAATTATTAAATAATTAAAACAAAGTAATCAATATTTAAAATTAATAATCATTCCCGCTGCACAAAATAAATACCAATAATTTAAAGTAAAACCCTTGATTCATAAATATTTCAAACACAATTAAATAAAAAAATTATAACAACGTAATGAAAAAATTTCAAATTTTATAATCAATATTTAAAATTAATAACTATTCCCGTTACACAAAATGAAATACCTTGATCCCGCAAAATAACTACGAATAATTTAAAGTAAAACACTTGAGTCATAAGTATTTCAAACACAGATAAGTATAAAAAAATATAACAACGTAATGTAAAAAAAAATCAAATTTTCGCAAAGCAAAATTTAATACTTTCCTCCTGCAAATTACCTATGAATAATTTCAACTAAAACTCTTGATTTATAAGTATTTCAAACACAAATAAATACAAAAATTATAACAACGTAATAAAAAAAATCAAATTTCAAATTTCATAATCAATATTTAAAATTAATAATCTTTCCCGCTACACAAAATGGAATACCTTGATCCCGTAAAATAACTACGAACAATTTAAAGTAAAACTCTTGATTCATAAATATTTCTAACACAAATAAGTAAAAAAATCAAATTTCAAATTTCCGCTAACCAAATTTATTATTTTTCTCCTGCAAATTACCTATGAATAATTTCAACTAAAATTCTTAATTCATATGTATTTCAAACACTAATTATTAAAAAATTAAAACAAAATAATCAATATTTAAAATTAATAATCATTTCCATTACACAAATAAAATACCTTGATCCCTCAAAATAACTATGAATAATTTAAAGTAAAACCCTTGATTTATAAGTATTTCAAACACAAATAAGTAAAAAAAAATATAACAACGTAATGAAAAAAAAAATCAAATTTCCGATTAGCAAAAATTAATTCTTTCCTCCTGCAAATTATCTAGGAATAATTTAAACTAAAGCCCTTGATTCATAAGTATTTCAAACACAAATAAGTAAAAAAAATATAAAAACGTAATGAAAAAAAATCAAATTTCAAATACCGGTAAGCAAAATTTAATATTTTTTAAAACTTTTGATTTATTATTATTTCAAACACCAATTATTAAAAAATTAAAACAAAGTAATCAATATTTAAAATTAATAATCATTCCCGTTACACACAATGAAATACCTTGATCCCGCAAAATATTTACGAATAATTTAAAGTAAAACCCTTGATTCATAAATATTTCAAACACAAATAAGTAAAAAAACAAATTTCACATTTCCGCTAAGCAAAATTTAATATTTTTTAAAACTTTTGATTTATTATTATTTCAAACACCAATTATTAAAAAATTAAAACAAAGTAATCAATATTTAAAGTTAATAACTATTCCCGTTACACAAAATGAAATACCTTGATCCCGCAAAATAACTACGAATTATTTAAAGTAAAACCCTTGATTCATAAGTATTTCAAACACAAATAAGTAAAAAAAAATATAACAACGAAATGAAAAAAAAATCAAATTTCCGCTAAGCAAAATTTAATATTTTCCTCCTGCAAATTACCTATAAATAATATCAACTTAAACTAGTGATTCATAAGTATTTCAAACACAAATATGTAAAAAAAAATATAACAACGTAATGAGAAAAAATATTCAAATTTCCGCCAAGCAAAATTTAATATTTTCCTCCTGTAAATTACCTATGAATAACTGAAAGTAAAACCCTTGATTCATAAATATTTCAAACACAAATAAGTAAAAAAACAAATTTCAAATCCCGGTAAGCACAATTTAATATTTTTTAAAACTTTTGATTTATTATTATTTCAAACACCAATTATTAAAAAATTAAAACAAAGTTATCAATATTTAAAATTAATAATTATTCCCGTTACACAAAATGAAATACTTCGATCCCGCAAAATAACTACGAATAATTTAAAGTAAAACCCTTGAGTCATAAATATTTCAAACACAAATAAGTAAAAAAAATATAACAACGTTGTTAAAAAAATTCAAATTTCAAATTTCATATTCAATATTTAAATTAATAGTCATTACCGCTACATAAAATGGAATACATTGATCTCTTAAAATAACTACGAATAATTTAATGTAAAACACTTGATTCATAAATATTTCAAACACAAATAAGTAAAAAAAATTATAAAACGTAATAAAAAAAAATCAAATTTCCGATTAGCAAAAATTAATTCTTTCCTCCTGCATATTATCTAGGAATAATTTAAACTAAAACCCTTGATTCATAAGTATTTCAAACACAAATAAGTAAAAAAAATATAACAACGTAATGAAAAATAATTCCAAATTGAAATTTCATAATCAATATTTAAAATTAATAAACATTCCCGCTACACAAAATGGAATACTTTTATCCCGTAAAATAACTACGAATAATTTAAAGTAAAACCCTTGATTCATAAGTATTTCAAACACAAATAAATAAAAAAAATATAAAAACGTAATGAAAAAAAAAATAAATTTCAAATCCCGGTAAGCACAATTTAATATTTTTTAAAACTTTTGATTTATTATTATTTCAAACACCAATTATTAAAAAATTAAAACAAAGTAATCAATATTTAAAATTAATAATCATTCCCGCTACACAAAAGGAAATACCATGATCCCGTAAAATAACTACAAACAATTTAAAGTAAAACCCTTGAGTCATAAATATTTCAAACACAAATAAGTAAAAAAAATTATAACAACGTAATGAAAAAAAAAAAAAATTTCCGGTAAGCAAAATTTAATATTTTTTAAAACTTTTGATTATTTCAAACACCAATTATTAAAAAATTAAAACAAAGTAATCAATATTTAAAATTAATAACTATTCCCGTTACACAAAATGAAATACCTTGATCCCGCAAAATAACTACGAATAATTTAAAGTAAAACCCTTGAGTCATAAATATTTCAAACACAAATAAGTAAAAAAATCAAATTTCAAATTTCCGCTAAGCAAAATTTATTATTTTTCTCCTGCAAATTACCTATAAATAATTTCAACTAAAATTCTTAATTCATAAGTATTTCAAACACTAATTATTAAAAAATTAAAACAAAATAATCAATATTTAAAATTAATAATCATTTCCATTACACAAATAAAATACCTTGATCCCTCAAAATAACTATGAACAATTTAAAGTAAAACCCTTGATTTATAAGTATTTCAAACACAAATAAGTAAAAAAAAATATAACAACGTAATGAAAAAAAAATCAAATTTCCGATTAGCAAAAATTAATTCTTTCCTCCTGCAAATTATCTAGGAATAATTTAAACTAAAGCCCTTGATTCATAAGTATTTCAAACACAAATAAGTAAAAAAAATATAACAACGTAATTAAAAAAATTCAAATTTTAAATTTCATAATCAATATTTAAAATTAATAATCATTCACGCTACACAAAAGGAAATACCATGATCCCGTAAAATAACTACAAATAATTTAAAGTTAAACCCTTGATTCATAAATATTTCAAACACAAATAAGTAAAAAAACAAATTTCACATTTCCGCTAAGCAAAATTTAATATTTTTTAAAACTTTTGATTTATTATTATTTCAAAGACCAATTATTAAAAAATTAAAACAAAGTAATCAATATTTAAAATTAATAACTATTCCCGTTACACAAAATGAAATACCTTGATCCCGCAAAATAACTACGAATAATTTAAAGTAAAACACTTGAGTCATAAGTATTTCAAACACAGATAAGTATAAAAAAATATAACCACGTAATGTAAAAAAAAAATCAAATTTCCGCAAAGCAAAATTTAATACTTTCCTCCTGCAAATTACCTATGAATAATTTCAACTAAAACTCTTGATTTATAAGTATTTCAAACACAAATAAATACAAAAATTATAACAACGTAATAAAAAAAAATCAAATTTCAAATTTCATAATCAATATTTAAAATTAATAATCATTCCCGCTACACAAAATGGAATACCTTGATCCCGTAAAATAACTACGAACAATTTAAAGTAAAACCCTTGATTCATAAATATTTCTAACACAAATAAGTAAAAAAATCAAATTTCAAATTTCCGCTAAGCAAAATTTATTATTTTTCTCCTGCAAATTACCTATGAATAATTTCAACTAAAATTCTTAATTCATAAGTATTTCAAACACTAATTATTAAAAAATTAAAACAAAATAATCAATATTTAAAATTAATAATCATTTCCATTACACAAATAAAATACCTTGATCCCTCAAAATAACTATGAACAATTTAAAGTAAAACCCTTGATTTATAAGTATTTCAAACACAAATAAGTAAAAAAAATATAACAACGTAATGAAAAAAAAATCAAATTTCCGATTAGCAAAAATTAATTCTTTCCTCCTGCAAATTATCTAGGAATAATTTAAACTAAAGCCCTTGATTCATAAGTATTTCAAACACAAATAAGTAAAAAAAATATAACAACGTAATTAAAAAAATTCAAATTTTAAATTTCATAATCAATATTTAAAATTAATAATCATTCACGCTACACAAAAGGAAATACCATGATCCCGTAAAATAACTACAAATAATTTAAAGTTAAACCCTTGATTCATAAGTATTTCAAACATAAATAAGTAAAAAAAATTCAAATCCCGGTAAGCAAAATTTAATACTTTTTAAAACTTGATTTATTATTATTTCAAACACCAATTATTAAAAAATTAAAACAAAGTAATCAATATTTAAAATTCATAATTATTCCCGTTACATAAAATGAAATACCTTGCTCCCACAAAATAACTACGAATCATTTAAAGTAAAAACCTTGAGTCATAAATATTTCAAACACAAATTAGTAACGTAATGAAAAAAAATCAAATTTCATAATCAATATTTAAAATTAATAATCATTCACGCTACACAAAATGAAATACCTTGATCCCGCAAAATATTTACGAATAATTTAAAGTAAAACTCTTGATTCATAAATATTTCAAACACAAATATGTAAAAAAATTATAACAACGTAATGAAAAAAAACAAATTTCCGCTAACCAAAATTTAACATTTTCTAAAACCTTTGATAAGTATTTTGAACACCAATTATTAAAAAATTAAACCAAACTAATCAATATTTAAAATTAATAATCATTCCCGCTACACAAAATGGAATACCTTGATCATTATCCCGTAAAATAACTACGAATAATTTGAAGTAAAACCCTTGATTCATAAATATTTCAAAGACAAATAAGTAAAAAAATATAACAACGTAATGAAAAAAAATCAAATTTCAAATTTTATAATCAATATTTAAAATTAATAATCATTCCCGCTATACAAAATGGAATACCCTGATCCCGTAAAATAACTACGAATAATTAAAAGTAAAACCCTTGATTCATAAATATTTCAAACACAAATAAGTAAAAAAAATCAAATTTCAAATTTCCGCTAACCAAAATTTAATACATTCCTCCTGCAAATTACCAATAAATAATTTCAACTAAAACTCTTGAATTATAAGTATTTCAAACACAAATAAGTAAAAAAAATATAACAACGTAATGAAAAAAAAATCAAATTTTATAATGAATATTTAAAATTGATAATCATTCCCGCTATACAAAATAGAATACCTTGATCCCGTAAAATAACTACGAATAATTTAAAGTAAAACCCTTGATTAATAAATATTTCAAACACAAATAAGTAAGAAAAATCAAATTTCAAATTTCCGCGAAGCAAAATTTATTATTTTCTACCTGCAAATTACCTATGAATAATTTCAACTAAAATTCTTGATGCATAAGTATTTCAAACACAAATAAGTAACAAAAAATATAACAACGTAATAAAAAATTCATATTTCAAATTTCATAATCAATATTTAAAATTAATAATCATTCCCGCTATACAAAATGGAATATCCTGGTCCCGTAAAATAACTACAAATAATTAAAAATAAAACACTTGATTCATAAATATTTCAAACACAAATAAGTAAAAAAAATCAAATTTCAAATTTCCGCTGAGCGAAACTTAATATTTTCCTCCTGCAAATTACCTATGAATAATTTCAACTAAAGCCCTTGATTCATAAGTATTTCAAACACAAATAAGTAAAAAAATTATAAAAACGTAATGAAAAAAAAATCAAATTTCAAATACCGGTAAGCAAAATTTAATATTTTTTAATATTTAATTATTAAATAATTAAAACAAAGTAATCAATATTTAAAATTAATAATCATTCCCGCTGCACAAAATAAATACCAATAATTTAAAGTAAAACCCTTGATTCATAAATATTTCAAACACAATTAAATAAAAAAATTATAACAACGTAATGAAAAAATTTCAAATTTTATAATCAATATTTAAAATTAATAACTATTCCCGTTACACAAAATGAAATACCTTGATCCCGCAAAATAACTACGAATTATTTAAAGTAAAACACTTGAGTCATAAGTATTTCAAACACAGATAAGTATAAAAAAATATAACAACGTAATGTAAAAAAAAATCAAATTTTCGCAAAGCGAAATTTAATACTTTCCTCCTGCAAATTACCTATGAATAATTTCAACTAAAACTCTTGATTTATAAGTATTTCAAACACAAATAAATACAAAAATTATAACAACGTAATAAAAAAAAATCAAATTTCAAATTTCATAATCAATATTTAAAATTAATAATCTTTCCCGCTACACAAAATGGAATACCTTGATCCCGTAAAATAACTACGAACAATTTAAAGTAAAACTCTTGATTCATAAATATTTCTAACACAAATAAGTAAAAAAATCAAATTTCAAATTTCCGCTAACCAAATTTATTATTTTTCTCCTGCAAATTACCTATGAATAATTTCAACTAAAATTCTTAATTCATATGTATTTCAAACACTAATTATTAAAAAATTAAAACAAAATAATCAATATTTAAAATTAATAATCATTTCCATTACACAAATAAAATACCTTGATCCCTCAAAATAACTATGAATAATTTAAAGTAAAACCCTTGATTTATAAGTATTTCAAACACAAATAAGTAAAAAAAAATATAACAACGTAATGAAAAAAAAAATCAAATTTCCGATTAACAAAAATTAATTCTTTCCTCCTGCAAATTATCTAGGAATAATTTAAACTAAAGCCCTTGATTCATAAGTATTTCAAACACAAATAAGTAAAAAAAATATAAAAACGTAATGAAAAAAAATCAAATTTCAAATACCGGTAAGCAAAATTTAATATTTTTTAAAACTTTTGATTTATTATTATTTCAAACACCAATTATTAAAAAATTAAAACAAAGTAATCAATATTTAAAATTAATAATCATTCCCGTTACACACAATGAAATACCTTGATCCCGCAAAATATTTACGAATAATTTAAAGTAAAACCCTTGATTCATAAATATTTCAAACACAAATAAGTAAAAAAACAAATTTCACATTTCCGCTAAGCAAAATTTAATATTTTTTAAAACTTTTGATTTATTATTATTTCAAACACCAATTATTAAAAAATTAAAACAAAGTAATCAATATTTAAAGTTAATAACTATTCCCGTTACACAAAATGAAATACCTTGATCCCGCAAAATAACTACGAATTATTTAAAGTAAAACCCTTGATTCATAAGTATTTCAAACACAAATAAGTAAAAAAAAATATAACAACGAAATGAAAAAAAAATCAAATTTCCGCTAAGCAAAATTTAATATTTTCCTCCTGCAAATTACCTATAAATAATATCAACTTAAACTAGTGATTCATAAGTATTTCAAACACAAATATGTAAAAAAAAATATAACAACGTAATGAGAAAAAATATTCAAATTTCCGCCAAGCAAAATTTAATATTTTCCTCCTGTAAATTACCTATGAATAACTGAAAGTAAAACCCTTGATTCATAAATATTTCAAACACAAATAAGTAAAAAAACAAATTTCAAATCCCGGTAAGCACAATTTAATATTTTTTAAAACTTTTGATTTATTATTATTTCAAACACCAATTATTAAAAAATTAAAACAAAGTTATCAATATTTAAAATTAATAATTATTCCCGTTACACAAAATGAAATACTTCGATCCCGCAAAATAACTACGAATAATTTAAAGTAAAACCCTTGAGTCATAAATATTTCAAACACAAATAAGTAAAAAAAATATAACAACGTTGTTAAAAAAATTCAAATTTCAAATTTCATATTCAATATTTAAATTAATAGTCATTACCGCTACATAAAATGGAATACATTGATCTCTTAAAATAACTACGAATAATTTAATGTAAAACACTTGATTCATAAATATTTCAAACACAAATAAGTAAAAAAAATTATAAAACGTAATAAAAAAAAATCAAATTTCCGATTAGCAAAAATTAATTCTTTCCTCCTGCATATTATCTAGGAATAATTTAAACTAAAACCCTTGATTCATAAGTATTTCAAACACAAATAAGTAAAAAAAATATAACAACGTAATGAAAAATAATTCCAAATTGAAATTTCATAATCAATATTTAAAATTAATAAACATTCCCGCTACACAAAATGGAATACTTTTATCCCGTAAAATAACTACGAATAATTTAAAGTAAAACCCTTGATTCATAAGTATTTCAAACACAAATAAATAAAAAAAATATAAAAACGTAATGAAAAAAAAAATAAATTTCAAATCCCGGTAAGCACAATTTAATATTTTTTAAAACTTTTGATTTATTATTATTTCAAACACCAATTATTAAAAAATTAAAACAAAGTAATCAATATTTAAAATTAATAATTATTCCCGTTACACAAAATGAAATACTTTGATCCCGCAAAATAACTACGAATAATTTAAAGTAAAACCCTTGAGTCATAAATATTTCAAACACAAATAAGTAAAAAAATATAACAACGTAGTTAAAAAAATTCAAATTTCAAATTTCATATTCAATATTTAAATTAATAGTCATTACCGCTACATAAAATGGAATACATTGATCTCTTAAAATAACTACGAATAATTTAATGTAAAACACTTGATTCATAAATATTTCAAACACAAATAAGTAAAAAAAATTATAAAACGTAATAAAAAAAAATCAAATTTCCGATTAGCAAAAATTAATTCTTTCCTCCTGCATATTATCTAGGAATAATTTAAACTAAAACCCTTGATTCATAAGTATTTCAAACACAAATAAGTAAAAAAAATATAACAACGTAATGAAAAATAATTCCAAATTGAAATTTCATAATCAATATTTAAAATTAATAAACATTCCCGCTACACAAAATGGAATACTTTTATCCCGTAAAATAACTACGAATAATTTAAAGTAAAACCCTTGATTCATAAATATTTCAAACACAAATAAGTAAAAAAAATATAACAACGTTGTTAAAAAAATTCAAATTTCAAATTTCATATTCAATATTTAAATTAATAGTCATTACCGCTACATAAAATGGAATACATTGATCTCTTAAAATAACTACGAATAATTTAATGTAAAACACTTGATTCATAAATATTTCAAACACAAATAAGTAAAAAAAATTATAAAACGTAATAAAAAAAAATCAAATTTCCGATTAGCAAAAATTAATTCTTTCCTCCTGCATATTATCTAGGAATAATTTAAACTAAAACCCTTGATTCATAAGTATTTCAAACACAAATAAGTAAAAAAAATATAACAACGTAATGAAAAATAATTCCAAATTGAAATTTCATAATCAATATTTAAAATTAATAAACATTCCCGCTACACAAAATGGAATACTTTTATCCCGTAAAATAACTACGAATAATTTAAAGTAAAACCCTTGATTCATAAGTATTTCAAACACAAATAAATAAAAAAAATATAAAAACGTAATGAAAAAAAAATTAAATTTTAAATCCCGGTAAGCACAATTTAATATTTTTTAAAACTTGATTTATTATTATTTCAAACACCAATTATTAAAAAATTAAAACAAAGTAATCAATATTTAAAATTAATAATTATTCCCGTTACACAAAATGAAATACTTTGATCCCGCAAAATAACTACGAATAATTTAAAGTAAAACCCTTGAGTCATAAATATTTCAAACACAAATAAGTAAAAAAAATTATAAAACGTAATAAAAAAAAATCAAATTTCCGATTAGCAAAAATTAATTCTTTCCTCCTGCAAATTATCCAGGAATAATTTAAACTAAAACCCTTGATTCATAAGTATTTCAAACACAAATAAGTAAAAAAAATTATAACAACGTAATGAAAAAAATTTCAAATTTCAAATTTTATAATCAATATTTAAAATTAATAATCAGTCCCGCTACACAAAATGGAATACCTTTATCCCGTAAAATAACTACGAATAATTCAAAGTAAAACCCGTGATTCATAAATATTTCAAACACAAATATGTAAAAAAAATAAAATTTCAAATTTTCGTTAAGCAAAATTTATTATTTTCCTCCTGCAAATTACCTATGAATAATTTCAACTAAAACCCTTGATGCATAAGTATTTCAAACACAAATAAGTAAAAAAAATATAACAACGTAATTAAAAAAATTCAAATTTTAAATTTCAAAATCAATATTTAAAATTAATAATCATTCTCGCTACACAAAATGAAATACCTTGATCTCGTAAAATAACTACGAATAATTTAAAACAAAACCCTTAATTCATAAATATTTCCTTACACAAATAAGTAACAAAAATATAAAAATGTAATGAAAAAAAAACAAATTTTCGCTAAGCAAAATTTATTATTTTCCTCCTGCAAATTACCTAGGAATAATTTAAATTAAAACCCTTGATTCATAAATATTTCAAACACAAATAAGTAAAAAGAATTATAACAACGGAATGAAAAAAAAAAAATTTTCAAATTTCCGCTAAGCAAAATTTAATATTTTCCTCCTGCATATTACCTATGAATAATATCAGCTTAAACTTTTGATTCATAAGTATTTCAAATACAAATAAGTAAAAATAATTATAACAACGTAGTGAAAAAAAAAACAAATTTCCGTTAAGCAAAATTTAATACATTCCTCCTGCAAATTACTTGGGAATAATTTAAACTAAAACCATTGATTCATAAGTATTTCAGACACAAATAAATACATAAATTATAACAACGTAATAAAAGAAATCAAATTTCAAATTTCATTATCAATATTTAAAATTAATAATCATTCCCGCTACACAAAAGGAAATACCATGATCCCGTAAAATAACTACAAACAATTTAAAGTAAAACCCTTGAGTCATAAATATTTCAAACACAAATAAGTAAAAAAAATTATAACAACGTAATGAAAAAAAAAAAAAATTTCCGGTAAGCAAAATTTAATATTTTTTAAAACTTTTGATTATTTCAAACACCAATTATTAAAAAATTAAAACAAAGTAATCAATATTTAAAATTAATAACTATTCCCGTTACACAAAATGAAATACCTTGATCCCGCAAAATAACTACGAATAATTTAAAGTAAAACACTTGAGTCATAAGTATTTCAAACACAGATAAGTATAAAAAAATATAACAACGTAATGTAAAAAAAAATCAAATTTCCGCAAAGCAAAATTTAATACATTCCTCCTGCAAATTACCTATGAATAATTTCAACTAAAACACTTGATTTATAAGTATTTCAAAAACAAATAAATACAAAAATTATAACAACGTAATAAAAAAAAATCAAATTTCAAATTTCATAATCAATATTTAAAATTAATAATCATTCCCGCTACACAAAATGGAATACCTTGATCCCGTAAAATAACTACGAACAATTTAAAGTAAAACCCTTGATTCATAAATATTTCTAACACAAATAAGTAAAAAAATCAAATTTCAAATTTCCGCTAAGCAAAATTTATTATTTTTCTCCTGCAAATTACCTATGAATAATTTCAACTAAAATTCTTAATTCATAAGTATTTCAAACACTAATTATTAAAAAATTAAAACAAAATAATCAATATTTAAAATTAATAATCATTTCCATTACACAAATAAAATACCTTGATCCCTCAAAATAACTATGAACAATTTAAAGTAAAACCCTTGATTTATAAGTATTTCAAACACAAATAAGTAAAAAAAAATATAACAACGTAATGAAAAAAAAATCAAATTTCCGATTAGCAAAAATTAATTCTTTCCTCCTGCAAATTATCTAGGAATAATTTAAACTAAAGCCCTTGATTCATAAGTATTTCAAACACAAATAAGTAAAAAAAATATAACAACGTAATTAAAAAAATTCAAATTTTAAATTTCATAATCAATATTTAAAATTAATAATCATTCACGCTACACAAAAGGAAATACCATTATCCCGTAAAATAACTACAAATAATTTAAAGTTAAACCCTTGATTCATAAGTATTTCAAACATAAATAAGTAAAAAAAATTCAAATCCCGGTAAGCAAAATTTAATACTTTTTAAAACTTGATTTATTATTATTTCAAACACCAATTATTAAAAAATTAAAACAAAGTAATCAATATTTAAAATTCATAATTATTCCCGTTACATAAAATGAAATACCTTGCTCCCGCAAAATAACTACGAATCATTTAAAGTAAAAACCTTGAGTCATAAATATTTCAAACACAAATTAGTAACGTAATGAAAAAAAATCAAATTTCATAATCAATATTTAAAATTAATAATCATTCCCGTTACCCAAAATGAAATACCTTGATCCCGCAAAATAGCTACGAATAATTTAAAGTAAAACCCTTGATTCATAAATATTTCAAACACAAATAAGTAAAAAAACAAATTTCACATTTCCGCTAAGCAAAATTTAATATTTTTTAAAACTTTTGATTTATTATTATTTCAAAGACCAATTATTAAAAAATTAAAACAAAGTAATCAATATTTAAAATTAATAACTATTCCCGTTACACAAAATGAAATACCTTGATCCCGCAAAATAACTACGAATAATTTAAAGTAAAACACTTGAGTCATAAGTATTTCAAACACAGATAAGTATAAAAAAATATAACAACGTAATGTAAAAAAAAAATCAAATTTCCGCAAAGCAAAATTTAATACTTTCCTCCTGCAAATTACCTATGAATAATTTCAACTAAAACTCTTGATTTATAAGTATTTCAAACATAAATAAATACAAAAATTATAACAACGTAATAAAAAAAAATCAAATTTCAAATTTCATAATCAATATTTAAAATTAATAATCATTCCCGCTACACAAAATGGAATACCTTGATCCCGTAAAATAACTACGAACAATTTAAAGTAAAACCCTTGATTCATAAATATTTCTAACACAAATAAGTAAAAAAATCAAATTTCAAATTTCCGCTAAGCAAAATTTATTATTTTTCTCCTGCAAATTACCTATGAATAATTTCAACTAAAATTCTTAATTCATAAGTATTTCAAACACTAATTATTAAAAAATTAAAACAAAATAATCAATATTTAAAATTAATAATCATTTCCATTACACAAATAAAATACCTTGATCCCTCAAAATAACTATGAACAATTTAAAGTAAAACCCTTGATTTATAAGTATTTCAAACACAAATAAGTAAAAAAAAATATAACAACGTAATGAAAAAAAAATCAAATTTCCGATTAGCAAAAATTAATTCTTTCCTCCTGCAAATTATCTAGGAATAATTTAAACTAAAGCCCTTGATTCATAAGCATTTCAAACACAAATAAGTAAAAAAAATATAACAACGTAATTAAAAAAATTCAAATTTTAAATTTCATAATCAATATTTAAAATTAATAATCATTCACGCTACACAAAAGGAAATACCATGATCCCGTAAAATAACTACAAATAATTTAAAGTTAAACCCTTGATTCATAAGTATTTCAAACATAAATAAGTAAAAAAAATTCAAATCCCGGTAAGCAAAATTTAATACTTTTTAAAACTTGATTTATTATTATTTCAAACACCAATTATTAAAAAATTAAAACAAAGTAATCAATATTTAAAATTCATAATTATTCCCGTTACATAAAATGAAATACCTTGCTCCCGCAAAATAACTACGAATCATTTAAAGTAAAAACCTTGAGTCATAAATATTTCAAACACAAATTAGTAACGTAATGAAAAAAAATCAAATTTCATAATCAATATTTAAAATTAATAATCATTCCCGTTACCCAAAATGAAATACCTTGATCCCGCAAAATAGCTACGAATAATTTAAAGTAAAACCCTTGATTCATAAATATTTCAAACACAAATAAGTAAAAAAACAAATTTCACATTTCCGCTAAGCAAAATTTAATATTTTTTTAAACTTTTGATTTATTATTATTTCAAAGACCAATTATTAAAAAATTAAAACAAAGTAATCAATATTTAAAATTAATAACTATTCCCGTTACACAAAATGAAATACCTTGATCCCGCAAAATAACTACGAATAATTTAAAGTAAAACACTTGAGTCATAAGTATTTCAAACACAGATAAGTATAAAAAAATATAACAACGTAATGTAAAAAAAAAATCAAATTTCCGCAAAGCAAAATTTAATACTTTCCTCCTGCAAATTACCTATGAATAATTTCAACTAAAACTCTTGATTTATAAGTATTTCAAACACAAATAAATACAAAAATTATAACAACGTAATAAAAAAAAATCAAATTTCAAATTTCATAATCAATATTTAAAATTAATAATCATTCCCGCTACACAAAATGGAATACCTTGATCCCGTAAAATAACTACGAACAATTTAAAGTAAAACCCTTGATTCATAAATATTTCTAACACAAATAAGTAAAAAAATCAAATTTCAAATTTCCGCTAAGCAAAATTTATTATTTTTCTCCTGCAAATTACCTATGAATAATTTCAACTAAAATTCTTAATTCATAAGTATTTCAAACACTAATTATTAAAAAATTAAAACAAAATAGTCAATATTTAAAATTAATAATCATTTCCATTACACAAATAAAATACCTTGATCCCTCAAAATTACTATGAATAATTTAAAGTAAAACCCTTGATTTATAAGTATTTCAAACACAAATAAGTAAAAAAAAATATAACAACGTAATGAAAAAAAAATCAAATTTCCGATTAGCAAAAATTAATTCTTTCCTCCTGCAAATTATCTAGGAATAATTTAAACTAAAGCCCTTGATTCATAAGTATTTCAAACACAAATAAGTAAAAAAAATATAACAACGTAATTAAAAAAATTCAAATTTTAAATTTCATAATCAATATTTAAAATTAATAATCATTCACGCTACACAAAAGGAAATACCATGATCCCGCAAAATAACTACGAATAATTTAAAGTAAAACCCTTGATTCATAAGTATTTCAAACACAAATAAGTAAAAAAAAATATAACAACGAAATGAAAAAAAATCAAATTTCCGCTAAGCAAAATTTAATATTTTCCTCCTGCAAATTACCTATGAATAATATCAACTTAAACTAGTGATTCATAAGTATTTCAAACACAAATATGTAAAAAAAAATATAACAACGTAATGAAAAAAAATATTCAAATTTCCGCTAAGCAAAATTTAATATTTTCCTCCTGTAAATTACCTATGAATAACTGAAAGTAAAACCCTTGATTCATAAATATTTCAACACAAATAAGTAAAAAAAAATATAACAACGTAATGAAAAATAATTCCAAATTCAAATTTCATTATCAATATTTAAAATTAATAAACATTCCCGCTACACAAAATGGAATACTTTTATAACATAAAATAACTACCAATAATTTAAAGTAAAACCCTTGAGTCATAAGTATTTCAAACACAAATAAGCACAAAAAAAATATAACAACGTAATGTAAAAAAAAATCAAATTTCCGCTAACCAAAATTTAATACTTTCCTCCTGCAAATTACCAATAAATAATTTCAACTAAAACTCTTGAATTATAAGTATTTCAAACACAAATAAGTAAAAAAAATATAACAACGTAATGAAAAAAAAATCAAATTTTATAATGAATATTTAAAATTGATAATCATTCCCGCTATACAAAATAGAATACCTTGATCCCGTAAAATAACTACGAATAATTTAAAGTAAAACCCTTGATTCATAAATATTTCAAACACAAATAAGTAAAAAAAATCAAATTTCAAATTTCCGCGAAGCAAAATATATTATTTTCTACCTGCAAATTACCTATGAATAATTTCAACTAAAATTCTTGATGCATAAGTATTTCAAACACAAATAAGTAACAAAAAATATAACAACGTAGTAAAAAATTCAAATTTCAAATTTCATAATCAATATTTAAAATTAATAATCATTCCCGCTACACAAAAGGAAATACCATGATCCCGTAAAATAACTACAAATAATTTAAAGTAAAACCCTTGATTCATAAGTATTTCAAACACAAACAAATAAAAAAAATATAAAAACGTAATGAAAAAAAAAACAAATTTCCGTTAAGCAAAATTTAATATTTTCTAAAACCTTTGGTTGATAAGTATTTCATACACCAATTATTAAAAAATTAAAACCAAGTAATCAATATTTAAAATTAATAATCATTCTCGTTACACAAAATGAAATACCTTGAACCCGCAAAATATCTGCGAATAATTTAAAGTAAAACCCTTGATTCATAAGTATTTAAAATACAAATAAGTAAAAAAATAAAACAACGTAATGAAAAATAATTCAAAATTCATAATCAATATTTAAAATTAATAATCATTCTCGCTACACAAAATGAAATACCTTGATCTCGTAAAATAACTACGAATAATTTAAAACAAAACCCTTAATTCATAAATATTTCCTTACACAAATAAGTAAAAAAAATATAAAAATGTAATGAATAAAAATCAAATTTCAAATCCCGGTAAGCAAAATTTAATATTTTTTAAAACTTTTGATTTATTATTATTTCAAACACCAATTATTAAAAAATTAAAACAAAGTAATCAATATTTAAAATTAATAATTATTCCCGCTACACAAAATGAAATACCTTGCTCCCGAATACTTTTATCCCGTAAAATAACTACGAATAATTTAAAGTAAAACCCTTGATTCATAAATATTTCAAATAGAAATAAGTAAAAAAAATATAACAACGAAATGAAAAAAAATCAAATTTTAAATTTTATAATCAATATTTAAAATTAATAATCATTCCCGCTACACAAAATGGAATACCTTGATCCATTAAAATAACAACGAATAATTTAAAGTAAAACCCTTGATTCATAATTATTTCAAACATAAATAAGTAAAAAAATTATAAAAACGTAATGAAAAAAAATCAAATTTCAAATTTCTGCTAAGCAAAATTTAATATTTTCTTAAACCTTTGATTTCAAGCACCAATTATTAAAAAAATTAAACAAAGTAATCAATATTTAAAATTAATAATCATTCCCGCTGCACAAAATAAATACCAATAATTTAAAGTAAAACCCTTGATTCATAAATATTTCAAACACAATTAAATAAAAAAAATTATAACAACGTAATGAAAAAAAATTCAAATTTCAAATTTCATAATCAATATTTAAAATTAATAGTCATTACCGCTACACAAAATGAAATACATTGATCCCTTAAAATAACTACGAATAATTTAAGGTAAAACACTTGATTCATAAATATTTCAAACACAAATAAGTAAAAAAAATTATAACAACGTAATGAAAAAAAAATTAAATTTCAAATTTCTCCTAAGCAAAATTTAATATTTTCTAAAACCTTTGGTTGATAAGTATTTCATACACCAATTATTAAAAAATTAAAACAAAGTAATCAATATTTAAAATTAATAATCATTCTCGTTACACAAAATGAAATACCTTGATCCCGTAAAATAACTACGAATAATTTAAAGTAAAAGCCTTGATTCATAAATATTTCAAACACAAATAAGTAAAAAAAATATAACAACGTAATGAAAAAAAAATCAAATTTTATAATGAATATTTAAAATTGATAATCATTCCCGCTATACAAAATAGAATACCTTGATCCCGTAAAATAACTACGAATAATTTAAAGTAAAACCCTTGATTCATAAATATTTCAAACACAAATAAGTAAAAAAAATCAAATTTCAAATTTCCGCGAAGCAAAATATATTATTTTCTACCTGCAAATTACCTATGAATAATTTCAACTAAAATTCTTGATGCATAAGTATTTCAAACACAAATAAGTAACAAAAAATATAACAACGTAGTAAAAAATTCAAATTTCAAATTTCATAATCAATATTTAAAATTAATAATCATTCCCGCTACACAAAAGGAAATACCATGATCCCGTAAAATAACTACAAATAATTTAAAGTAAAACCTTTGATTCATAAGTATTTCAAACACAAACAAATAAAAAAAATATAAAAACGTAATGAAAAAAAAAACAAATTTCCGTTAACCAAAATTTAATATTTTCTAAAACCTTTGGTTGATAAGTATTTCATACACCAATTATTAAAAAATTAAAACCAAGTAATCAATATTTAAAATTAATAATCATTCTCGTTACACAAAATGAAATACCTTGAACCCGCAAAATATCTGCGAATAATTTAAAGTAAAACCCTTGATTCATAAGTATTTAAAATACAAATAAGTAAAAAAATAAAACAACGTAATGAAAAATAATTCAAAATTCATAATCAATATTTAAAATTAATAATCATTCTCGCTACACAAAATGAAATACCTTGATCTCGTAAAATAACTACGAATAATTTAAAACAAAACCCTTAATTCATAAATATTTCCTTACACAAATAAGTAAAAAAAATATAAAAATGTAATGAATAAAAATCAAATTTCAAATCCCGGTAAGCAAAATTTAATATTTTTTAAAACTTTTGATTTATTATTATTTCAAACACCAATTATTAAAAAATTAAAACAAAGTAATCAATATTTAAAATTAATAATTATTCCCGCTACACAAAATGAAATACCTTGCTCCCGAATACTTTTATCCCGTAAAATAACTACGAATAATTTAAAGTAAAACCCTTGATTCATAAATATTTCAAATAGAAATAAGTAAAAAAAATATAACAACGAAATGAAAAAAAATCAAATTTTAAATTTTATAATCAATATTTAAAATTAATAATCATTCCCGCTACACAAAATGGAATACCTTGATCCATTAAAATAACAACGAATAATTTAAAGTAAAACCCTTGATTCATAATTATTTCAAACATAAATAAGTAAAAAAATTATAAAAACGTAATGAAAAAAAATCAAATTTCAAATTTCTGCTAAGCAAAATTTAATATTTTCTTAAACCTTTGATTTCAAGCATCAATTATTAAAAAAATTAAACAAAGTAATCAATATTTAAAATTAATAATCATTCCCGCTGCACAAAATAAATACCAATAATTTAAAGTAAAACCCTTGATTCATAAATATTTCAAACACAATTAAATAAAAAAAATTATAACAACGTAATGAAAAAAAATTCAAATTTCAAATTTCATAATCAATATTTAAAATTAATAGTCATTACCGCTACACAAAATGAAATACATTGATCCCTTAAAATAACTACGAATAATTTAAGGTAAAACACTTGATTCATAAATATTTCAAACACAAATAAGTAAAAAAAATTATAACAACGTAATGAAAAAAAAATTAAATTTCAAATTTCTCCTAAGCAAAATTTAATATTTTCTAAAACCTTTGGTTGATAAGTATTTCATACACCAATTATTAAAAAATTAAAACAAAGTAATCAATATTTAAAATTAATAATCATTCTCGTTACACAAAATGAAATACCTTGATCCCGTAAAATAACTACGAATAATATAAAGTAAAAGCCTTGATTCATAAATATTTCAAACACAAATAAGTAAAAAAAAATCTAATTTCAAATTTCCGCTAAGCAAAATTTATTATTTTCCTCCTGCAAATTACCTATGAATAATTACAACTTAATCTATTGATTCATAAGTATTTCAAACACAAATAAGTAAAAAAAGTATAACAACGTAATTAAAAAAATTAAAATTTCAAATTTCATAATCAATATTTAAAATTAATAATCATTCCCGCACACAATAGGAAATACCATGATCCCGTAAAATAACTACAAATAATTTAAAGTAAAACCCTTGATTCATAATTAGTTCAAACACAAATAAGTAAAAAAATTATAAAAACGTAATAAAAAAAAATAAAATTTCAAATACCGGTAAGCAAAATTTAATATTTTTTAAAACTTTTGATTTATTATAATTTCAAACACCAATTATAAAAAAAATAAAACAAAGTAATCAATATTTAAAATTAATAATCATTCCCGTTACACACAATGAAATACCTTGATCCCACAAAATAACTACGAATAATTTAAAGTAAAACACTTGATTCATAAATATTTCAAACACAAATAAGTAAAAAAAATTATAACAACGTAATGAAAAATAAAATCACATTTGAAAATTCTGCTAAGCAAAATTTAATATTTTTTAAAACCTTTGGTTGATAAGTATTTCAAACACCAATTATTAAAAAATTAAAACAAAGTAATCAATATTTAAAATTATCCCGCAAAATAACTACGAATAATTTAAAGTAAAACCCTTGAGTCATAAATATTTCAAACACAAATAAGTAAAAAAAATTATAAAAACGTAATGAAAAAAAATCAAATTTCAAATTTCTGCTAAGCAAAATTTAATATTTTCTTAAACCTTTGATTTCAAACACCAATTATTAAAAAAATTAAACAAAGTAATCAATATTTAAAATTAATAATCATTTCCGCTGCACAAAATAAATACCAATAATTTAAAGTAAAACCCTTGATTCATAAATATTTCAAACACAATTAAATAAAAAAAATTATAACAACGTATTGAAAAAAAATTCAAATTTCAAATTTCATAATCAATATTTAAAATTAATAATCATTCCCGCTACACAAAATGGAATACCTTGATCCATTAAAATAACTACGAATAATTTAAAGTAAAACCCTTGATTCATAATTATTTCAAACATAAATAAGTAAAAAAATTATAAAAACGTAATGAAAAAAAATCAAATTTCAAATTTCTGCTAAGCAAAATTTAATATCTTCTAAAACCTTTGGTTGATAAGTATTTCAAACACCAATTATTAAAAAATTAAAACAAAGTAATCAATATTTAAAATTATCCCGCAAAATAACTACGAATAATTTAAAGTAAAACACTTGAGTCATAAATATTTCAAACACAAATAAGTAAAAAAAATTATAACAACGTAATGAAAAAAAATAAAATTTCATAATCAATATTTAAAATTAATAGTCATACCGCTACATAAAATGGAATACATTGATCCCTTAAAATAACTACGAATAATTTAATGTAAAACACTTGATTCATAAATATTTCAAACACAAATAAGTAAAAAAAATATAACAACGTAATGAAAAAAAAATCAAATCCCGTAAAATAACTACGAATAATTTAAAGTAAAACCCTTGATTCATAAATATTTCAAACACAAATAAGTAAAAAAAAATCTAATTTCAAATTTCCGCTAAGCAAAATTTATTATTTTCCTCCTGCAAATTACTTATGAATAATTACAACTTAAACTATTGATTCATAAGTATTTCAAACACAAATAAGTAAAAAAATATAACAACGTAATTAAAAAAAATAAAATTTCAAATTTCATAATCAATATTTAAAATTAATAATCATTCCCGCACACAAAAGGAAATACCATGATCCCGTAAAATAACTACAAATAATTTAAAGTAAAACCCTTGATTCATAATTATTTCAAACACAAATAAGTAAAAAAATTATAAAAACGTAATAAAAAAAAATTAAATTTCAAATACCGGTAAGCAAAATTTAATATTTTTTAAAACTTTTGATTTATTATTATTTCAAACACCAATTATTAAAAAATTAAAACAAAGTAATCAATATTTAAAATTAATAATCATTCATTACACACAATGAAATACCTTGATCCCGCAAAATAACTACGAATAATTTAATGTAAAACCCTTGATTCATAAGTATTTTAAACACAAATAAGTAAAAAAAATATAAAAACGTAATGAATAAAAAATTAAATTTCAAATCCCGGTAAGCAAAATTTAATATTTTTTTAAATTCTGATTTATTATTATTTCAAACACCAATTATTAAAAAATTAAAACAAAGTAATCAATATTTAAAATTAATAATCATTCCCGCTGTACAAAATGGAATACCTTTATCCCATCAAATAACTACGAAGAATTTAAAGTAAAACACTTGATTCATAAATATTTCAAACACAAATCAGTAAAAAAAAATATAACAACGTAATGAAAAATAAATCCAAATTCAAATTACATAATCAATATTTAAAATTAATAGTCATTACCGCTACACAAAATGGTATACATTGATCCCTTAAAATAACTACAAATAATTTAAAGTAAAACCCTTGATTCATAATTATTTCAAACACAAATAAGTAACAAAATTATAAAAACGTATTAAAAAAAAATTAAATTTCAAATACCGGTAAGCAAAATTTAATATTTTTTAAAACTTTTGATTTATTATTATTTCAAACACCAATTATTAAAAAATTAAAACAAAGTAATCAATATTTAAAATTAATAATCATTCCCGTTACACACAATGAAATACCTTGATCCCGCAAAATAACTACGAATAATTTAATGTAAAACCCTTGATTCATAAGTATTTTAAACACAAATAAGTAAAAAAAAATATAAAAACGTAATGAATAAAAAATTAAATTTCAAATCCCGGTAAGCAAAATTTAATATTTTTTTAAATTTTGTTTTATTATTATTTCAAACACCAATTATTAAAAAATTAAAACAAAGTAATCAATATTTAAAATTAATAATCATTCCCGCTGTACAAAATGGAATACCTTTATCCCATCAAATAACTACGAAGAATTTAAAGTAAAACACTTGATTCATAAATATTTCAAACACAAATCAGTAAAAAAAAATATAACTACGTAATGAAAAATAATTCCAAATTCAAATTACATAATCAATATTTAAAATTAATAGTCATTACCGCTACACAAAATGGTATACATTGATCCCTTAAAATAACTACGAATAATTTAAAGTAAAACCCTTGAGTCATAAATATTTCAAACACAAATAAGTAAAAAAAAATTATAACAACGTAATGAAAAAAAAATCAAATTTCATAATTAATATTTAAAATTAATAGTCATTACCGCTACACAGAATTAAATACCTCGATCCCGTAAAATAACTACGAATAATTTAAATTGATTCATAAATATTTCTAACACAAATAAGTAAAAAAAATTAAATTTCAAATTTCCGCTAAGCAAAATTTATTATTTTTCTTTTGCAAATTACCTATGAATAATTTCAACTAAAATTCTTAATTCATAAGTATTTCAAACACTAATTATTAAAAAATTAAAACAAAATAATCAATATTTAAAATTAATAATCATTTCCATTACACAAATAAAATACCTTGATCCCGCAAAATAACTATGAATAATTTAAAGTAAAACCCTTGATTTATAAGTATTTCAAACACAAATAAGTAAAAAAAAATATAACAACGTAATGAAAAAAAAATCAAATTTCCGATTAGCAAAAATTAATTCTTTCCTCCTGCAAATTATCTAGGAAAAATTTAAACTAAAGCCCTTGATTCATAAGTATTTTAAACACAGATAAGCAAAAAAAATATAAATCCCGGTAAGCAAAATTTAATATTTTTTAAAACTTTTGATTTATTATTATTTCAAACACCAATTATTAAAAAATTAAAACAAAGTAATCAATATTTAAAATTCATAATTATTCCCGTTACATAAAATGAAATACCTTGCTCCCGCAAAATAACTACGAATCATTTAAAGTAAAAACCTTGAGTCATAAATATTTCAAACACAAATTAGTAACGTAATGAAAAAAAATCAAATTTCATAATCATTCCCGTTACCCAAAATGAAATACCTTGAACCCGCAAAATATCTGCGAATAATTTAAAGTAAAACCCTTGATTCATAAGTATTTAAAATACAAATAAGTAAAAAAATATAACAACGTAATAAAAAATAATTCAAAATTCATAATCAATATTTAAAATTAATAATCATTCCCGTTACCCAAAATGAAATACCTTTATCCCGCTAAATATCTGCGAATAATTTAGAGTAAAACCCTTGATTCATAAGTATTTAAAATACAAATAAGTAAAAAAATATAACAACGTAATGAAAAATAATTCAAAATTCATAATCAATATTTAAAATTAATAATCATTCTCGCTACACAAAATGAAATACCTTGATCTCGTAAAATAACTACGAATAATTTAAAACAAAACCCTTAATTCATAAATATTTCCTTACACAAATAAGTAACAAAAATATAAAAATGTAATGAAAAAAAAACAAATTTCTGCTAAGCAAAATTTATTATTTTCCTCCTGCAAATAAAGAATAATTTAAATTAAAACCCTTGATTCATAAATATTTCAAACACAAATAAGTAAAAAGAATTATAACAACGGAATGAAAAAAAAAAAAATTTCAAATTTCCGCTAAGCAAAATTTAATATTTTCCTCCTGCATATTACCTATGAATAATATCAGCTTAAACTTTTGATTCATAAGTATTTCAAATACAAATAAGTAAAAAAAATTATAAGAACGTAATGAAAAAAAAAAATCAAATTTCCGCTAAGCAAAATTTAATATTTTCCTCATGCAAATTACCTATGAATAACTGAAAGTAAAACCCTTGATTCATAAATATTTCAACACAAATAAGTAAAAAAAATATAACGTAATGAAAAATAATTCCAAATTCAAATTTTATAATCAATATTTAAAATTAATAAACATTCCCGCTACACAAAATGGAATACTTTTATCCCGTAAAATAACTACGAATAATTTAAAGTAAAACACTTGATTCATAAATATTTCAAACACAAATAAGTAAAAAAAATCAAATTTCAAATTTCGGCTGAGCGAAATTTAATATTTTCCTCCTGCAAATTACCTATGAATAATTTCAACTAAAGCCCTTGATTCATAAGTATTTCAAACACAAATAAGTAAAAAAATTATAAAAACGTAATGAAAAAAAAAATCAAATTTCAAATACCCGTAAGCAAAGTTTAATATTTTTTAATATTTAATTATTAAAAAATTAAAACAAAGTAATCAATATTTAAAATTAATAATCATTCCCGCTGCACAAAATAAATACCAATAATTTAAAGTAAAACCCTTGATTCATAAATATTTCAAACACAATTAAATAAAAAAATTATAACAACGTAATGAAAAAATTTCAAATTTCATAATCAATATTTAAAATTAATAACTATTCCCGTTACACAAAATGAAATACCTTGATCCCGCAAAATAACTACGAATAATTTAAAGTAAAACACTTGAGTCATAAGTATTTCAAACACAAATAAGTAAAAAAAATATAAAAACGTAATGAAATAAAAATCAAATTTCAAATACCGGTAAGCAAAATTTAATATTTTTTAAAACTTTTGATTTATTATTATTTCAAACACCAATTATTAAAAAATTAAAACAAAGTAATCAATATTTAAAATTAATAATCATTCCCGTTACACACAATGAAATACCTTGATCCCGCAAAATATTTACGAATAATTTAAAGTAAAACCCTTGATTCATAAATATTTCAAACACAAATTTTCGCTAAGCAAAATTTATTATTTTCCTCCTGCAAATTACCTAGGAATAATTTAAATTAAAACCCTTGATTCATAAATATTTCAAACACAAATAAGTAAAAAGAATTATAACAACGGAATGAAAAAAAAAATAATTTTCAAATTTCCGCTAAGCAAAATTTAATATTTTCCTCCTGCATATTACCTATGAATAATATCAGCTTAAACTTTTGATTCATAAGTATTTCAAATACAAATAAGTAAAAATAATTATAACAACGTAGTGAAAAAAAAACAAATTTCCGTTAGCAAAATTTAATACATTCCTCCTGCAAATTACTTGGGAATAATTTAAACGAAAACCATTGATTCATAAGTATTTCAGACACAAATAAATACATAAATTATAACAACGTAATAAAAGAAATCAAATTTGAAATTTCATTATCAATATTTAAAATTAATAATCATTCCCGCTACACAAAAGGAAATACCATGATCCCGTAAAATAACTACAAACAATTTAAAGTAAAACCCTTGAGTCATAAATATTTCAAACACAAATAAGTAAAAAAAATTATAACAACGTAATGAAAAAAAAAATAAATTTCCGGTAAGCAAAATTTAATATTTTTTAAAACTTTTGATTATTTCAAACACCAATTATTAAAAAATTAAAACAAAGTAATCAATATTTAAAATTCATAATTATTCCCGTTACATAAAATGAAATACCTTGCTCCCGCAAAATAACTACGAATCATTTAAAGTAAAAACCTTGAGTCATAAATATTTCAAACACAAATTAGTAACGTAATGAAAAAAATCAAATTTCATAATCCATATTTAAAATTAATAATCATTCCCGTTACCCAAAATGAAATACCTTGATCCCGCAAAATAGCTACGAATAATTTAAAGTAAAACCCTTGATTCATAAATATTTCAAACACAAATAAGTAAAAAAACAAATTTCACATTTCCGCTAAGCAAAATTTAATATTTTTTAAAACTTTTGATTTATTATTATTTCAAAGACCAATTATTAAAAAATTAAAACAAAGTAATCAATATTTAAAATTAATAACTACTCCCGTTACACAAAATGAAATACCTTGATCCCGCAAAATAACTACGAATAATTTAAAGTAAAACACTTGAGTCATAAGTATTTCAAACACAGATAAGTATAAAAAAATATAACAACGTAATGTAAAATAAAATCAAATTTCCGCAAAGCAAAATTTAATACTTTCCTCCTGCAAATTACCTATGAATAATTTCAACTAAAACTCTTGATTTATAAGTATTTCAAACACAAATAAATACAAAAATTATAACAACGTAATAAAAAAAAATCAAATTTCAAATTTCATAATCAATATTTAAAATTAATAATCATTCCCGCTACACAAAATGGAATACCTTGATCCCGTAAAATAACTACGAACAATTTAAAGTAAAACCCTTGATTCATAAATATTTCTAACACAAATAAGTAAAAAAATCAAATTTCAAATTTCCGCTAAGCAAAATTTATTATTTTTCTCCTGCAAATTACCTATGGATAATTTCAACTAAAATTCTTAATTCATAAGTATTTCAAACACTAATTATTAAAAAATTAAAACAAAATAATCAATATTTAAAATTAATAATCATTTCCATTACACAAATAAAACACCTTGATCCCGCAAAATAACTATGAATAATAAATTTCAAATCCCGGTAAGCAAAATTTAATATTTTTAAATCTTTTGATTTATTATTATTTTAAACACCAATTATTAAAAAATTAAACAAAGTAATAAATATTTAAAATTAATAATTATTCCCGTTACCCAAAATGAAATACCTTGATCCCGCAAAATAACTACGAATAATTTTAAGTAAAACCCTTGATTCATAATTATTTCGAACATAAATAAGTAAAAAAATTATAAAAACGTAATGAAAAAAAATCAAATTTCAAATATCTGCTAAGCAAAATTTAATATTTTCTTAAACCTTTGATTGATAAGTATTTCATACACCAATTATTGAAAAATTAAAACAAAGTAATCAATATTTAAAATTAATAATCATTCTCGTTACACAAAATGAAATACTTTGATCCCGTAAAATAACTACGAATAATTTAAAGTAAAACCAAATTTCAAATTTCCGCTGAGCAAAATTTATTATCTTCCTCCTGCAAATTACCTATGAATAATTTCAACTAAAACTCTTGATGCATAAGTATTTCAAACACAAATAAGTAAAAAAATATATAACAACGTAGTCAAAAAAAATCAAATTTCAAATTTCATAATCAATATTTAAAATTAATAATCATTCCCGCTACACAAAAGGAAATACCATGATCCCGTAAAATAACTACAAATAATTTAAAGTAAAACCCTTGATTCATAAGTATTTCAAACACAAATAAGTTAAAAATTATAAAAACGTAATGAAAAAAAATTAAATTTCAAATCCCGGTAAGCAAAATTTAATATTTTTAAATCTTTCGATTTATTATTATTTCAAACACCAATTATTAAAAAATTAAAACAAAGTAATTAATTTTTAATATTAATAATCATTCCCGTTACACAAAATGAAATACCTTGATCCCGCAAAATAACTACGAATAATTTAAAGTAAAACCCTTGATTCATAAGCATTTCAAACACTAATATGTAAAAGAAATATATCAACGTAATGAAAAAAAAAATTCAAATTTCCGCTAAGCAAAATTTAATATTTTCCTCCTGCAAATTACCTATGAATAACTGAAAGTTAAACCCTTGATTCATAAATATTTCAACACAAATAAGTAAAAAAAAATATAACAACGTAATGAAAAATAATTCCAAATTCAAATTTCATAATCAATATTTAAAATTAATAATCATTCCTGTTACACAAAAGGAAATACCATGATCCCGTAAAATAACTACAAATAATTTAAAGTAAAACCCTTGATTCATAAGTATTTCAAACACAAATAAGTTAAAAATTATAAAAACGTAATGAAAAAAAATCAAATTTCAAATATCTGCTAAGCAAAATTTAATATTTTCTTAAACCTTTGATTGATAAGTATTTCAAACACCAATTATTAAAAAAAATAAACAAAGTAATCAATATTTAAAATTAATAATCAATCCCGCTGCACAAAATAAATACCAATAATTTAAAGTAAAACCCTTGATTCATAAATATTTCAAATACAAATAAGTAAAAAAGAATATAAAAACGTAATGAAAAAAAATCAAATTTCAAATCCCGGTAAGCAAAATTTAATATTTTCTAAAACCTTTGATTGATAAGTATTTCAAACACCAATTATTAAAAAATTAAAGCAAAGTAATCCATATTTAAAATTAATATTCATTCTCGTTACACAAAATGAAATACCTTGATCCCTCAAAATATCAACCAATAATTTAAAGAAAAACCTTTGATTCGTAGGTATTTCAAACACAAATAAGTAAAAAAATATATCAACGTAATGAAAAAAAAAATTCAAATTTCCGCTAAGCAAAATTTAATATTTTCCTCCTGCAAATTACCTATGAATAACTGAAAGTAAAACCCTTGATTCATAAATATTTCAACACAAATAAGTAAAAAAAAATATAATAACGTAATGAAAAATAATTCCAAATTCAAATTTCATAATCAATATTTAAAATTAATAATCATTCCCGCTACACAAAATGGAATACCTTGATCCCGTAAAATAACTACGAACAATTTAAAGTAAAACCCTTGATTCATAAATATTTCTAACACAAATAAGTAAAAAAATCAAATTTCAAATTTCCGCTAAGCAAAATTTATTATTTTTCTCCTGCAAATTACCTATGAATAATTTCAACTAAAATTCTTAATTCATAAGTATTTCAAACACTAATTATTAAAAAATTAAAACAAAATAATCAATATTTAAAATTAATAATCATTTCAATAAACTACCTTGATCCCTCAAAATAACTATGAATAATTTAAAGTAAAACCCTTGATTTATAAGTATTTCAAACACAAATAAGTAAAAAAAAATATAACAACGTAATGAAAAAAAAAATCAAATTTCCGATTAGCAAAAATTAATTCTTTCCTCCTGCAAATTATCTAGGAATAATTTAAACTAAAGCCCTTGATTCATAAGTATTTCAAACACAAATAAGTAAAAAAATTATAAAAACGTAATGAAAAAAAAAATCAAATTTCAAATACCGGTAAGCAAAATTTAATATTTTTTAAAACTTTTGATTTATTATTATTGATTTATAAGTATTTCAAACACAAATAAGTAAAAAAATTATAAAAACGTAATAAAAAAAAATCAAATTTCCGATTAGCAAAATTTAATACTTTCCTCCTGCAAATTACCTATGAATAATTTCAACTAAAACTCTTGATTTATATTTATTTCAATCACAAATAAGTAAAAAAAATATAACAACGTAATGAAAAAAAAAATCAAATTTTATAATCAATATTTAAAATTGATAATCATTCCCGCTACACAAAATGAAATACCTTTATCCCGTAAAATAACTACGAATAATTTAAAGTAAAACCCTTGATTCATAAATATTTCAAACACAAATAAATAAAAAAAATCAAATTTCAAATTACCGATAAGCAAAATTTACTATTTTCCTCCAGCAAGTTACCTATGAATAATTTCAACTAAAACTCTTGATTTATATTTATTTCAAACACAAATAAGTAAAAAAAATATAACAACGTAATGGAAAAAAAATCAAATTTCAAATTTCATAATCAATATTTAAAATTAATAATCCTTCCCGTTACACAAAAAAGGAAATACCGTGATCCCGCAAAATAACTACGAATAATTTAAAGTAAAACCTTTGATTCATAAATATTTCAAAAACATATAAGTAAAATGAACTATAACAACGTAATGAAAAACATTTCAAATTTCCGCTAAATTAAATTTAATATTTTCCTCCTCCAAATTACCTATGGATAATTTCAACTAAAACTCTTGATTCATAAGTAAAATAAGTAAAAAATATAATAACTTAATTGAAAAAAAAATCAAATTTCAAATTTCATAATCAATATTTAAAATTAATTGTCATTCCCGCTACACAAAATGGAATACCTTTATCTCGCACAATAACTACGAATAATTTAAAGTAAAACCCTTGATTCATAAATATTTTAAACACAAGTATGTACAATAATTAAATCAATTTAATAAATATCTTTAAAATTTCAAACTCTCCCTTACAAAATTTAATTTTGATAAGTAATTCAAACACCAATTATTAAATAATTAAAACAATTTAATCAATATTTAAAATAAAAAATTATTTGTAAAATAATTACGAATAATTTGCAGTAAAACCCTTGATTCATAAGTATTTCAAACACAAGTAAGTAAAAAAATTATAACAACGTAATAATATGTTTAAAATTTCAAATTCCCACTCTACAATATTTAATTATTTGCTCCTGTAAAGTACCTAGGATTTATTGAATGTAACATTCTTGATTGATAAGTATTTCAAACAACAATTATTAAAAAATTTAAATAACGTAATCAATAATTAAAATAAATAATCATTACCGGTACACAAAATGAAATACCTTGATCCCGCATAATAACTACGAATAATTTAAAGTAAAACCCTTGAATCACAAGTATTTCAAGCATAAGTAAGTAAGAAAATTATTACAACGTAATGAATATCTTTAAAATTTTATATTTCCGATCTACAAAATTTAATGTCTTGGAATAATTGAATTTAAAATTCGTAATCAATATTTTAAATAACCCATTGTTCAAAAACATACATTGCAGACGAAGCAGCGGCGATAAATCAAAATATGTTATCCATGTTCCATATTGAGCTGAAACAGCAAGACAACAATAAAGACATTTATAGTGTAAAATATTTATTACACCAAATAATCAGCTTCGAAGCCCCACGAAGTATTAACCCTTTGCACTCGTGAATATGTTCTTATGTGATTCCACTCTACTCGGGCTATTATTTCATCTACTTATCTCTCAACTCGGAATTTTTTTTTACATGCGATTTTTTTAAAAATGTGCTAAAATTGCGTAGTAGATACACTTAGTGTAAAACAAAATAAAAATATGGAAAAAATATATTGTTTAAAAAAAAAAAAACAAAAATCGCTCAAGTTAAAAAAAAAAAAATTTGCACAGAGCTTATTCAATTTAAATACAATAATTTATTACTATTATAACATGAAAAATAATTTATTTTTTTTGGCATATTTTTATTTGCATATTATTTATTATTATATTATTACTATTCGTGTTGAACATTAAGTAAATCTTTCACAATGGAAGTTTTACCATTTTTTATTGATGATATTTTTTGTACAAATTATTTCAATTTGTTGGTTTGGCTGTTGTGTATTTATGGCTAATAGTCATTCGTAATTGAAGCGCTGCGATCACTATTCTGTTTCTCTGTGTATCTGCTGCTATCCTTAACTATGCTATTACAACCATTACAACATTTTTTTTTTGACCCAAAGGGCCTTGCTTGGCTGCGAATTGAACCCGCACTCACAAGATCGTGAGGCGACTCTAACCATTCGGCTATGAGTCGCCTGAAAAATAATTAATTAAAAAAAAACTTGAAAAACACTAAATAAAATTATAAAAGTTTACAAAAATAATAAATCTTGAGGAGCGAGAAACACAAATTAAATTAATTTATACAAAAGTTAAAAAAAAATACGTTTTATAATGTTGTTGTGTTCGAAGCAGTCACCAATATGTAGTCCAGGCTTACGGGTGCAAGTGTCACAAATGTACCTAGTGCGAGTACACAGTCTTTTTTCTTCGTAGTTTACCATTTAGTCGCTCTGCTGTATCTACAGATGATGGTCTGCTCGTCAACAAACTTTAGAATGACACATTTTTTTTGTTTTGGTCACGTTGTGAAATTTTATATAATAAATAAGCATTGACACTGGATAATTCGAGTCCCCAGAAAAATAACTTTCGCCACCATTTCAATGGTTTCCTCAGGAAACAGTATGACGCTGAATAAGTGTCTGCGCGGCCGACACCTCCCATAAATTTATTGTAATTGACCAATACATTTGGCTTATTTACAACTTGTAAGTTACCTCCACGTATTCTTCTGTTGATAGGCTGTGTTCCTGAAATATCCCAGGAACTAAGTGTAGTAACGATCCTTTTATTTTTCCATGCCAATAACATCAAATTACCTGATCTGCATGCAAATGTGTTATCTTCGGCAAATGTTGTTTTTTTGATAGAATCACAATCCTTGTACTTATAGGTAGGTCAGGTCTCACTAAATCTACTGAAGTCAAGCTTCCGTAGTACGGCAAAATTGAGTTTTTTTGACATCCTTTGATACAGGTCGAAAACAAGTTATTTTCCCTATGATCATCTGGGAACATGTTAGTGATGTGTGGTTTGAATATTTATTTCAGTTTCTTGAGTCTTATGACTACAGCCCAAGAAAGGCACGTGAAGTGCCTGTTACTGATATAGATGGATCCCTGAGGCATACCGGATCTGATAGCGCGAGCCCTTCGTGTCACATTTTGTTGAAGGTTTTTGCTATATCCAAGAAGACTGCGCCGGTATGCATCCTCCAGTTAAATCCTTGGGTAATGTACTCAGCAACACGAAGAACCTGTCCCGTGGTGGAGTGACTTTCTCGGAATCCAAACTGCTCGTCCGGTATGATGGGGTTTTGGATTTCGTATTCCTTGAGTCTGGAGAGAATCACCTTTTCCGCAACCTTGGCGATGCACGGAAGCAAGCTGATTGGACGGTAATTCTGCGGTATGTGTCTGTCGTACGTGGTATTCGGAAATAGGACTACATCTGCACATTTCCAGATCTCCGGGAAGTATCGCATTAATGACAGCAACAATGTGCATCACCGGTCTGTGCGGAAGGGCTTTGAGCATCATGTTGGTTACACCGTCCTTGTCTGAGCAAAATTGTATAAACTTATCCGGTGTTAGCATTCGCCATTACATATATTCTGATGCCCCATTTCGTAGGCTTGTTAGGGTTGTAAGTTAAAAAAACTAATTTTATCCTTGAATACAACAACAGACTCTTCTACTGATATCACTCTTGACGGAACAAAATGTTCTTTGAACTGTTTGTCCAGATGATCTAAATAGTGGCTGACTTTCCGAGTTCGAGCCCTAAGAGTTCGGTCATTTGGATCGTTTTGATGTAACTGGAGCATCCAAAAAAAATCGTTCCCTTCTAAATATGCTACTAAAGAAAGGTATGTTGGCGTTAAACTGTTGTGACTAATACTCTTGGATATTAGATACGGTTATCGTACCTATATTTAGGACAACCCCAACAAATGCAGTAAACTATTCTACCTCTTCTGTGACATGTGACGTCCTGCCATTGTCCGAAATTACTAGGTTGTGTTATATTCTGGTCTTCTTCATTGCTGCTTGAACTTGATGGTAAAGGCATGGTTCTCTGTCTTTTAGTAATCACTACCACTACTAGAGTCACTTTCTTCACTGATATTACCACTATCTAATCTATCATTTTCAGGCGAGTCAATATAAAATTCATCGTCACTAGTTTGCAACTCATTTTCAATTTAATCTTGTAAAAATCTCATGGGCATTTCAAATATTGATTTTACAAAATATAACGAAAAAACACACCGAAGTTTACCCAATCGTGTTAGTTATAAAACTGAGTAATATTCAAAACGCAAAAATGGTGCACATATAATACTGAAGCTTACTATAGCAAGTAATAATATAAATATTATGTTATCTTTTATTTTTACATAAATATGTACTTAACGAAGCTTTAAGAAAGCAATTTAGCAATATTAGAAATGGGCTTAGGGGATGACAGACCGCCCAACCCGCTATAATGATAAGACATGATATGCCGCCAATACGGCGACATACGAGTGCAACGGTAAAACTCATCTTGCCGCCAATACGGCGACATACGAGCGCAACGGTAAAACGCATCATGCCGCCAATACGGCGACATACGAGTGCAAAGGGTTAAGACCACACCACTGTGTCTCCGTTATCAGTACTACGGTCATACCAAGAACTACTGCACAAAGCAACCTAAATGTGTAAAATGTGGACAAAATCACACGACTACGGAGTGCCCAAAATCTCCTGATACTCCAGCCAAATGTGCGCTTTGCGAGGGAAACGATCCGGCAAATTACAAGGGTTGTGCAGTGTACAAGGAAATTAAACAATGGACATTACCAAATCTAAGGTCAAAAGTATTGCAGACATTATCTGCCACAGAACCATTAAAAACAACTACACCCGAGATATCATATGCTTAGCAAGCTTAAAGCCAAACAGTTGGAGTAATCACAAATGACAATATTATGACCCAAATGATAGAAAGGACATTGTTCACTCTCATCGCCGAGCTTGTCAGGAAGCTGAAATGAACCTCCAGGAACTTAAAATCGCAGCCTGGAATGCAAATGGCTTAGTCTCCAGCATACACTGGAGGTAGTTCACTTTATCAACTTTCATAATTTGAATGTGATGCTCATTTCAGAGACTCGCATCACCTCAAAGAGCAACATTAATATACCTGGGTATTCCATCTACGAGACCAAACATCCCGACGGCACAGCACATGCGGGTACTGCTTTCATAATCAAGAATTCAATAAAACACTATAAATTGCCAAAGATTCAGAAAGAGTATCTGCAGGCAACGAGTGTTGTCGTCGAGAATTGGAGAGGCTCAATCACCATATCCAGTGTTTACTGCCCCCCAAAATACAATAATAAGATGGAGCACTTCGTAGATACATTGATACATTGGGCGCACGCTTTATTGCTACTGGAGACTATTTGCACACAAACTGGGGATCCAGACTAACAACTACCAAGGGACGTGAATTGTTGAGAGCAATGCAGGCACGAAATCTAACTTATTGGCCAACAGATATAGCAAAACAACCAGATCTTTTTGGATTTTGCTATTGTAAAGGGAATATCCAGCAACTATTATTAATCTTTATAAAATTTTAAAACAATCATGTGTATTATTAATATGTAAATTATAAAGAAAAATATAATTCTTTTCATTCATTTCTAGATAATTTTAGATAATTATATTTATAATGCCTATTCTCAAATTATCTATTAATGAATTTATTTTAAATCCTAGTTGAATTTGCACATCGAATTTTTTTGGTTCTATCATGGTGTCGGAACAGGCCGGGCATCTTGTAATTTTCGCCTTACAGATCTTCAATGTGTGTCCGTATCGGAGACACCCGAGGCATTGGATGGATGTAGATCTCTGGATTTCTAGTTTGTAGCGATGAAGCAGGTCTCCCTCCCCATGTTCATTAATTGAGCGCCTGTTAATGCGCTCAACTCTAAGAATTTGGTCGCAACAGATTAAATTTTCTAACATAGTCTCTTCAGAAATCGTTCTATCAATGTCTCGGATTATTCCTTTGCACGAGATAATGTGCGAAGGAATGTAGGTTTTTATAATCTTTGCTTAGCTCGAATCCGATAGAAATTGAGTTAATAGGGTTCATAGATGGATCTGTGGGCTCTGTGTGAACGATATATGGACTTGCATCTTCTTCTTGGAAAAGATTAGTGGTTCGCTGTACAGATTTTTTCGGATCAGCTTCAGGATTCTCTATTTGACTGAGGGAGTCACCGCCTGCGTAAAATTTGGGGAAAATAAAAAGGTAATAAGTGGAAACCCGCTTATCGGGTGGAGGATACTTCCAACTTCAGAAGTAGGATTCTAACTTTTCTCACTTAACTGTCGTTATGATATTCACACCGAGTCAACGCAGTCCGAAACACAAAAGCAAACCGTATTCCTACACGGTCGCGTTGCGAATGTGAGTAAAATATTTATCATTGTTAAATTTCACGAACTGTGAAAATAGAGAATTTAATTCGGAGTGGTAAACATTTGATGAGCAGAACTTGCTCATTATTTGACATTCTTGTAAACTAATCAACACATTTAATGACGGCTTGAGTACCAACCTAGTTGAGACGCCTTATTCCTATAAATTTATATAAAATAACAAAGCAAGACGCAGAGTGGACAATACTCAATGGACTCGAAATAAAAGAAGAATTATATTCTCGTGGGAAACGCTTCGTTTACGAATTATATTTAAGGCGCTTCTCCCAAAACGTAACTCCTACTTTGTATATATAGTACTTAACTTCGTAAGCATAATAACGTTTTATCGATAGTCTCAAATAATTCCTGAAGGAAAGAACATAGTCTTACACGTAAGTGTATAACCGAAGCATTATATTAATTAATAGTTATTAAAAAAAAAAACAATAAGAATTATTTAAAATTTCTAACCCTCGAGACTCCATATCGAAAACAACAGACAATCGTCTGTGTCCAAATTCCATCCCAGGAACACGTCATCTAATAGATTTTGAGTCTAATTCAGTCAGACCCAGAATTTCAGATAATATGTAGTTTTATGTAATTTTCTCGGGCATCCGAATAATATTCAGAGCGCTATATAATATTTTGGTTGATGAGTTTTCAAAGTGAAAATCAGGCTAATAGAGAACAACTGGAATTAATATATCTAATAAAATTATAATTCTTTATACCAAAAAATGTATTTTAGTGAATAATTTTTGTTAGTATTTCTTACATTATTTAAAAAATCTTAACTTAAAAATAGAAAATTAATACTTTGACGTATAAAAGGAACCAGTTTAATGTTTTCTTCAAAATATTTCTAATTTTGTTTGCGTGAAATGTAAAAGAAAAACAATAAACAATAAATAGTTATAAAAGTTAGTTATAAATTTCCTACATAAATCAATATTTATCTTATATTAGATTATTAATTCTTATATTATTAACCACATATCACCACATCTAATCTAATAATCAAAATATAAAATATACAAACACCTTTTAATACTTATTTTTTTAAATTTATTTATATATACAATTATTTACAATTTTCAATGTAATACATTTTATTGTTTCATTTGGCCCACCCCATCTTCAGTTCTCCAGACAATCCTTGGAACTGGTATTGTAAGAGAGGTTGTTGGATCATTATGATGTTTTCTTTTGCTCATCTAATCTAATCTTTTCTGGGATTTTATTATTTTGTGCACAAATACATCTATGAAAGTGAAAGAACACGGCATGCTCTCTACCAAACATTATTTTTTGTAATTTTGTTTGATGTCTTTGTAATGCTTTTATATTCTCTGGATGTCAGTATATTATGTTATATCAACACCTTGTACCTTACCGGGAGATATCAGTCTGTTACTGATACTGATATTCAGTCTGTTATTCAAAGTGACTCCCAAGAACTTTTCCTGTTCCACTTGCTCTATAACAATAATAAACAATATATACTATTTTTATGTTTAGTTTTTTTTTGCATTTTTCTGTTGTATTATCATGCAGTGCGTTTTTGGATTTGTTTATTGTTTAAAGGTTTATCATCATACCATTTCTGCAGTTTGTCTATGTCATTGTTAATAATATTCTGTAGGCTCAACTCATCTTTATGTCCGTAGATGATACATGTGTCATCTGCATACATATACAAAGTTCCTTGCATTCCAATATCCATTACATCATTTGTGTATAAATTGTACACTAATAGGAGCCAGAATGCCCCCCTGTCAACATCCCAACTTTGGTGTCCCAAGTTGCTGCACATCTCAGACCCATCTATGCCCATGACCTCACGCGCTGAGGGCTATCCGCGAGGTACGACTCAAACAGCGCTGCCTCCAAGCCACATACTCCCAACCTATTCATCTTGTGCAATTGAACGCCTTTTTGAAATCTATAAATACCGCCACAGCGTGTCCGTGGCTGTCCAAAATCCTTCTTTTTTCGTAGCCATTGTCGTGTCCCGGGATTGTTGTTTCTTAGAGGGGTTTACGAATATTAAATACAATATTCTAAAATTGCTTTATTGTTTAAAGCAGTGTTTTTATTGATGTTCTTCTGTTCACCCTCCAACTAACATTTGTTTTATGAGTCCACCTAGAACTCTATTTTTATGAATCTAACTAGGACCCGAGCTTCTACAAACTATCTAGAGCAGTGATCCAGAGATTAATCAATCCCGGGACACGACAGTCCAGTTGTATTCTGTTTCAGTTGTTGTTGTATTTTCTGTTGATTTGGTTGCTGATTAGTTATGGGTATTCTATCCACACATTGTTGTATTGGTATTTGTAGTGTTTTTTTTGTAGATCTCTAATTTGTTGCTCCATTATGTTGGTTTTTCTTTTACTCTCCTCCTAATGTTTGATCAGCTGAGTTCCCAACCACTACTCGAAACCACCTCGGCTGTAGAACCAGTATTTTGCCGCATATTTGTTTTGTTTTTGTTGCTCTGGTTTGTATTTTTTTGGCCTCTTTCTTTTATCGCTTGGAACGATGAATTCCTTATCCGCCGAAGAAGTCTCCATTCTCGGCATTTTCTCGCTGGTAGTGGAAAACACACCACCAGCGTTTCTTTTATCTTCTTCACTGGTATCTGTTCCGTAGGTTTTATTGTCTCAATCTCATTCTTTATTTATATTATCACTATTTATTTCAGTCCGCATGTGGTATGAGCACACTATACCACATGCACACTCCCTGGACGTAAACGTTTTTAAATGATGATTACATCTGGGTATTATGTATTTCATTTGGTTTCATTTTAAATAATTCTAATATAATATGTAGTGTATTTTTCCTTTCAAATTCTGAATATACTTTCGAATTTCAGCATTCTTATAATTTTTGGCAGAAAAATCATGGTAGAATTTATTTTTGCATTTATTTATAGAGTTGTTTCAGGGTTCTATTCAGGGTTTATTTTTATTTTATATGATTTTGATTTTACTTTTCATATCTTGACGGAAAATTCTTACGCAAAATTTTGAAAATAATTTCCATAATTTTTAAAACTTCAATATTTTCTTTGTATGCTAAAATGTAGATATTGTTCTGTCCGGATAGAGCCAAAAATTAACACTAGTATAATTCTTTTTATGACAAAATATTTCTTATCGTAACGTCTACGCTTATGCGGCTTTTCGCATTCTGTTATTTTCTATTCAGTTCCGTTGTAGCAGCTGGTAGCAGCGGTCGAGTGCGGATGTATCAAGAAGTTTGTTGATAATCTAGATTCAACTAGAGCGAAACAGACACCGATTTCTGGAGTAGCCTGAATACGGCGCCAGTGAGATTGGATGCTGTTCATGCGAAGAAGCAAGACTAACTTCGGCATTATAAAGGTAACATTATATGTTTGTACAAATTAAATGTTTGTACGGAACGTTGCTCAAAACTTTTACTATTAAGAAATACAATTTTCTTCATAATAATCATAATCTATTGACCGGCAATATGTAGAACATAATCAAAACGGAAGATTGACGACCAACACGTTCGTTTAATTAGTTAAATATAATGCAATTTAAATAAGGCTAATTTAGCTTGGAAGCTTTAAATAATCGTCCTAGTTTGAATGATGGTAACATTTTTACCTTGTAGACAGATCTCTACTATATAAAAATGTACCTCTAAGAATTGCTTTATAGAGAACTATTGTCTCTTTGAAATGAAAATACTTAATAATTGATGTTTTTTTTTCTGAAATACTAAAAAGTGGATTCATAGAGTATTTCTATATCAAGCATGCTCAACAGATAATATCCAAGTTTATATTAATAACTCTAAAACACTAAATCACTGAGACTCGCCCTTCTACTCTCTTTGAATTAACCAGGGTCTATTTCCTCAGTCACTGTTTACTCAACGCCATTATTATAATAATAATTATTATATTAATCACATTTATTGGCAATTCAATTGCATTTTCTTGTCTGCGGGGAAGGCTAAGACTGTGTGCTTAGTAATCTAACTCTAGCAGTTTGTTCTACTTGCGAACATAATAATTCTTCATTTATTTCTTGTACCAATGGACACGTATAGTGAAGTCAAATAATGAATGCAAAGACTATAAGACAAGAAAAATAAATTTTCTGCATTTGCTGAATGAATTGTCTGTTAAGTATATTCTTATAGTTTCTAGGGATATTGTGATTAGCAATGCAACTGCGAGTCAGACGCATAAAAAAAGACGATAAACAAATGCGAGAAAACAAGCAAAAGTCCATCGCCGTCGAAAAATAGGTTTCAAACTTTTTTTTGGGAGACAAAAACCACGCGTTTATCTGATGGTATTCACTGGGTATTCATTTTATCAGAGAAATCGGTGACATTGAATAAATTAGTCAGAATAGAGCTATTCCTAAAACGTAGCAATGTTTCAATTACCACACAGCATTTTAAAATAAATTAAATTGAATATAAATTAATACTATTTGTTTTTTTAATTAAATATAACGGTCCATAGTGTCCTGTGTTTATGCACAGATGCAATAGAGCATGTCTATTACTATTATCATATATATTTGGGAAAAAGAGGGCTGATTTGTCACACGGTAGTGTGATCAGCCGCCTTAAAACTAACGGTTTTGAGGGTTTGTCATTTTTGTTTGTGATTTTATGTTTGTTTTTTGTAGAGTCATCAAATCAGTCAACTTTTTGTGAGCAGAGTTCCTACAATATGGATGTAATCTCTGAAAGTGAAGTACATCCTAAAATGGTATTTGGCGATAGTAGTTTAAACGATATGAGAAGATCGATAAAAAATAATACTCGGAAAAGAAATAGGAAAAGAAGAAAGAGTGATAGGAAAAGTTGCAAGAGAAACAAAAACAAGCAACTAATAGAAGAGCTATCTCCAACGAATCCCTGTTCGGAAAATCCCGGCAAGGAGGAAAATATCGAAAACCACAATATCATTCTAACAGAAGAATGCACAACAAAATCAAAAGAAGCACGACCAACTAGTCATATTCCAGTGGCAAGCAATATTTACATTGTTGTTGATACCAACGTTTTTATAGACCATTTACGAATTATTAATAATATTTTGAAAATAACTTTTTGTGGTTCGTATACATCTAACACTACATTAAAAGACAATAATGATTTTATATTTTTAGATGATAGTAGACCCGTGGTATACGTGCCTTGGATGGTTAAACAAGAATTGGAGTATTTTAGTGAAGGATATACATCAAAAAAAGTACCAGACGTCCTACAAAATCAGTCTAAGAAAGCGATTAAATTTATAAAAGATTGTTTAGTTGCTAAAAGGGATAACTTTCTATGTAAATATAGCATCGATTTGAGCGTTAGTTACATCTATCGCTGTATGTCACAGCTGATCACATCTTCTATACATATTTCTTTTCTTCAGGTGAATCAGCCAGGGAATCAGCTTGTAATTCCTACCAAAGTAGATCATCCAATAATTCAATTATTGGAAGTTGCAATCAAGTAGCTCAAAAACACACTACAGTAATATTAAAATCAATTTCTCCATAATTCCTATTATTAAATTATATAATATTTCAGATTCTACTGACAAGTGATACAAATTTGAGGAATAAGTGTATGGTTAATAAGATTGAATCCTTATGTCCTACGAATGTAAATCAATTTTTAAATGATTACAAGGAAATCAAAAGTCAAGTGGATATAGTTCTGCAAGTTTCACATGCACTTTCATTATGCCTATCATTTGTATTCAAAATCGAAGAAAAATCTGATAATAACATCTATGCATCTTGGGATTTAAAAATGTGTATAATGCACATGAAGAATTCATATGATGTGCTATTTAAAGAAATACTGAAACAGTGTCGGAAAGTCGTAAACGATCTCTATATTATGTTGTGCAGTGGTATGTATACCTAAAAAACCTACATTTTACAATGTTGTGAATAACATTTTTTCTTTCAGATAGTATTAATGAAGATGCTTTCATCGAACTTGCGCTTTCACTTCTTATATATCTCAAAGTCGGCAAAACAAAATACCGACACCACATTGACCAATGTATCAACAAAATCACCGAACTCAAGCAAAATCTTTGAAGTTAAAAAAAAAATGTTGTCTATTATTTATACATTATTAAAAAAATATATCTTTTCTGTATACTGTCTATAATTGTGTCAATTGCGACCTGTAATTCAATTTCCTTTGAAATAACAATCGTACAATTCAATATCCTTTGAAATACCGCTTTCTGTCTTATAAGATTCATATAATTATCTATTATTGCATCAGATGCCTATAGAAAATTGCGAAAAGTATTAGGTATATAACAAAACGTAGATATATAAAATAAATATTAGTAGTTTGTCTAAAAAAAAATATAATTCTCATTTAGCACGTTTTACCACTAATTTTATGTTCCTATAGTTCTTTGACACACGAGTTCTCTTATTTGTTTCTTTAATTATAATTACAATTAAATTTAACACAGTCTAAGAGAAATCTGTTTATTTCTTATTTATCATTTTTTTAATATACGTTACACAGCATACCATTTGCCATCAATCTATTATAATTATGTTTTATTAACATCTATATAAACTTATTATATATGTATTGCAGTCATTTTTATTGCTTGATGCCTTATAATTATTTTTTTCTTATTTATTTGTGCTCCTCTGGTATCCCCGAGATTGGCATTGAGAGCGAGGTGGTGCTTATTTTTTGTTTCATGTAATTTTGTTTTACTTCTTTTGTTTTCTTTACCTCTGGCAAGTTATTATAGTCTTGTTTTCCCGTCGGCCTAATGCTGGTGTTAAGAGCATTAGTTTTATTTATTTTTATTTATCTCTGTTTATCTCGATGCGTGTGAAAACTGATATTTGATTTTATTATGTTATTGTTGGAAATGATTATATATTTAACTCTTACATGTAGGTGTGGGGCCATAAACAGATTCCGTTACTGGAAAATTCCATAGACAGGTAAGGAATAACGGTTACGCCTCTCTAGGGTATATAAGGGATGAGCCTAGGTATATTCGACCTCTGATATTCTACCTCTCATTTGCAGCTCTCATTTACCATGCCGGACAAGGATGGCAGTGTCGTCTGCATAGTAGGATACAATGGTAACCCCATTACGGATCTTGGGTACATCAGCCATAAATATGTCGAACAAGAAGGCATACTATCATTTTGTAAATCAGGCCATTATGCCAGACCTTGTCAAAGGCCTTTTTTTTTCCATAATGGAAGAGCCTTTCTCATTTAGCATTTAGCTGCGTCCTATCAACGTCATAAGCCAGTCACAATCGATATTCAATAGGATAGGATTTTTGAAGCGAGAAGTGAATTACGGAGACACGTTTTTCTTGGAGATTTTTTGGGGGAGATCCCGGAGAGGTAGCTAGTATCACTAAGCTAGGACTATCTGGACTTAAAATATAAAAGTGTCAAGTGACTCTTGACTTACAGAGACTAGGTTTAACTGTATTTACAAAAAGATATGAGTGAATTTTATCAGGAATCTTAATAGGAGAAACGTACCTATTTATAGTAATTATCAAATTGAATTTATACTCTACGGACATTATTGATTACGCTTTTCAAAGTTATGTAAACACATAAAATTATAAAGGTATTCTCTCAGAGTTCCTCTTGTGCATCATTAGGATGCTGTTAAATATATTAATGCTCTTCTCCAGGTGCGAGTAACATTTTCTTGAGGTGGAAGAAAGTTCAAAATACAGTATACAGTTTTAAATAATGTTTATTTTATCTTATTCTAGGTAAAAAAAAACAACATAACGAATAATATATAAAACTTAAAACAAATAAATAGTCTCCAAAATAAAACTACTATATATATTTAACTCAAAAATATTTAAAAAAAATAGGATTTCTCATCACTGTTATATTGTTCCTCGTTTAAATTATTTAATCCTGAAAACAATAAAGAATTAATTAAATGTGTTCTATATTAGAAACGATGATACATACGAGCGCATGAAATCCATACATATTGTGACGATTGTACAATTCTTCTTAATCGTCCAAAATTTCTGTCTTTTCCCCTAAAGATTGCATATCAGGCCGTCCATTTGTTATAGTATGGTTAGACCTAAATAGACAAAGATAAATATATAGAAGAAATTGATGTTAGATCTTGCATTTTATACCTTTTACCAAGCCTTTTGGATATTTTCTTAATGTTTAATTCCCTTTTAGAAACTGGTAATGATCTTCTATATTTCACTTCGTTCTGAAATAAAGTATCAATGAGCAAAATTCTGAAGCAAAACCTCATTTCCATTACAGAAAAATCATAAATATATCAATTAAAATAGTGATTATGCTTACAACTCCTATTGCAGATTTATATTTTTCCTTCTTATCTGTAGAATCAGATGAAGTTGTAAGTTGCTCATGAAGATTGTTCTTATGCTCATCATTATGAACAAACTTGCTACATCCCGAAATTGTTTCTTTTTCACCAGGCATCTGTTCTTTAACGTCTGCAACTATTTCATTCAAAATTCTGTAATGTCTCTGTTTAGTCATTATGTATTCCCAGGTCCCTCTACATTGTTCCGGTGAGTATTCACCAAAGGCTACCTGCAATGTTTCCAAAATGTACAATTTTATGTATATACATAACAACCTTACTTGCAACAGTCATACAAAAGCAAATACAATCATTTGTCAATAAATATTTAAAATGAATTATCTTCAATAACAATTTACCTTATGCCAATCTATAAGCTTGGATCGAGTCCATGACGATAAAGATTCTTCTTTTGGTAATAAACATTCTATGTTATCTATCAGAGATTGCAGATCCTCAAAAGGGATTAACACGTGTTGCTCAATTTCTTCAACATTACTAGAGTTGACATATAAATTATAATAATCTTGCATCATTTCTAGTTCCAATTTCTCCATATACTGTTTAGTGTGCTTAGAATTAATTGTTTTTTTACGTATATAAAATGATTCATCTTCACCAGACACCATAGGCACATCCATTATTGAAAAGTAGACACCAGGTCGACAATAGACGTAAAAAATGTATGTATTTAATTTTATCAACTTTCCTGCTCTGTTCTCGATATCCCAGCCCAGGATCGAAATCTGGAATATAGATAATATTTTTATAAAGCTTTTATTACTTCCTTCTAATTAGAATTTCAACAAAAGCAAAAACGTAATGGTACTAACCTGCAGATACGATATATTACAAGGATGGTAAAACAGATCAATATGCGCGATAGTTACTGGGATTCCCTGGATTCACTGGTTCATGAATACGTTTTTATATTACACTATTGTCGCCATCTACCTCATGCGCAAAATATGACGAAATTCATTTTTTTCACTTCGTATGGCAGTACAAGCGCCAAATAATTTAAATTTTTGAAAATTTCTTACAAAATTTGAAACAAGTTTTACTATTATTAATTCTTTATATAATCTTCAAACATCTTATTAATATGTAAATTATAATAATAAATAAATATTCTTTGAGAGAAATATTGCTGGTATAGATAATAGAAATAAATTCAAATTCAGACAAATGTTTATACATTATAGTATACATATAAATGTATAACATTAACAATATTTATTATGTCCAATATTATGATAACACATTACTTCTTCACATCTGAACATTGTTTAGCTTGTACTACCACTCAATTTCAGTTAATTTTCATATGAAGTTTTGACCATTTTACCCTTCGTTGCAGTGGCTACAAAACTAATAAATTGACTACATAAATACAAATTTCAAATCGAGGTCTCAGTAGTTCAACACAAGGGTGATATGAGAGTCTTCGGTAGGATATTCTAAAATAGAATACAAAATGTATATCACATTATAATGTTTTAATTTTATATACCAGGCATTAATATGTATTGTATAATTAATTCTTCAACTCCATATTACTATATTTATATAAGAAACATCTTTTATTAAATTAAAAGATGTTTCTTTAGGGGCGCCACTCGATTTCCAGAGTTGCCTAGGCACGTCACTATACAGAGGCCTTGGTCCCTTGAGCTAGGCCTAATGCCCCATAATCGTATGAGAGCTTGGCAGTTGAGGTTTGATGTGAACAGTTGTTCAGCCCAGGCTCATGTCGTGACTCGTGAGAATCCTTAGTGTCATCTAGACATCAGTGACTTTGGCCTTTTATACCTGGACTGTTCCGGGTCGTAATCAACTGCCGTACGCATCAAACTCTTTTAGAGCAGTCTTCTTGATGACTTCAGATAGGAGAGGCATATCAGCTTCGTGATGGAGCTGTCTGTTGGATACAAACCCAGGCGTGTCGAAGGCTGAGCGGAGCGCCTTGTTCTGTACCACCTGCAGCTTGTTGATGTGGGACTGCGCAGCGTGGCCCCATGCAGGTGATGCGTATAACATTATTGGGCGGAGGACTGTCTTATATAGTAGCAGCTTACTCCTGGTGTTTAGTTTGCTGCGTCGGTTCATGATGGGATAGAGCTGCTTCACCATGCCGCAATCCTTGCCTCTAACATATTCAATGTGGTTATGGAAGTGGACTCTCCTATCGAGGACCACCCCCAAGTACTTCGCTGTAGGCTTCCATTCGATCACCCTGTTGAACCAGTTCTCGATCTGGTCCAACAGGGTTGCGGTTCGTACATCAGCCAAGAAGATGGAAAATAGAAATGGCGATAGGATCGTCCGGATCTGATGAGTCGAATCGAGGATCTGGTGTCTCCGAGTTTCACCGAAAAAGTCCTGCCTCGCAAGAAGTCGCTGCATCACAGATCTGTGTGGTAGGGATTTCAGCAGACGGCTGGTGATACCGTCGATGCCTGGTGCCTTCCTCGCTTTTAAGCACTTAAGGATGCCAAGGACTTCTTTGGGGGTGTCGGGCTCAATAATATCCGAGTCGGGGGTACGGAGAGTACGTCGGACTTCATGATTGACACGGTCAATATGATCCAGGTCGGCGTGGGTGTAGTTGGGGCTACATTGAACTCTAAACTGTCAGCGAACACATCCGCCGTATTCAGAGAAGACTACGCCGTCAGGTCCGTGAATCGGGGGGAGCTGGACTCTCTTCTTCCGGAGGGATTTTGCCAGCCGTTGAACCGAGCCCATGTCATCCGATAGGCTTAGCAAACACTCCTGCAACCTGTCGTTTCTAAGTTCGTCCAGCCCGTCACGAACCTGAGCAGAAAGTCTACTGAGGATTCGCCTGTGGTCAGTATGGAGGGTTCGTTGGTACTCCCTCTTTGCTCGCCGGCGCTCCCTGATGAGCTGGTGGAACGCCAGCTTCAAACTGGAGAGAGTCGACTGCCACGTCGATCTCTTCCTTGGACTGCGAACGGGACACTTGACCGGTGAAGGTGTCGGCGATCTCGGAGAACAACGCCCAGTTAACTTTGCAGCTGGTAGCTGCAGGGTCATCATCGGCGCCAGTCCCCAAGTGTAGCACTATCGGGCTGTGGTCGGAGCTCAGATCATCCAGCACGTCGATGGAGGTGTTGCGTGACGTCCTTGATGATGGCGATGTCCAAGACATCTGGTCTGTCGTAATAACCGTAGTGGGTGGGAGCATCTGGGCCAGCAACAAGGAGGTCTCTGTTCTCCACGAACGAGAGAAGGCGTCCGTTCCGGTTTGGAATTGCTTGGAATTGAGATCGCCTGCAATGATTACGGGATGATTAGTTTCAAGGATGGCCTCCAAATCAGCAAGTGGAAGAGATCTGCTGGGCGATATGACGAAAATGCTACGAATTATCTTCTTTAATTGAATTAAACACCAAACACCACGTAACTATTCCCAGTCGCCCGCCTGTCAGTGATGTACATCAATGTACACATAGGGTGTCACTAGTTCATTAAATAAAACCTGGCTTAGACCAGGCATTAGATGTACAGTTCTACACGATACTGCAATTCATATCAGAAGACAGGATGCAATAACATCCATACAACGCTTCGGACACCTGATAAACGCATAGTTCGCAAATATTAAAATGCACGGTCTACATATTATCGCCGTTAACATTCCTCCAAATATCACCATGCTAGGGATAATTGGGACCGGCTCCTCGCGATAGCGGAACAACCCCTTATGCCTGTGGGAGATTTCAATGCTCACCATTGAGACAACATCAAGCAATTATTGGCAGTTATTGACATACGCAATATTGGACTCCATATTGGATTTGGTACTAGCATCCCTCAGATGCAGCACTTAATCTGATCTCCTCGACTTGGCAAGGTACGCATGGCAGCTATCATTACCCAACAGGATGCGAATACAGACTCGCTCACAACGTCCGTCCATCAGACAAGCAGTTATTTCCAAAAAATGTAAGATGGGATTGCTACCGTGCGAACTTGGAAGAGGAACTGAATAAGAATCCAAATATCCACTTGCCTTCCATTGCATCCGCGCTCATGGACGCTGCTAAATCGATCTGTAGATTAACTTTAAAACCAGCGCTTCGAATATGCTTGGGCGTGATGAGATCCACCCCACATCAACGTCCTGTATGCCGCGGCCGGAGTGAGCCTCCTTAGGAGTCTCGCAATTGGATAGTCGTCAACCCGGCGGTTTCTATCGCTATTACCATCTAATGCCACAGAATCATCACCGCAGAATTGTATATATATTGTCTCCAACATCCACAGAGCTCAGGCCAGCTTGGGGGATTGGAAAAAAGAATTGACAGGGACTGCTGCTACAAGGGAAATATTATATTTATCAAGTATATAAATCGATTAGCATGTACCAGGTATCCTCCA
>CAUOPU010000113.1:0-30891 GCA_963457615.1 Nicrophorus investigator
ATCCGATTTTAAAAAATGAACATTCATATTAACGCTTAGCTTCTATAAAGCTACATGGTGAACTCAGATAATTTTTAGGATCATTCCTTGTGAAGAAAATAATTAAATTTTAATCAAGAATTATTTGTTATTTTTATTAATTATTTCTTGAACCAAGCGAGATAGAAAAATTCTTTCTTCGCTATAATGCTTGGATTACTCCTAGAAGTATCCAGTTAAAGTTTCATCGAAATCGCTCCACGCATTCAAAAGATAAATTTATTTTTTGAGCAATAAATTCAAAGTCTCCGGATATGAACGTTTCAGCCAAAAATAAACGCATTTTGCACGCAAATTTCTGCGCTGTAACTACAGTTCTACCGATCCGATTTTAAAAAATGAACATTCATATTAACGCTTAGCTTCTATAAAGCTACATGGTGAACTCAGATAATTTTTAGGATCATTCCTTGTGAAGAAAATAATTAAATTTTAATCAAGAATTATTTGTTATTTTTATTAATTATTTCTTGAACCAAGCGAGATAAAAAAATTCTTTCTTCGCTATAATGCTTGGATTACTCCTAGAAGTATCCAGTTAAAGTTTCATCGAAATCGCTCCACGCATTCAAAAGATAAATTTATTTTTTGAGCAATAAATTCAAAGTCTCCGGATATGAACGTTTCAGCCAAAAATAAACGCATTTTGCACGCAAATTTCTGCGCTGTAACTACAGTTCTACCGATCCGATTTTAAAAAATGAACATTCATATTAACGCTTAGCTTCTATAAAGCTACATGGTGAACTCAGATAATTTTTAGGATCATTCCTTGTGAAGAAAATAATTAAATTTTAATCAAGAATTATTTGTTATTTTTATTAATTATTTCTTGAACCAAGCGAGATAAAAAAATTCTTTCTTCGCTATAATGCTTGGATTACTCCTAGAAGTATCCAGTTAAAGTTTCATCGAAATCGCTCCACGCATTCAAAAGATAAATTTATTTTTTGAGCAATAAATTCAAAGTCTCCGGATATGAACGTTTCAGCCAAAAATAAACGCATTTTGCACGCAAATTTCTGCGCTGTAACTACAGTTCTACCGATCCGATTTTAAAAAATGAACATTCATATTAACGCTTAGCTTCTATAAAGCTACATGGTGAACTCAGATAATTTTTAGGATCATTCCTTGTGAAGAAAATAATTAAATTTTAATCAAGAATTATTTGTTATTTTTATTAATTATTTCTTGAACCAAGCGAGATAAAAAAATTCTTTCTTCGCTATAATGCTTGGATTACTCCTAGAAGTATCCAGTTAAAGTTTCATCGAAATCGCTCCACGCATTCAAAAGATAAATTTATTTTTTGAGCAATAAATTCAAAGTCTCCGGATATGAACGTTTCAGCCAAAAATAAACGCATTTTGCACGCAAATTTCTGCGCTGTAACTACAGTTCTACCGATCCGATTTTAAAAAATGAACATTCATATTAACGCTTAGCTTCTATAAAGCTACATGGTGAACTCAGGTAATTTTTAGGATCATTCCTTGTGAAGAAAATAATTAAATTTTAATCAAGAATTATTTGTTATTTTTATTAATTATTTCTTGAACCAAGCGAGATAAAAAAATTCTTTCTTCGCTATAATGCTTGGATTACTCCTAGAAGTATCCAGTTAAAGTTTCATCGAAATCGCTCCACGCATTCAAAAGATAAATTTATTTTTTGAGCAATAAATTCAAAGTCTCCGGATATGAACGTTTCAGCCAAAAATAAACGCATTTTGCACGCAAATTTCTGCGCTGTAACTACAGTTCTACCGATCCGATTTTAAAAAATGAACATTCATATTAACGCTTAGCTTCTATAAAGCTACATGGTGAACTCAGATAATTTTTAGGATCATTCCTTGTAAAGAAAATAATTAAATTTTAATCAAGAATTATTTGTTATTTTTATTAATTATTTCTTGAACCAAGCGAGATAAAAAAATTCTTTCTTCGCTATAATGCTTGGATTACTCCTAGAAGTATCCAGTTAAAGTTTCATCGAAATCGCTCCACGCATTCAAAAGATAAATTTATTTTTTGAGCAATAAATTCAAAGTCTCCGGATATGAACGTTTCAGCCAAAAATAAACGCATTTTGCACGCAAATTTCTGCGCTGTAACTACAGTTCTACCGATCCGATTTTAAAAAATGAACATTCATATTAACGCTTAGCTTCTATAAAGCTACATGGTGAACTCAGATAATTTTTAGGATCATTCCTTGTAAAGAAAATAATTAAATTTTAATCAAGAATTATTTGTTATTTTTATTAATTATTTCTTGAACCAAGCGAGATAAAAAAATTCTTTCTTCGCTATAATGCTTGGATTACTCCTAGAAGTATCCAGTTAAAGTTTCATCGAAATCGCTCCACGCATTCAAAAGATAAATTTATTTTTTGAGCAATAAATTCAAAGTCTCCGGATATGAACGTTTCAGCCAAAAATAAACGCATTTTGCACGCAAATTTCTGCGCTGTAACTACAGTTCTACCGATCCGATTTTAAAAAATGAACATTCATATTAACGCTTAGCTTCTATAAAGCTACATGGTGAACTCAGATAATTTTTAGGATCATTCCTTGTGAAGAAAATAATTAAAATTTAATCAAGAATTATTTGTTATTTTTATTAATTATTTATTGAACCAAGCGAGATAAAAAAATTCTTTCTTCGCTATAATGCTTGGATTACTCCTAGAAGTATGCAGTTAAAGTTTCATCGAAATCGCTCCACGCATTCAAAAGATAAATTTATTTTTTGAGCAATAAATTCAAAGTCTCCGGATATGAACGTTTCAGCCAAAAATAAACGCATTTTGCACGCAAATTTCTGCGCTGTAACTACAGTTCTACCGATCCGATTTTAAAAAATGAACATTCATATTAACGCTTAGCTTCTATAAAGCTACATGGTGAACTCAGATAATTTTTAGGATCATTCCTTGTGAAGAAAATAATTAAATTTTAATCAAGAATTATTTGTTATTTTTATTAATAATTTCTTGAACCAAGCGAGATAAAAAAATTCTTTCTTCGCTATAATGCTTGGATTACTCCTAGAAGTATCCAGTTAAAGTTTCATCGAAATTGCTCCACGCATTCAAAAGATAAATTTATTTTTTGAGCAATAAATTCAAAGTCTCCGGATATGAACGTTTCAGCCAAAAATAAACGCATTTTGCACGCAAATTTCTGCGCTGTAACTACAGTTCTACCGATCCGATTTTAAAAAATGAACATTCATATTAACGCTTAGCTTCTATAAAGCTACATGGTGAACTCAGATAATTTTTAGGATCATTCCTTGTGAAGAAAATAATTAAATTTTAATCAAGAATTATTTGTTATTTTTATTAATTATTTCTTGAACCAAGCGAGATAAAAAAATTCTTTCTTCGCTATAATGCTTGGATTACTCCTAGAAGTATCCAGTTAAAGTTTCATCGAAATCGCTCCACGCATTCAAAAGATAAATTTATTTTTTGAGCAATAAATTCAAAGTCTCCGGATATGAACGTTTCAGCCAAAAATAAACGCATTTTGCACGCAAATTTCTGCGCTGTAACTACAGTTCTACCGATCCGATTTTAAAAAATGAACATTCATATTAACGCTTAGCTTCTATAAAGCTACATGGTGAACTCAGATAATTTTTAGGATCATTCCTTGTGAAGAAAATAATTAAATTTTAATCAAGAATTATTTGTTATTTTTATTAATTATTTCTGAACCAAGCGAGATAAAAAAATTCTTTCTTCGCTATAATGCTTCGATTACTCCTAGAAGTATCCAGTTAAAGTTTCATCGAAATCGCTCCACGCATTCAAAAGATAAATTTATTTTTTGAGCAATAAATTCAAAGTCTCCGGATATGAACGTTTCAGCCAAAAATAAACGCATTTTGCACGCAAATTTCTGCGCTGTAACTACAGTTCTACCGATCCGATTTTAAAAAATGAACATTCATATTAACGCTTAGCTTCTATAAAGCTACATGGTGAACTCAGATAATTTATAGGATCATTCCTTGTGAAGAAAATAATTAAATTTTAATCAAGAATTATTTGTTATTTTTATTAATTATTTCTTGAACCAAGCGAGATAAAAAAATTCTTTCTTCGCTATAATGCTTGGATTACTCCTAGAAGTATCCAGTTAAAGTTTCATCGAAATCGCTCCACGCATTCAAAAGATAAATTTATTTTTTGAGCAATAAATTCAAAGTCTCCGGATATGAACGTTTCAGCCAAAAATAAACGCATTTTGCACGCAAATTTCTGCGCTGTAACTACAGTTCTACCGATCCGATTTTAAAAAATGAACATTCATATTAACGCTTAGCTTCTATAAAGCTACATGGTGAACTCAGATAATTTTTAGGATCATTCCTTGTGAAGAAAATAATTAAATTTTAATCAAGAATTATTTGTTATTTTTATTAATTATTTCTTGAACCAAGCGAGATAAAAAAATTCTTTCTTCGCTATAATGCTTCGATTACTCCTAGAAGTATCCAGTTAAAGTTTCATCGAAATCGCTCCACGCATTCAAAAGATAAATTTATTTTTTGAGCAATAAATTCAAAGTGTCCGGATATGAACGTTTCAGCCAAAAATAAACGCATTTTGCACGCAAATTTCTGCGCTGTAACTACAGTTCTACCGATCCGATTTTAAAAAATGAACATTCATATTAACGCTTAGCTTCTATAAAGCTACATGGTGAACTCAGATAATTTATAGGATCATTCCTTGTGAAGAAAATAATTAAATTTTAATCAAGAATTATTTGTTATTTTTATTAATTATTTCTTGAACCAAGCGAGATAAAAAAATTCTTTCTTCGCTATAATGCTTGGATTACTCCTAGAAGTATCCAGTTAAAGTTTCATCGAAATCGCTCCACGCATTCAAAAGATAAATTTATTTTTTTAGCAATAAATTCAAAGTCTCCGGATATGAACGTTTCAGCCAAAAATAAACGCATTTTGCACGCAAATTTCTGCGCTGTAACTACAGTTCTACCGATCCGATTTTAACAAATGAACATTCATATTAACGCTTAACTTCTATAACTATACTCTATACTCCTAGAAGTATCCAGTTAAAGTTTCATCGAAATCGCTCCACGCATTCAAAAGATAAATTTATTTTTTGAGCAATAAATTCAAAGTCTCCGGATATGAACGTTTCAGCCAAAAATAAACGCATTTTGCACGCAAATTTCTGCGCTGTAACTACAGTTCTACCGATCCGATTTTAAAAAATGAACATTCATATTAACGCTTAGCTTCTGTAAAGCTACATGGTGAACTCAGATAATTTTTAGGATCATTCCTTGTGAAGAAAATAATTAAATTTTAATCAAGAATTATTTGTTATTTTTATTAATTATTTCTTGAACCAAGCGAGATAAAAAAATTCTTTCTTCGCTATAATGCTTGGATTACTCCTAGAAGTATCCAGTTAAAGTTTCATCGAAATCGCTCCACGCATTCAAAAGATAAATTTATTTTTTGAGCAATAAATTCAAAGTCTCCGGATATGAACGTTTCAGCCAAAAATAAACGCATTTTGCACGCAAATTTCTGCGCTGTAACTACAGTTCTACCGATCCGATTTTAAAAAATGAACATTCATATTAACGCTTAGCTTCTATAAAGCTACATGGTGAACTCAGATAATTTTTAGGATCATTCCTTGTGAAGAAAATAATTAAATTTTAATCAAGAATTATTTGTTATTTTTATTAATTATTTCTTGAACCAAGCGAGATAAAAAAATTCTTTCTTCGCTATAATGCTTGGATTACTCCTAGAAGTATCCAGTTAAAGTTTCATCGAAATCGCTCCACGCATTCAAAAGATAAATTTATTTTTTGAGCAATAAATTCAAAGTCTCCGGATATGAACGTTTCAGCCAAAAATAAACGCATTTTGCACGCAAATTTCTGTGCTGTAACTACAGTTCTACCGATCCGATTTTAAAAAATGAACATTCATATTAACGCTTAGCTTCTATAAAGCTACATGGTGAACTCAGATAATTTTTAGGATCATTCCTTGTGAAGAAAATAATTAATCTTTAATCAAGAATTATTTGTTATTTTTATTAATTATTTCTTGAACCAAGCGAGATAAAAAAATTCTTTCTTCGCTATAATGCTTGGATTACTCCTAGAAGTATCCAGTTAAAGTTTCATCGAAATCGCTCCACGCATTCAAAAGATAAATTTATTTTTTGAGCAATAAATTCAAAGTCTCCGGATATGAACGTTTCAGCCAAAAATAAACGCATTTTGCACGCAAATTTCTGCGCTGTAACTACAGTTCTACCGATCCGATTTTAAAAAATGAACATTCATATTAACGCTTAGCTTCTGTAAAGCTACATGGTGAACTCAGATAATTTTTAGGATCATTCCTTGTGAAGAAAATAATTAAATTTTAATCAAGAATTATTTGTTATTTTTATTAATTATTTCTTGAACCAAGCGAGATAAAAAAATTCTTTCTTCGCTATAATGCTTGGATTACTCCTAGAAGTATCCAGTTAAAGTTTCATCGAAATCGCTCCACGCATTCAAAAGATAAATTTATTTTTTGAGCAATAAATTCAAAGTCTCCGGATATGAACGTTTCAGCCAAAAATAAACGCATTTTGCACGCAAATTTCTGCGCTGTAACTACAGTTCTACCGATCCGATTTTAAAAAATGAACATTCATATTAACGCTTAGCTTCTATAAAGCTACATGGTGAACTCAGATAATTTTTAGGATCATTCCTTGTGAAGAAAATAATTAAATTTTAATCAAGAATTATTTGTTATTTTTATTAATTATTTCTTGAACCAAGCGAGATAAAAAAATTCTTTCTTCGCTATAATGCTTGGATTACTCCTAGAAGTATCCAGTTAAAGTTTCATCGAAATCGCTCCACGCATTCAAAAGATAAATTTATTTTTTGAGCAATAAATTCAAAGTCTCCGGATATGAACGTTTCAGCCAAAAATAAACGCATTTTGCACGCAAATTTCTGCGCTGTAACTACAGTTCTACCGATCCGATTTTAAAAAATGAACATTCATATTAACGCTTAGCTTCTATAAAGCTACATGGTGAACTCAGATAATTTTTAGGATCATTCCTTGTGAAGAAAATAATTAAATTTTAATCAAGAATTATTTGTTATTTTTATTAATTATTTCTTGAACCAAGCGAGATAAAAAAATTCTTTCTTCGCTATAATGCTTGGATTACTCCTAGAAGTATCCAGTTAAAGTTTCATCGAAATCGCTCCACGCATTCAAAAGATAAATTTATTTTTTGAGCAATAAATTCAAAGTCTCCGGATATGAACGTTTCAGCCAAAAATAAACGCATTTTGCACGCAAATTTCTGCGCTGTAACTACAGTTCTACCGATCCGATTTTAAAAAATGAACATTCATATTAACGCTTAGCTTCTATAAAGCTACATGGTGAACTCAGATAATTTTTAGGATCATTCCTTGTGAAGAAAATAATTAAATTTTAATCAAGAATTATTTGTTATTTTTATTAATTATTTCTTGAACCAAGCGAGATAAAAAAATTCTTTCTTCGCTATAATGCTTGGATTACTCCTAGAAGTATCCAGTTAAAGTTTCATCGAAATCGCTCCACGCATTCAAAAGATAAATTTATTTTTTGAGCAATAAATTCAAAGTCTCCGGATATGAACGTTTCAGCCAAAAATAAACGCATTTTGCACGCAAATTTCTGCGCTGTAACTACAGTTCTACCGATCCGATTTTAAAAAATGAACATTCATATTAACGCTTAGCTTCTATAAAGCTACATGGTGAACTCAGATAATTTTTAGGATCATTCCTTGTGAAGAAAATAATTAAATTTTAATCAAGAATTATTTGTTATTTTTATTAATTATTTCTTGAACCAAGCGAGATAAAAAAATTCTTTCTTCGCTATAATGCTTGGATTACTCCTAGAAGTATCCAGTTAAAGTTTCATCGAAATCGCTCCACGCATTCAAAAGATAAATTTATTTTTTGAGCAATAAATTCAAAGTCTCCGGATATGAACGTTTCAGCCAAAAATAAACGCATTTTGCACGCAAATTTCTGCGCTGTAACTACAGTTCTACCGATCCGATTTTAAAAAATGAACATTCATATTAACGCTTAGCTTCTATAAAGCTACATGGTGAACTCAGATAATTTTTAGGATCATTCCTTGTGAAGAAAATAATTAAATTTTAATCAAGAATTATTTGTTATTTTTATTAATTATTTCTTGAACCAAGCGAGATAAAAAAATTCTTTCTTCGCTATAATGCTTGGATTACTCCTAGAAGTATCCAGTTAAAGTTTCATCGAAATCGCTCCACGCATTCAAAAGATAAATTTATTTTTTGAGCAATAAATTCAAAGTCTCCGGATATGAACGTTTCAGCCAAAAATAAACGCATTTTGCACGCAAATTTCTGCGCTGTAACTACAGTTCTACCGATCCGATTTTAAAAAATGAACATTCATATTAACGCTTAGCTTCTATAAAGCTACATGGTGAACTCAGATAATTTTTAGGATCATTCCTTGTGAAGAAAATAATTAAATTTTAATCAAGAATTATTTGTTATTTTTATTAATTATTTCTTGAACCAAGCGAGATAAAAAAATTCTTTCTTCGCTATAATGCTTGGATTACTCCTAGAAGTATCCAGTTAAAGTTTCATCGAAATCGCTCCACGCATTCAAAAGATAAATTTATTTTTTGAGCAATAAATTCAAAGTCTCCGGATATGAACGTTTCAGCCAAAAATAAACGCATTTTGCACGCAAATTTCTGCGCTGTAACTACAGTTCTACCGATCCGATTTTAAAAAATGAACATTCATATTAACGCTTAGCTTCTATAAAGCTACATGGTGAACTCAGATAATTTTTAGGATCATTCCTTGTGAAGAAAATAATTAAATTTTAATCAAGAATTATTTGTTATTTTTATTAATTATTTCTTGAACCAAGCGAGATAAAAAAATTCTTTCTTCGCTATAATGCTTGGATTACTCCTAGAAGTATCCAGTTAAAGTTTCATCGAAATCGCTCCACGCATTCAAAAGATAAATTTATTTTTTGAGCAATAAATTCAAAGTCTCCGGATATGAACGTTTCAGCCAAAAATAAACGCATTTTGCACGCAAATTTCTGCGCTGTAACTACAGTTCTACCGATCCGATTTTAAAAAATGAACATTCATATTAACGCTTAGCTTCTATAAAGCTACATGGTGAACTCAGATAATTTTTAGGATCATTCCTTGTGAAGAAAATAATTAACTTTTAATCAAGAATTATTTGTTATTTTTATTAATTATTTCTTGAACCAAGCGAGATAAAAAAATTCTTTCTTCGCTATAATGCTTGGATTACTCCTAGAAGTATCCAGTTAAAGTTTCATCGAAATCGCTCCACGCATTCAAAAGATAAATTTATTTTTTGAGCAATAAATTCAAAGTCTCCGGATATGAACGTTTCAGCCAAAAATAAACGCATTTTGCACGCAAATTTCTGCGCTGTAACTACAGTTCTACCGATCCGATTTTAAAAAATGAACATTCATATTAACGCTTAGCTTCTATAAAGCTACATGGTGAACTCAGATAATTTTTAGGATCATTCCTTGTGAAGAAAATAATTAAATTTTAATCAAGAATTATTTGTTATTTTTATTAATTATTTCTTGAACCAAGCGAGATAAAAAAATTCTTTCTTCGCTATAATGCTTGGATTACTCCTAGAAGTATCCAGTTAAAGTTTCATCGAAATCGCTCCACGCATTCAAAAGATAAATTTATTTTTTGAGCAATAAATTCAAAGTCTCCGGATATGAACGTTTCAGCCAAAAATAAACGCATTTTGCACGCAAATTTCTGCGCTGTAACTACAGTTCTACCGATCCGATTTTAAAAAATGAACATTCATATTAACGCTTAGCTTCTATAAAGCTACATGGTGAACTCAGATAATTTTTAGGATCATTCCTTGTGAAGAAAATAATTAAATTTTAATCAAGAATTATTTGTTATTTTTATTAATTATTTCTTGAACCAAGCGAGATAAAAAAATTCTTTCTTCGCTATAATGCTTGGATTACTCCTAGAAGTATCCAGTTAAAGTTTCATCGAAATCGCTCCACGCATTCAAAAGATAAATTTATTTTTTGAGCAATAAATTCAAAGTCTCCGGATATGAACGTTTCAGCCAAAAATAAACGCATTTTGCACGCAAATTTCTGCGCTGTAACTACAGTTCTACCGATCCGATTTTAAAAAATGAACATTCATATTAACGCTTAGCTTTCTATAAAGCTACATGGTGAACTCAGATAATTTTTAGGATCATTCCTTGTGAAGAAAATAATTAAATTTTAATCAAGAATTATTTGTTATTTTTATTAATTATTTCTTGAACCAAGCGAGATAAAAAAATTCTTTCTTCGCTATAATGCTTGGATTACTCCTAGAAGTATCCAGTTAAAGTTTCATCGAAATCGCTCCACGCATTCAAAAGATAAATTTATTTTTTGAGCAATAAATTCAAAGTCTCCGGATATGAACGTTTCAGCCAAAAATAAACGCATTTTGCACGCAAATTTCTGCGCTGTAACTACAGTTCTACCGATCCGATTTTAAAAAATGAACATTCATATTAACGCTTAGCTTCTATAAAGCTACATGGTGAACTCAGATAATTTTTAGGATCATTCCTTGTGAAGAAAATAATTAAATTTTAATCAAGAATTATTTGTTATTTTTATTAATTATTTCTTGAACCAAGCGAGATAAAAAAATTCTTTCTTCGCTATAATGCTTGGATTACTCCTAGAAGTATCCAGTTAAAGTTTCATCGAAATCGCTCCACGCATTCAAAAGATAAATTTATTTTTTGAGCAATAAATTCAAAGTCTCCGGATATGAACGTTTCAGCCAAAAATAAACGCATTTTGCACGCAAATTTCTGCGCTGTAACTACAGTTCTACCGATCCGATTTTAAAAAATGAACATTCATATTAACGCTTAGCTTCTATAAAGCTACATGGTGAACTCAGATAATTTTTAGGATCATTCCTTGTGAAGAAAATAATTAAATTTTAATCAAGAATTATTTGTTATTTTTATTAATTATTTCTTGAACCAAGCGAGATAAAAAAATTCTTTCTTCGCTATAATGCTTGGATTACTCCTAGAAGTATCCAGTTAAAGTTTCATCGAAATCGCTCCACGCATTCAAAAGATAAATTTATTTTTTGAGCAATAAATTCAAAGTCTCCGGATATGAACGTTTCAGCCAAAAATAAACGCATTTTGCACGCAAATTTCTGCGCTGTAACTACAGTTCTACCGATCCGATTTTAAAAAATGAACATTCATATTAACGCTTAGCTTCTATAAAGCTACATGGTGAACTCAGATAATTTTTAGGATCATTCCTTGTGAAGAAAATAATTAAATTTTAATCAAGAATTATTTGTTATTTTTATTAATTATTTCTTGAACCAAGCGAGATAAAAAAATTCTTTCTTCGCTATAATGCTTGGATTACTCCTAGAAGTATCCAGTTAAAGTTTCATCGAAATCGCTCCACGCATTCAAAAGATAAATTTATTTTTTGAGCAATAAATTCAAAGTCTCCGGATATGAACGTTTCAGCCAAAAATAAACGCATTTTGCACGCAAATTTCTGCGCTGTAACTACAGTTCTACCGATCCGATTTTAAAAAATGAACATTCATATTAACGCTTAGCTTCTATAAAGCTACATGGTGAACTCAGATAATTTTTAGGATCATTCCTTGTGAAGAAAATAATTAAATTTTAATCAAGAATTATTTGTTATTTTTATTAATTATTTCTTGAACCAAGCGAGATAAAAAAATTCTTTCTTCGCTATAATGCTTGGATTACTCCTAGAAGTATCCAGTTAAAGTTTCATCGAAATCGCTCCACGCATTCAAAAGATAAATTTATTTTTTGAGCAATAAATTCAAAGTCTCCGGATATGAACGTTTCAGCCAAAAATAAACGCATTTTGCACGCAAATTTCTGCGCTGTAACTACAGTTCTACCGATCCGATTTTAAAAAATGAACATTCATATTAACGCTTAGCTTCTATAAAGCTACATGGTGAACTCAGATAATTTTTAGGATCATTCCTTGTGAAGAAAATAATTAAATTTTAATCAAGAATTATTTGTTATTTTTATTAATTATTTCTTGAACCAAGCGAGATAAAAAAATTCTTTCTTCGCTATAATGCTTGGATTACTCCTAGAAGTATCCAGTTAAAGTTTCATCGAAATCGCTCCACGCATTCAAAAGATAAATTTATTTTTTGAGCAATAAATTCAAAGTCTCCGGATATGAACGTTTCAGCCAAAAATAAACGCATTTTGCACGCAAATTTCTGCGCTGTAACTACAGTTCTACCGATCCGATTTTAAAAAATGAACATTCATATTAACGCTTAGCTTCTATAAAGCTACATGGTGAACTCAGATAATTTTTAGGATCATTCCTTGTGAAGAAAATAATTAAATTTTAATCAAGAATTATTTGTTATTTTTATTAATTATTTCTTGAACCAAGCGAGATAAAAAAATTCTTTCTTCGCTATAATGCTTGGATTACTCCTAGAAGTATCCAGTTAAAGTTTCATCGAAATCGCTCCACGCATTCAAAAGATAAATTTATTTTTTGAGCAATAAATTCAAAGTCTCCGGATATGAACGTTTCAGCCAAAAATAAACGCATTTTGCACGCAAATTTCTGCGCTGTAACTACAGTTCTACCGATCCGATTTTAAAAAATGAACATTCATATTAACGCTTAGCTTCTATAAAGCTACATGGTGAACTCAGATAATTTTTAGGATCATTCCTTGTGAAGAAAATAATTAAATTTTAATCAAGAATTATTTGTTATTTTTATTAATTATTTCTTGAACCAAGCGAGATAAAAAAATTCTTTCTTCGCTATAATGCTTGGATTACTCCTAGAAGTATCCAGTTAAAGTTTCATCGAAATCGCTCCACGCATTCAAAAGATAAATTTATTTTTTGAGCAATAAATTCAAAGTCTCCGGATATGAACGTTTCAGCCAAAAATAAACGCATTTTGCACGCAAATTTCTGCGCTGTAACTACAGTTCTACCGATCCGATTTTAAAAAATGAACATTCATATTAACGCTTAGCTTCTATAAAGCTACATGGTGAACTCAGATAATTTTTAGGATCATTCCTTGTGAAGAAAATAATTAAATTTTAATCAAGAATTATTTGTTATTTTTATTAATTATTTCTTGAACCAAGCGAGATAAAAAAATTCTTTCTTCGCTATAATGCTTGGATTACTCCTAGAAGTATCCAGTTAAAGTTTCATCGAAATCGCTCCACGCATTCAAAAGATAAATTTATTTTTTGAGCAATAAATTCAAAGTCTCCGGATATGAACGTTTCAGCCAAAAATAAACGCATTTTGCACGCAAATTTCTGCGCTGTAACTACAGTTCTACCGATCCGATTTTAAAAAATGAACATTCATATTAACGCTTAGCTTCTATAAAGCTACATGGTGAACTCAGATAATTTTTAGGATCATTCCTTGTGAAGAAAATAATTAAATTTTAATCAAGAATTATTTGTTATTTTTATTAATTATTTCTTGAACCAAGCGAGATAAAAAAATTCTTTCTTCGCTATAATGCTTGGATTACTCCTAGAAGTATCCAGTTAAAGTTTCATCGAAATCGCTCCACGCATTCAAAAGATAAATTTATTTTTTGAGCAATAAATTCAAAGTCTCCGGATATGAACGTTTCAGCCAAAAATAAACGCATTTTGCACGCAAATTTCTGCGCTGTAACTACAGTTCTACCGATCCGATTTTAAAAAATGAACATTCATATTAACGCTTAGCTTCTATAAAGCTACATGGTGAACTCAGATAATTTTTAGGATCATTCCTTGTGAAGAAAATAATTAAATTTTAATCAAGAATTATTTGTTATTTTTATTAATTATTTCTTGAACCAAGCGAGATAAAAAAATTCTTTCTTCGCTATAATGCTTGGATTACTCCTAGAAGTATCCAGTTAAAGTTTCATCGAAATCGCTCCACGCATTCAAAAGATAAATTTATTTTTTGAGCAATAAATTCAAAGTCTCCGGATATGAACGTTTCAGCCAAAAATAAACGCATTTTGCACGCAAATTTCTGCGCTGTAACTACAGTTCTACCGATCCGATTTTAAAAAATGAACATTCATATTAACGCTTAGCTTCTATAAAGCTACATGGTGAACTCAGATAATTTTTAGGATCATTCCTTGTGAAGAAAATAATTAAATTTTAATCAAGAATTATTTGTTATTTTTATTAATTATTTCTTGAACCAAGCGAGATAAAAAAATTCTTTCTTCGCTATAATGCTTGGATTACTCCTAGAAGTATCCAGTTAAAGTTTCATCGAAATCGCTCCACGCATTCAAAAGATAAATTTATTTTTTGAGCAATAAATTCAAAGTCTCCGGATATGAACGTTTCAGCCAAAAATAAACGCATTTTGCACGCAAATTTCTGCGCTGTAACTACAGTTCTACCGATCCGATTTTAAAAAATGAACATTCATATTAACGCTTAGCTTCTATAAAGCTACATGGTGAACTCAGATAATTTTTAGGATCATTCCTTGTGAAGAAAATAATTAAATTTTAATCAAGAATTATTTGTTATTTTTATTAATTATTTCTTGAACCAAGCGAGATAAAAAAATTCTTTCTTCGCTATAATGCTTGGATTACTCCTAGAAGTATCCAGTTAAAGTTTCATCGAAATCGCTCCACGCATTCAAAAGATAAATTTATTTTTTGAGCAATAAATTCAAAGTCTCCGGATATGAACGTTTCAGCCAAAAATAAACGCATTTTGCACGCAAATTTCTGCGCTGTAACTACAGTTCTACCGATCCGATTTTAAAAAATGAACATTCATATTAACGCTTAGCTTCTATAAAGCTACATGGTGAACTCAGATAATTTTTAGGATCATTCCTTGTGAAGAAAATAATTAAATTTTAATCAAGAATTATTTGTTATTTTTATTAATTATTTCTTGAACCAAGCGAGATAAAAAAATTCTTTCTTCGCTATAATGCTTGGATTACTCCTAGAAGTATCCAGTTAAAGTTTCATCGAAATCGCTCCACGCATTCAAAAGATAAATTTATTTTTTGAGCAATAAATTCAAAGTCTCCGGATATGAACGTTTCAGCCAAAAATAAACGCATTTTGCACGCAAATTTCTGCGCTGTAACTACAGTTCTACCGATCCGATTTTAAAAAATGAACATTCATATTAACGCTTAGCTTCTATAAAGCTACATGGTGAACTCAGATAATTTTTAGGATCATTCCTTGTGAAGAAAATAATTAAATTTTAATCAAGAATTATTTGTTATTTTTATTAATTATTTCTTGAACCAAGCGAGATAAAAAAATTCTTTCTTCGCTATAATGCTTGGATTACTCCTAGAAGTATCCAGTTAAAGTTTCATCGAAATCGCTCCACGCATTCAAAAGATAAATTTATTTTTTGAGCAATAAATTCAAAGTCTCCGGATATGAACGTTTCAGCCAAAAATAAACGCATTTTGCACGCAAATTTCTGCGCTGTAACTACAGTTCTACCGATCCGATTTTAAAAAATGAACATTCATATTAACGCTTAGCTTCTATAAAGCTACATGGTGAACTCAGATAATTTTTAGGATCATTCCTTGTGAAGAAAATAATTAAATTTTAATCAAGAATTATTTGTTATTTTTATTAATTATTTCTTGAACCAAGCGAGATAAAAAAATTCTTTCTTCGCTATAATGCTTGGATTACTCCTAGAAGTATCCAGTTAAAGTTTCATCGAAATCGCTCCACGCATTCAAAAGATAAATTTATTTTTTGAGCAATAAATTCAAAGTCTCCGGATATGAACGTTTCAGCCAAAAATAAACGCATTTTGCACGCAAATTTCTGCGCTGTAACTACAGTTCTACCGATCCGATTTTAAAAAATGAACATTCATATTAACGCTTAGCTTCTATAAAGCTACATGGTGAACTCAGATAATTTTTAGGATCATTCCTTGTGAAGAAAATAATTAAATTTTAATCAAGAATTATTTGTTATTTTTATTAATTATTTCTTGAACCAAGCGAGATAAAAAAATTCTTTCTTCGCTATAATGCTTGGATTACTCCTAGAAGTATCCAGTTAAAGTTTCATCGAAATCGCTCCACGCATTCAAAAGATAAATTTATTTTTTGAGCAATAAATTCAAAGTCTCCGGATATGAACGTTTCAGCCAAAAATAAACGCATTTTGCACGCAAATTTCTGCGCTGTAACTACAGTTCTACCGATCCGATTTTAAAAAATGAACATTCATATTAACGCTTAGCTTCTATAAAGCTACATGGTGAACTCAGATAATTTTTAGGATCATTCCTTGTGAAGAAAATAATTAAATTTTAATCAAGAATTATTTGTTATTTTTATTAATTATTTCTTGAACCAAGCGAGATAAAAAAATTCTTTCTTCGCTATAATGCTTGGATTACTCCTAGAAGTATCCAGTTAAAGTTTCATCGAAATCGCTCCACGCATTCAAAAGATAAATTTATTTTTTGAGCAATAAATTCAAAGTCTCCGGATATGAACGTTTCAGCCAAAAATAAACGCATTTTGCACGCAAATTTCTGCGCTGTAACTACAGTTCTACCGATCCGATTTTAAAAAATGAACATTCATATTAACGCTTAGCTTCTATAAAGCTACATGGTGAACTCAGATAATTTTTAGGATCATTCCTTGTGAAGAAAATAATTAAATTTTAATCAAGAATTATTTGTTATTTTTATTAATTATTTCTTGAACCAAGGAGATAAAAAAATTCTTTCTTCGCTATAATGCTTGGATTACTCCTAGAAGTATCCAGTTAAAGTTTCATCGAAATCGCTCCACGCATTCAAAAGATAAATTTATTTTTGAGCAATAAATTCAAAGTCTCCGATATGAACGTTTCAGCCAAAAATAAACGCATTTTGCACGCAAATTTCTGCGCTGTAACTACAGTTCTACCGATCCGATTTTAAAAAATGAACATTCATATTAATTCTTAGCTTCTATAAAGCTACATGGTGAACTCAGATAATTTTTAGGATCATTCCTTGTGAAGAAAATAATTAAATTTTAATCAAGAATTATTTGTTATTTTTATTAATTATTTCTTGAACCAAGCGAGATAAAAAAATTCTTTCTTCGCTATAATGCTTGGATTACTCCTAGAAGTATCCAGTTAAAGTTTCATCAAAATCGCTCCACGCATTCAAAAGATAAATTTATTTTTTGAGCAATAAATTCAAAGTCTCCGGATATGAACGTTTCAGCCAAAAATAAACGCATTTTGCACGCAAATTTCTGCGCTGTAACTACAGTTCTACCGATCCGATTTAAAAAATGAACATTCATATTAACGCTTAGCTTCTATAAAGCTACATGGTGAACTCAGATAATTTTTAGGATCATTCCTTGTGAAGAAAATAATTAAATTTTAATCAAGAATTATTTGTTATTTTTATTAATTATTTCTTGAACCAAGCGAGATAAAAAAATTCTTTCTTCGCTATAATACTTGGATTACTCCTAGAAGTATCCAGTTAAAGTTTCATCGAAATCGCTCCACGCATTCAAAAGATAAATTTATTTTTTGAGCAATAAATTCAAAGTCTCCGGATAAGAACGTTTCAGCCAAAAATAAACGCATTTTTAACGCAAATTTCTGCGCTGTAACTACAGTTCTACCGATCCGATTTTAAAAAATGAACATTCATATTAACGCGTAGCTTCTATAAAGCTACATGGTGAACTCAGATAATTTTTAGGATCATTCCTTGTGAAGAAAATAATTAAATTTTAATCAAGAATTATTTGTTATTTTTATTAATTATTTCTTGAACCAAGCGAGATAAAAAAATTCTTTCTTCGCTATAATGCTTGGATTACTCCTAGAAGTATCCAGTTAAAGTTTCATCGAAATCGCTCCACGCATTCAAAAGATAAATTTATTTTTTGAGCAATAAATTCAAAGTCTCCGGATATGAACGTTTCAGCCAAAAATAAACGCATTTTGCACGCAAATTTCTGCGCTGTAACTACAGTTCTACCGATCCGATTTTAAAAAATGAACATTCATATTAACGCTTAGCTTCTATAAAGCTACATGGTGAACTCAGATAATTTTTAGGATCATTCCTTGTGAAGAAAATAATTAAATTTTAATCAAGAATTATTTGTTATTTTTATGAATTATTTCTTGAACCAAGCGAGATAAAAAAATTCTTTCTTCGCTATAATGCTTGGATTACTCCTAGAAGTATCCAGTTAAAGTTTCATCGAAATCGCTCCACGCATTCAAAAGATAAATTTATTTTTTGAGCAATAAATTCAAAGTCTCCGGATATGAACGTTTCAGCCAAAAATAAACGCATTTTGCACGCAAATTTCTGCGCTGTAACTACAGTTCTACCGATCCGATTTTAAAAAATGAACATTCATATTAACGCTTAGCTTCTATAAAGCTACATGGTGAACTCAGATAATTTTTAGGATCATTCCTTGTGAAGAAAATAATTAAATTTTAATCAAGAATTATTTGTTATTTTTATTAATTATTTCTTGAACCAAGCGAGATAAAAAAATTCTTTCTTCGCTATAATGCTTGGATTACTCCTAGAAGTATCCAGTTAAAGTTTCATCGAAATCGCTCCACGCATTCAAAAGATAAATTTATTTTTTGAGCAATAAATTCAAAGTCTCCGGATATGAACGTTTCAGCCAAAAATAAACGCATTTTGCACGCAAATTTCTGCGCTGTAACTACAGTTCTACCGATCCGATTTTAAAAAATGAACATTCATATTAACGCTTAGCTTCTATAAAGCTACATGGTGAACTCAGATAATTTTTAGGATCATTCCTTGTGAAGAAAATAATTAAATTTTAATCAAGAATTATTTGTTATTTTTATTAATTATTTCTTGAACCAAGCGAGATAAAAAAATTCTTTCTTCGCTATAATACTTGGATTACTCCTAGAAGTATCCAGTTAAAGTTTCATCGAAATCGCTCCACGCATTCAAAAGATAAATTTATTTTTTGAGCAATAAATTCAAAGTCTCCGGATAAGAACGTTTCAGCCAAAATAAACGCATTTTAACGCAAATTTCTGCGCTGTAACTACAGTTCTACCTCTACCGATCCGATTTTAAAAAATGAACATTCATATTAACGCTTAGCTTCTATAAAGCTACATGGTGAACTCAGATAATTTTTAGGATCATTCCTTGTGAAGAAAATAATTAAATTTTAATCAAGAATTATTTGTTATTTTTATTAATTATTTCTTGAACCAAGCGAGATAAAAAAATTCTTTCTTCGCTATAATGCTTGGATTACTCCTAGAAGTATCCAGTTAAAGTTTCATCGAAATCGCTCCACGCATTCAAAAGATAAATTTATTTTTTGAGCAATAAATTCAAAGTCTCCGGATATGAACGTTTCAGCCAAAAATAAACGCATTTTGCACGCAAATTTCTGCGCTGTAACTACAGTTCTACCGATCCGATTTTAAAAAATGAACATTCATATTAACGCTTAGCTTCTATAAAGCTACATGGTGAACTCAGATAATTTTTAGGATCATTCCTTGTGAAGAAAATAATTAAATTTTAATCAAGAATTATTTGTTATTTTTATTAATTATTTCTTGAACCAAGCGAGATAAAAAAATTCTTTCTTCGCTATAATGCTTGGATTACTCCTAGAAGTATCCAGTTAAAGTTTCATCGAAATCGCTCCACGCATTCAAAAGATAAATTTATTTTTTGAGCAATAAATTCAAAGTCTCCGGATATGAACGTTTCAGCCAAAAATAAACGCATTTTGCACGCAAATTTCTGCGCTGTAACTACAGTTCTACCGATCCGATTTTAAAAAATGAACATTCATATTAACGCTTAGCTTCTATAAAGCTACATGGTGAACTCAGATAATTTTTAGGATCATTCCTTGTGAAGAAAATAATTAAATTTTAATCAAGAATTATTTGTTATTTTTATTAATTATTTCTTGAACCAAGCGAGATAAAAAAATTCTTTCTTCGCTATAATGCTTGGATTACTCCTAGAAGTATCCAGTTAAAGTTTCATCGAAATCGCTCCACGCATTCAAAAGATAAATTTATTTTTTGAGCAATAAATTCAAAGTCTCCGGATATGAACGTTTCAGCCAAAAATAAACGCATTTTGCACGCAAATTTCTGCGCTGTAACTACAGTTCTACCGATCCGATTTTAAAAAATGAACATTCATATTAACGCTTAGCTTCTATAAAGCTACATGGTGAACTCAGATAATTTTTAGGATCATTCCTTGTGAAGAAAATAATTAAATTTTAATCAAGAATTATTTGTTATTTTTATTAATTATTTCTTGAACCAAGCGAGATAAAAAAATTCTTTCTTCGCTATAATGCTTGGATTACTCCTAGAAGTATCCAGTTAAAGTTTCATCGAAATCGCTCCACGCATTCAAAAGATAAATTTATTTTTTGAGCAATAAATTCAAAGTCTCCGGATATGAACGTTTCAGCCAAAAATAAACGCATTTTGCACGCAAATTTCTGCGCTGTAACTACAGTTCTACCGATCCGATTTTAAAAAATGAACATTCATATTAACGCTTAGCTTCTATAAAGCTACATGGTGAACTCAGATAATTTTTAGGATCATTCCTTGTGAAGAAAATAATTAAATTTTAATCAAGAATTATTTGTTATTTTTATTAATTATTTCTTGAACCAAGCGAGATAAAAAAATTCTTTCTTCGCTATAATGCTTGGATTACTCCTAGAAGTATCCAGTTAAAGTTTCATCGAAATCGCTCCACGCATTCAAAAGATAAATTTATTTTTTGAGCAATAAATTCAAAGTCTCCGGATATGAACGTTTCAGCCAAAAATAAACGCATTTTGCACGCAAATTTCTGCGCTGTAACTACAGTTCTACCGATCCGATTTTAAAAAATGAACATTCATATTAACGCTTAGCTTCTATAAAGCTACATGGTGAACTCAGATAATTTTTAGGATCATTCCTTGTGAAGAAAATAATTAAATTTTAATCAAGAATTATTTGTTATTTTTATTAATTATTTCTTGAACCAAGCGAGATAAAAAAATTCTTTCTTCGCTATAATGCTTGGATTACTCCTAGAAGTATCCAGTTAAAGTTTCATCGAAATCGCTCCACGCATTCAAAAGATAAATTTATTTTTTGAGCAATAAATTCAAAGTCTCCGGATATGAACGTTTCAGCCAAAAATAAACGCATTTTGCACGCAAATTTCTGCGCTGTAACTACAGTTCTACCGATCCGATTTTAAAAAATGAACATTCATATTAACGCTTAGCTTCTATAAAGCTACATGGTGAACTCAGATAATTTTTAGGATCATTCCTTGTGAAGAAAATAATTAAATTTTAATCAAGAATTATTTGTTATTTTTATTAATTATTTCTTGAACCAAGCGAGATAAAAAAATTCTTTCTTGGCTATAATGCTTGGATTACTCCTAGAAGTATCCAGTTAAAGTTTCATCGAAATCGCTCCACGCATTCAAAAGATAAATTTATTTTTTGAGCAATAAATTCAAAGTCTCCGGATATGAACGTTTCAGCCAAAAATAAACGCATTTTGCACGCAAATTTCTGCGCTGTAACTACAGTTCTACCGATCCGATTTTAAAAAATGAACATTCATATTAACGCTTAGCTTCTATAAAGCTACATGGTGAACTCAGATAATTTTTAGGATCATTCCTTGTGAAGAAAATAATTAAATTTTAATCAAGAATTATTTGTTATTTTTATTAATTATTTCTTGAACCAAGCGAGATAAAAAAATTCTTTCTTCGCTATAATGCTTGGATTACTCCTAGAAGTATCCAGTTAAAGTTTCATCGAAATCGCTCCACGCATTCAAAAGATAAATTTATTTTTTGAGCAATAAATTCAAAGTCTCCGGATATGAACGTTTCAGCCAAAAATAAACGCATTTTGCACGCAAATTTCTGCGCTGTAACTACAGTTCTACCGATCCGATTTTAAAAAATGAACATTCATATTAACGCTTAGCTTCTATAAAGCTACATGGTGAACTCAGATAATTTTTAGGATCATTCCTTGTGAAGAAAATAATTAAATTTTAATCAAGAATTATTTGTTATTTTTATTAATTATTTCTTGAACCAAGCGAGATAAAAAAATTCTTTCTTCGCTATAATGCTTGGATTACTCCTAGAAGTATCCAGTTAAAGTTTCATCGAAATCGCTCCACGCATTCAAAAGATAAATTTATTTTTTGAGCAATAAATTCAAAGTCTCCGGATATGAACGTTTCAGCCAAAAATAAACGCATTTTGCACGCAAATTTCTGCGCTGTAACTACAGTTCTACCGATCCGATTTTAAAAAATGAACATTCATATTAACGCTTAGCTTCTATAAAGCTACATGGTGAACTCAGATAATTTTTAGGATCATTCCTTGTGAAGAAAATAATTAAATTTTAATCAAGAATTATTTGTTATTTTTATTAATTATTTCTTGAACCAAGCGAGATAAAAAAATTCTTTCTTCGCTATAATGCTTGGATTACTCCTAGAAGTATCCAGTTAAAGTTTCATCGAAATCGCTCCACGCATTCAAAAGATAAATTTATTTTTTGAGCAATAAATTCAAAGTCTCCGGATATGAACGTTTCAGCCAAAAATAAACGCATTTTGCACGCAAATTTCTGCGCTGTAACTACAGTTCTACCGATCCGATTTTAAAAAATGAACATTCATATTAACGCTTAGCTTCTATAAAGCTACATGGTGAACTCAGATAATTTTTAGGATCATTCCTTGTGAAGAAAATAATTAAATTTTAATCAAGAATTATTTGTTATTTTTATTAATTATTTCTTGAACCAAGCGAGATAAAAAAATTCTTTCTTCGCTATAATGCTTGGATTACTCCTAGAAGTATCCAGTTAAAGTTTCATCGAAATCGCTCCACGCATTCAAAAGATAAATTTATTTTTTGAGCAATAAATTCAAAGTCTCCGGATATGAACGTTTCAGCCAAAAATAAACGCATTTTGCACGCAAATTTCTGCGCTGTAACTACAGTTCTACCGATCCGATTTTAAAAAATGAACATTCATATTAACGCTTAGCTTCTATAAAGCTACATGGTGAACTCAGATAATTTTTAGGATCATTCCTTGTGAAGAAAATAATTAAATTTTAATCAAGAATTATTTGTTATTTTTATTAATTATTTCTTGAACCAAGCGAGATAAAAAAATTCTTTCTTCGCTATAATGCTTGGATTACTCCTAGAAGTATCCAGTTAAAGTTTCATCGAAATCGCTCCACGCATTCAAAAGATAAATTTATTTTTTGAGCAATAAATTCAAAGTCTCCGGATATGAACGTTTCAGCCAAAAATAAACGCATTTTGCACGCAAATTTCTGCGCTGTAACTACAGTTCTACCGATCCGATTTTAAAAAATGAACATTCATATTAACGCTTAGCTTCTATAAAGCTACATGGTGAACTCAGATAATTTTTAGGATCATTCCTTGTGAAGAAAATAATTAAATTTTAATCAAGAATTATTTGTTATTTTTATTAATTATTTCTTGAACCAAGCGAGATAAAAAAATTCTTTCTTCGCTATAATGCTTGGATTACTCCTAGAAGTATCCAGTTAAAGTTTCATCGAAATCGCTCCACGCATTCAAAAGATAAATTTATTTTTTGAGCAATAAATTCAAAGTCTCCGGATATGAACGTTTCAGCCAAAAATAAACGCATTTTGCACGCAAATTTCTGCGCTGTAACTACAGTTCTACCGATCCGATTTTAAAAAATGAACATTCATATTAACGCTTAGCTTCTATAAAGCTACATGGTGAACTCAGATAATTTTTAGGATCATTCCTTGTGAAGAAAATAATTAAATTTTAATCAAGAATTATTTGTTATTTTTATTAATTATTTCTTGAACCAAGCGAGATAAAAAAATTCTTTCTTCGCTATAATGCTTGGATTACTCCTAGAAGTATCCAGTTAAAGTTTCATCGAAATCGCTCCACGCATTCAAAAGATAAATTTATTTTTTGAGCAATAAATTCAAAGTCTCCGGATATGAACGTTTCAGCCAAAAATAAACGCATTTTGCACGCAAATTTCTGCGCTGTAACTACAGTTCTACCGATCCGATTTTAAAAAATGAACATTCATATTAACGCTTAGCTTCTATAAAGCTACATGGTGAACTCAGATAATTTTTAGGATCATTCCTTGTGAAGAAAATAATTAAATTTTAATCAAGAATTATTTGTTATTTTTATTAATTATTTCTTGAACCAAGCGAGATAAAAAAATTCTTTCTTCGCTATAATGCTTGGATTACTCCTAGAAGTATCCAGTTAAAGTTTCATCGAAATCGCTCCACGCATTCAAAAGATAAATTTATTTTTTGAGCAATAAATTCAAAGTCTCCGGATATGAACGTTTCAGCCAAAAATAAACGCATTTTGCACGCAAATTTCTGCGCTGTAACTACAGTTCTACCGATCCGATTTTAAAAAATGAACATTCATATTAACGCTTAGCTTCTATAAAGCTACATGGTGAACTCAGATAATTTTTAGGATCATTCCTTGTGAAGAAAATAATTAAATTTTAATCAAGAATTATTTGTTATTTTTATTAATTATTTCTTGAACCAAGCGAGATAAAAAAATTCTTTCTTCGCTATAATGCTTGGATTACTCCTAGAAGTATCCAGTTAAAGTTTCATCGAAATCGCTCCACGCATTCAAAAGATAAATTTATTTTTTGAGCAATAAATTCAAAGTCTCCGGATATGAACGTTTCAGCCAAAAATAAACGCATTTTGCACGCAAATTTCTGCGCTGTAACTACAGTTCTACCGATCCGATTTTAAAAAATGAACATTCATATTAACGCTTAGCTTCTATAAAGCTACATGGTGAACTCAGATAATTTTTAGGATCATTCCTTGTGAAGAAAATAATTAAATTTTAATCAAGAATTATTTGTTATTTTTATTAATTATTTCTTGAACCAAGCGAGATAAAAAAATTCTTTCTTCGCTATAATGCTTGGATTACTCCTAGAAGTATCCAGTTAAAGTTTCATCGAAATCGCTCCACGCATTCAAAAGATAAATTTATTTTTTGAGCAATAAATTCAAAGTCTCCGGATATGAACGTTTCAGCCAAAAATAAACGCATTTTGCACGCAAATTTCTGCGCTGTAACTACAGTTCTACCGATCCGATTTTAAAAAATGAACATTCATATTAACGCTTAGCTTCTATAAAGCTACATGGTGAACTCAGATAATTTTTAGGATCATTCCTTGTGAAGAAAATAATTAAATTTTAATCAAGAATTATTTGTTATTTTTATTAATTATTTCTTGAACCAAGCGAGATAAAAAAATTCTTTCTTCGCTATAATGCTTGGATTACTCCTAGAAGTATCCAGTTAAAGTTTCATCGAAATCGCTCCACGCATTCAAAAGATAAATTTATTTTTTGAGCAATAAATTCAAAGTCTCCGGATATGAACGTTTCAGCCAAAAATAAACGCATTTTGCACGCAAATTTCTGCGCTGTAACTACAGTTCTACCGATCCGATTTTAAAAAATGAACATTCATATTAACGCTTAGCTTCTATAAAGCTACATGGTGAACTCAGATAATTTTTAGGATCATTCCTTGTGAAGAAAATAATTAAATTTTAATCAAGAATTATTTGTTATTTTTATTAATTATTTCTTGAACCAAGCGAGATAAAAAAATTCTTTCTTCGCTATAATGCTTGGATTACTCCTAGAAGTATCCAGTTAAAGTTTCATCGAAATCGCTCCACGCATTCAAAAGATAAATTTATTTTTTGAGCAATAAATTCAAAGTCTCCGGATATGAACGTTTCAGCCAAAAATAAACGCATTTTGCACGCAAATTTCTGCGCTGTAACTACAGTTCTACCGATCCGATTTTAAAAAATGAACATTCATATTAACGCTTAGCTTCTATAAAGCTACATGGTGAACTCAGATAATTTTTAGGATCATTCCTTGTGAAGAAAATAATTAAATTTTAATCAAGAATTATTTGTTATTTTTATTAATTATTTCTTGAACCAAGCGAGATAAAAAAATTCTTTCTTCGCTATAATGCTTGGATTACTCCTAGAAGTATCCAGTTAAAGTTTCATCGAAATCGCTCCACGCATTCAAAAGATAAATTTATTTTTTGAGCAATAAATTCAAAGTCTCCGGATATGAACGTTTCAGCCAAAAATAAACGCATTTTGCACGCAAATTTCTGCGCTGTAACTACAGTTCTACCGATCCGATTTTAAAAAATGAACATTCATATTAACGCTTAGCTTCTATAAAGCTACATGGTGAACTCAGATAATTTTTAGGATCATTCCTTGTGAAGAAAATAATTAAATTTTAATCAAGAATTATTTGTTATTTTTATTAATTATTTCTTGAACCAAGCGAGATAAAAAAATTCTTTCTTCGCTATAATGCTTGGATTACTCCTAGAAGTATCCAGTTAAAGTTTCATCGAAATCGCTCCACGCATTCAAAAGATAAATTTATTTTTTGAGCAATAAATTCAAAGTCTCCGGATATGAACGTTTCAGCCAAAAATAAACGCATTTTGCACGCAAATTTCTGCGCTGTAACTACAGTTCTACCGATCCGATTTTAAAAAATGAACATTCATATTAACGCTTAGCTTCTATAAAGCTACATGGTGAACTCAGATAATTTTTAGGATCATTCCTTGTGAAGAAAATAATTAAATTTTAATCAAGAATTATTTGTTATTTTTATTAATTATTTCTTGAACCAAGCGAGATAAAAAAATTCTTTCTTCGCTATAATGCTTGGATTACTCCTAGAAGTATCCAGTTAAAGTTTCATCGAAATCGCTCCACGCATTCAAAAGATAAATTTATTTTTTAAGCAATAAATTCAAAGTCTCCGGATATGAACGTTTCAGCCAAAAATAAACGCATTTTGCACGCAAATTTCTGCGCTGTAACTACAGTTCTACCGATCCGATTTTAAAAAATGAACATTCATATTAACGCTTAGCTTCTATAAAGCTACATGGTGAACTCAGATAATTTTTAGGATCATTCCTTGTGAAGAAAATAATTAAATTTTAATCAAGAATTATTTGTTATTTTTATTAATTATTTCTTGAACCAAGCGAGATAAAAAAATTCTTTCTTCGCTATAATGCTTGGATTACTCCTAGAAGTATCCAGTTAAAGTTTCATCGAAATCGCTCCACGCATTCAAAAGATAAATTTATTTTTTGAGCAATAAATTCAAAGTCTCCGGATATGAACGTTTCAGCCAAAAATAAACGCATTTTGCACGCAAATTTCTGCGCTGTAACTACAGTTCTACCGATCCGATTTTAAAAAATGAACATTCATATTAACGCTTAGCTTCTATAAAGCTACATGGTGAACTCAGATAATTTTTAGGATCATTCCTTGTGAAGAAAATAATTAAATTTTAATCAAGAATTATTTGTTATTTTTATTAATTATTTCTTGAACCAAGCGAGATAAAAAAATTCTTTCTTCGCTATAATGCTTGGATTACTCCTAGAAGTATCCAGTTAAAGTTTCATCGAAATCGCTCCACGCATTCAAAAGATAAATTTATTTTTTGAGCAATAAATTCAAAGTCTCCGGATATGAACGTTTCAGCCAAAAATAAACGCATTTTGCACGCAAATTTCTGCGCTGTAACTACAGTTCTACCGATCCGATTTTAAAAAATGAACATTCATATTAACGCTTAGCTTCTATAAAGCTACATGGTGAACTCAGATAATTTTTAGGATCATTCCTTGTGAAGAAAATAATTAAATTTTAATCAAGAATTATTTGTTATTTTTATTAATTATTTCTTGAACCAAGCGAGATAAAAAAATTCTTTCTTCGCTATAATGCTTGGATTACTCCTAGAAGTATCCAGTTAAAGTTTCATCGAAATCGCTCCACGCATTCAAAAGATAAATTTATTTTTTGAGCAATAAATTCAAAGTCTCCGGATATGAACGTTTCAGCCAAAAATAAACGCATTTTCACGCAAATTTCTGCGCTGTAACTACAGTTCTACCGATCCGATTTTAAAAAATGAACATTCATATTAACGCTTAGCTTCTATAAAGCTACATGGTGAACTCAGATAATTTTTAGGATCATTCCTTGTGAAGAAAATAATTAAATTTTAATCAAGAATTATTTGTTATTTTTATTAATTATTTCTTGAACCAAGCGAGATAAAAAAATTCTTTCTTCGCTATAATGCTTGGATTACTCCTAGAAGTATCCAGTTAAAGTTTCATCGAAATCGCTCCACGCATTCAAAAGATAAATTTATTTTTTGAGCAATAAATTCAAAGTCTCCGGATATGAACGTTTCAGCCAAAAATAAACGCATTTTGCACGCAAATTTCTGAGCTGTAACTACAGTTCTACCGATCCGATTTTAAAAAATGAACATTCATATTAACGCTTAGCTTCTATAAAGCTACATGGTGAACTCAGATAATTTTTAGGATCATTCCTTGTGAAGAAAATAATTAAATTTTAATCAAGAATTATTTGTTATTTTTATTAATTATTTCTTGAACCAAGCGAGATAAAAAAATTCTTTCTTCGCTATAATGCTTGGATTACTCCTAGAAGTATCCAGTTAAAGTTTCATCGAAATCGCTCCACGCATTCAAAAGATAAATTTATTTTTTGAGCAATAAATTCAAAGTCTCCGGATATGAACGTTTCAGCCAAAAATAAACGCATTTTGCACGCAAATTTCTGCGCTGTAACTACAGTTCTACCGATCCGATTTTAAAAAATGAACATTCATATTAACGCTTAGCTTCTATAAAGCTACATGGTGAACTCAGATAATTTTTAGGATCATTCCTTGTGAAGAAAATAATTAAATTTTAATCAAGAATTATTTGTTATTTTTATTAATTATTTCTTGAACCAAGAGAGATAAAAAAATTCTTTCTTCGCTATAATGCTTGGATTACTCCTAGAAGTATCCAGTTAAAGTTTCATCGAAATCGCTCCACGCATTCAAAAGATAAATTTATTTTTTGAGCAATAAATTCAAAGTCTCCGGATATGAACGTTTCAGCCAAAAATAAACGCATTTTGCACGCAAATTTCTGCGCTGTAACTACAGTTCTACCGATCCGATTTTAAAAAATGAACATTCATATTAACGCTTAGCTTCTATAAAGCTACATGGTGAACTCAGATAATTTTTAGGATCATTCCTTGTGAAGAAAATAATTAAATTTTAATCAAGAATTATTTGTTATTTTTATTAATTATTTCTTGAACCAAGCGAGATAAAAAAATTCTTTCTTCGCTATAATGCTTGGATTACTCCTAGAAGTATCCAGTTAAAGTTTCATCGAAATCGCTCCACGCATTCAAAAGATAAATTTATTTTTTGAGCAATAAATTCAAAGTCTCCGGATATGAACGTTTCAGCCAAAAATAAACGCATTTTGCACGCAAATTTCTGCGCTGTAACTACAGTTCTACCGATCCGATTTTAAAAAATGAACATTCATATTAACGCTTAGCTTCTATAAAGCTACATGGTGAACTCAGATAATTTTTAGGATCATTCCTTGTGAAGAAAATAATTAAATTTTAATCAAGAATTATTTGTTATTTTTATTAATTATTTCTTGAACCAAGCGAGATAAAAAAATTCATTCTTCGCTATAATGCTTGGATTACTCCTAGAAGTATCCAGTTAAAGTTTCATCGAAATCGCTCCACGCATTCAAAAGATAAATTTATTTTTTGAGCAATAAATTCAAAGTCTCCGGATATGAACGTTTCAGCCAAAAATAAACGCACTTTGCACGCAAATTTCTGCGCTGTAACTACAGTTCTACCGATCCGATTTTAAAAAATGAACATTCATATTAACGCTTAGCTTCTATAAAGCTACATGGTGAACTCAGATAATTTTTAGGATCATTCCTTGTGAAGAAAATAATTAGATTTTAATCAAGAATGATTTGTTATTTTTATTAATTATTTCTTGAACCAAGCGAGATAAAAAAATTCTTTCTTCGCTATAATGCTTGGATTACTCCTAGAATTATCCAGTTAAAGTTTCATCGAAATCGCTCCACGCATTCAAAAGATAAATTTATTTTTTGAGCAATAAATTCAAAGTCTCCGGATATGAACGTTTCAGCCAAAAATAAACGCATTTTGCACGCAAATTTCTGCGCTGTAACATACAGTTCTACCGATCCGATTTTAAAAAATGAACATTCATATTAACGCTTAGCTTCTATAAAGCTACATGGTGAACTCAGATAATTTTTAGGATCATTCCTTGTGAAGAAAATAATTAAATTTTAATCAAGAATTATTTGTTATTTTTATTAATTATTTCTTGAACCAAGCGAGATAAAAAAATTCTTTCTTCGCTATAATGCTTGGATTACTCCTAGAAGTATCCAGTTAAAGTTTCATCGAAATCGCTCCACGCATTCAAAAGATAAATT
>CAUOPU010000114.1:0-31463 GCA_963457615.1 Nicrophorus investigator
ATATGAACGTTTCAGCCAAAAATAAACGCATTTTGCACGCAAATTTCTGCGCTGTAACTACAGTTCTACCGATCCGATTTTAAAAAATGAACATTCATATTAACGCTTAGCTTCTATAAAGCTACATGGTGAACTCAGATAATTTTTAGGATCATTCCTTGTGAAGAAAATAATTAAATTTTAATCAAGAATTATTTGTTATTTTTATTAATTATTTCTTGAACCAAGCGAGATAAAAAAATTCTTTCTTCGCTATAATGCTTGGATTACTCCTAGAAGTATCCAGTTAAAGTTTCATCGAAATCGCTCCACGCATTCAAAAGATAAATTTATTTTTTGAGCAATAAATTCAAAGTCTCCGGATATGAACGTTTCAGCCAAAAATAAACGCATTTTGCACGCAAATTTCTGCGCTGTAACTACAGTTCTACCGATCCGATTTTAAAAAATGAACATTCATATTAACGCTTAGCTTCTATAAAGCTACATGGTGAACTCAGATAATTTTTAGGATCATTCCTTGTGAAGAAAATAATTAAATTTTAATCAAGAATTATTTGTTATTTTTATTAATTATTTCTTGAACCAAGCGAGATAAAAAAATTCTTTCTTCGCTATAATGCTTAGATTACTCCTAGAAGTATCCAGTTAAAGTTTCATCGAAATCGCTCCACGCATTCAAAAGATAAATTTATTTTTTGAGCAATAAATTCAAAGTCTCCGGATATGAACGTTTCAGCCAAAAATAAACGCATTTTGCACGCAAATTTCTGCGCTGTAACTACAGTTCTACCGATCCGATTTTAAAAAATGAACATTCATATTAACGCTTAGCTTCTATAAAGCTACATGGTGAACTCAGATAATTTTTAGGATCATTCCTTGTGAAGAAAATAATTAAATTTTAATCAAGAATTATTTGTTATTTTTATTAATTATTTCTTGAACCAAGCGAGATAAAAAAATTCTTTCTTCGCTATAATGCTTGGATTACTCCTAGAAGTATCCAGTTAAAGTTTCATCGAAATCGCTCCACGCATTCAAAAGATAAATTTATTTTTTGAGCAATAAATTCAAAGTCTCCGGATATGAACGTTTCAGCCAAAAATAAACGCATTTTGCACGCAAATTTCTGCGCTGTAACTACAGTTCTACCGATCCGATTTTAAAAAATGAACATTCATATTAACGCTTAGCTTCTATAAAGCTACATGGTGAACTCAGATAATTTTTAGGATCATTCCTTGTGAAGAAAATAATTAAATTTTAATCAAGAATTATTTGTTATTTTTATTAATTATTTCTTGAACCAAGCGAGATAAAAAAATTCTTTCTTCGCTATAATGCTTGGATTACTCCTAGAAGTATCCAGTTAAAGTTTCATCGAAATCGCTCCACGCATTCAAAAGATAAATTTATTTTTTGAGCAATAAATTCAAAGTCTCCGGATATGAACGTTTCAGCCAAAAATAAACGCATTTTGCACGCAAATTTCTGCGCTGTAACTACAGTTCTACCGATCCGATTTTAAAAAATGAACATTCATATTAACGCTTAGCTTCTATAAAGCTACATGGTGAACTCAGATAATTTTTAGGATCATTCCTTGTGAAGAAAATAATTAAATTTTAATCAAGAATTATTTGTTATTTTTATTAATTATTTCTTGAACCAAGCGAGATAAAAAAATTCTTTCTTCGCTATAATGCTTGGATTACTCCTAGAAGTATCCAGTTAAAGTTTCATCGAAATCGCTCCACGCATTCAAAAGATAAATTTATTTTTTGAGCAATAAATTCAAAGTCTCCGGATATGAACGTTTCAGCCAAAAATAAACGCATTTTGCACGCAAATTTCTGCGCTGTAACTACAGTTCTACCGATCCGATTTTAAAAAATGAACATTCATATTAACGCTTAGCTTCTATAAAGCTACATGGTGAACTCAGATAATTTTTAGGATCATTCCTTGTGAAGAAAATAATTAAATTTTAATCAAGAATTATTTGTTATTTTTATTAATTATTTCTTGAACCAAGCGAGATAAAAAAATTCTTTCTTCGCTATAATGCTTGGATTACTCCTAGAAGTATCCAGTTAAAGTTTCATCGAAATCGCTCCACGCATTCAAAAGATAAATTTATTTTTTGAGCAATAAATTCAAAGTCTCCGGATATGAACGTTTCAGCCAAAAATAAACGCATTTTGCACGCAAATTTCTGCGCTGTAACTACAGTTCTACCGATCCGATTTTAAAAAATGAACATTCATATTAACGCTTAGCTTCTATAAAGCTACATGGTGAACTCAGATAATTTTTAGGATCATTCCTTGTGAAGAAAATAATTAAATTTTAATCAAGAATTATTTGTTATTTTTATTAATTATTTCTTGAACCAAGCGAGATAAAAAAATTCTTTCTTCGCTATAATGCTTGGATTACTCCTAGAAGTATCCAGTTAAAGTTTCATCGAAATCGCTCCACGCATTCAAAAGATAAATTTATTTTTTGAGCAATAAATTCAAAGTCTCCGGATATGAACGTTTCAGCCAAAAATAAACGCATTTTGCACGCAAATTTCTGCGCTGTAACTACAGTTCTACCGATCCGATTTTAAAAAATGAACATTCATATTAACGCTTAGCTTCTATAAAGCTACATGGTGAACTCAGATAATTTTTAGGATCATTCCTTGTGAAGAAAATAATTAAATTTTAATCAAGAATTATTTGTTATTTTTATTAATTATTTCTTGAACCAAGCGAGATAAAAAAATTCTTTCTTCGCTATAATGCTTGGATTACTCCTAGAAGTATCCAGTTAAAGTTTCATCGAAATCGCTCCACGCATTCAAAAGATAAATTTATTTTTTGAGCAATAAATTCAAAGTCTCCGGATATGAACGTTTCAGCCAAAAATAAACGCATTTTGCACGCAAATTTCTGCGCTGTAACTACAGTTCTACCGATCCGATTTTAAAAAATGAACATTCATATTAACGCTTAGCTTCTATAAAGCTACATGGTGAACTCAGATAATTTTTAGGATCATTCCTTGTGAAGAAAATAATTAAATTTTAATCAAGAATTATTTGTTATTTTTATTAATTATTTCTTGAACCAAGCGAGATAAAAAAATTCTTTCTTCGCTATAATGCTTGGATTACTCCTAGAAGTATCCAGTTAAAGTTTCATCGAAATCGCTCCACGCATTCAAAAGATAAATTTATTTTTTGAGCAATAAATTCAAAGTCTCCGGATATGAACGTTTCAGCCAAAAATAAACGCATTTTGCACGCAAATTTCTGCGCTGTAACTACAGTTCTACCGATCCGATTTTAAAAAATGAACATTCATATTAACGCTTAGCTTCTATAAAGCTACATGGTGAACTCAGATAATTTTTAGGATCATTCCTTGTGAAGAAAATAATTAAATTTTAATCAAGAATTATTTGTTATTTTTATTAATTATTTCTTGAACCAAGCGAGATAAAAAAATTCTTTCTTCGCTATAATGCTTGGATTACTCCTAGAAGTATCCAGTTAAAGTTTCATCGAAATCGCTCCACGCATTCAAAAGATAAATTTATTTTTTGAGCAATAAATTCAAAGTCTCCGGATATGAACGTTTCAGCCAAAAATAAACGCATTTTGCACGCAAATTTCTGCGCTGTAACTACAGTTCTACCGATCCGATTTTAAAAAATGAACATTCATATTAACGCTTAGCTTCTATAAAGCTACATGGTGAACTCAGATAATTTTTAGGATCATTCCTTGTGAAGAAAATAATTAAATTTTAATCAAGAATTATTTGTTATTTTTATTAATTATTTCTTGAACCAAGCGAGATAAAAAAATTCTTTCTTCGCTATAATGCTTGGATTACTCCTAGAAGTATCCAGTTAAAGTTTCATCGAAATCGCTCCACGCATTCAAAAGATAAATTTATTTTTTGAGCAATAAATTCAAAGTCTCCGGATATGAACGTTTCAGCCAAAAATAAACGCATTTTGCACGCAAATTTCTGCGCTGTAACTACAGTTCTACCGATCCGATTTTAAAAAATGAACATTCATATTAACGCTTAGCTTCTATAAAGCTACATGGTGAACTCAGATAATTTTTAGGATCATTCCTTGTGAAGAAAATAATTAAATTTTAATCAAGAATTATTTGTTATTTTTATTAATTATTTCTTGAACCAAGCGAGATAAAAAAATTCTTTCTTCGCTATAATGCTTGGATTACTCCTAGAAGTATCCAGTTAAAGTTTCATCGAAATCGCTCCACGCATTCAAAAGATAAATTTATTTTTTGAGCAATAAATTCAAAGTCTCCGGATATGAACGTTTCAGCCAAAAATAAACGCATTTTGCACGCAAATTTCTGCGCTGTAACTACAGTTCTACCGATCCGATTTTAAAAAATGAACATTCATATTAACGCTTAGCTTCTATAAAGCTACATGGTGAACTCAGATAATTTTTAGGATCATTCCTTGTGAAGAAAATAATTAAATTTTAATCAAGAATTATTTGTTATTTTTATTAATTATTTCTTGAACCAAGCGAGATAAAAAAATTCTTTCTTCGCTATAATGCTTGGATTACTCCTAGAAGTATCCAGTTAAAGTTTCATCGAAATCGCTCCACGCATTCAAAAGATAAATTTATTTTTTGAGCAATAAATTCAAAGTCTCCGGATATGAACGTTTCAGCCAAAAATAAACGCATTTTGCACGCAAATTTCTGCGCTGTAACTACAGTTCTACCGATCCGATTTTAAAAAATGAACATTCATATTAACGCTTAGCTTCTATAAAGCTACATGGTGAACTCAGATAATTTTTAGGATCATTCCTTGTGAAGAAAATAATTAAATTTTAATCAAGAATTATTTGTTATTTTTATTAATTATTTCTTGAACCAAGCGAGATAAAAAAATTCTTTCTTCGCTATAATGCTTGGATTACTCCTAGAAGTATCCAGTTAAAGTTTCATCGAAATCGCTCCACGCATTCAAAAGATAAATTTATTTTTTGAGCAATAAATTCAAAGTCTCCGGATATGAACGTTTCAGCCAAAAATAAACGCATTTTGCACGCAAATTTCTGCGCTGTAACTACAGTTCTACCGATCCGATTTTAAAAAATGAACATTCATATTAACGCTTAGCTTCTATAAAGCTACATGGTGAACTCAGATAATTTTTAGGATCATTCCTTGTGAAGAAAATAATTAAATTTTAATCAAGAATTATTTGTTATTTTTATTAATTATTTCTTGAACCAAGCGAGATAAAAAAATTCTTTCTTCGCTATAATGCTTGGATTACTCCTAGAAGTATCCAGTTAAAGTTTCATCGAAATCGCTCCACGCATTCAAAAGATAAATTTATTTTTAGAGCAATAAATTCAAAGTCTCCGGATATGAACGTTTCAGCCAAAAATAAACGCATTTTGCACGCAAATTTCTGCGCTGTAACTACAGTTCTACCGATCCGATTTTAAAAAATGAACATTCATATTAACGCTTAGCTTCTATAAAGCTACATGGTGAACTCAGATAATTTTTAGGATCATTCCTTGTGAAGAAAATAATTAAATTTTAATCAAGAATTATTTGAAATCGCTCCACGCATTCAAAAGATAAATTTATTTTTTGAGCAATAAATTCAAATTCTCCGGATATGAACGTTTCAGCCAAAAATAAACGCATTTTGCACGCAAATTTCTGCGCTGTAACTACAGTTCTACCGATCCGATTTTAAAAAATGAACATTCATATTAACGCTTAGCTTCTATAAAGCTACATGGTGAACTCAGATAATTTTTAGGATCATTCCTTGTGAAGAAAATAATTAAATTTTAATCAAGAATTATTTGTTATTTTTATTAATTATTTCTTGAACCAAGCGAGATAAAAAAATTCTTTCTTCGCTATAATGCTTGGATTACTCCTAGAAGTATCCAGTTAAAGTTTCATCGAAATCGCTCCACGCATTCAAAAGATAAATTTATTTTTTGAGCAATAAATTCAAAGTCTCCGGATATGAACGTTTCAGCCAAAAATAAACGCATTTTGCACGCAAATTTCTGCGCTGTAACTACAGTTCTACCGATCCGATTTTAAAAAATGAACATTCATATTAACGCTTAGCTTCTATAAAGCTACATGGTGAACTCAGATAATTTTTAGGATCATTCCTTGTGAAGAAAATAATTAAATTTTAATCAAGAATTATTTGTTATTTTTATTAATTATTTCTTGAACCAAGCGAGATAAAAAAATTCTTTCTTCGCTATAATGCTTGGATTACTACTAGAAGTATCCAGTTAAAGTTTCATCGAAATCGCTCCACGCATTCAAAAGATAAATTTATTTTTTGAGCAATAAATTCAAAGTCTCCGGATATGAACGTTTCAGCCAAAAATAAACGCATTTTGCACGCAAATTTCTGCGCTGTAACTACAGTTCTACCGATCCGATTTTAAAAAATGAACATTCATATTAACGCTTAGCTTCTATAAAGCTACATGGTGAACTCAGATAATTTTTAGGATCATTCCTTGTGAAGAAAATAATTAAATTTTAATCAAGAATTATTTGTTATTTTTATTAATTATTTCTTGAACCAAGCGAGATAAAAAAATTCTTTCTTCGCTATAATGCTTGGATTACTCCTAGAAGTATCCAGTTAAAGTTTCATCGAAATCGCTCCACGCATTCAAAAGATAAATTTATTTTTTGAGCAATAAATTCAAAGTCTCCGGATATGAACGTTTCAGCCAAAAATAAACGCATTTTGCACGCAAATTTCTGCGCTGTAACTACAGTTCTACCGATCCGATTTTAAAAAATGAACATTCATATTAACGCTTAGCTTCTATAAAGCTACATGGTGAACTCAGATAATTTTTAGGATCATTCCTTGTGAAGAAAATAATTAAATTTTAATCAAGAATTATTTGTTATTTTTATTAATTATTTCTTGAACCAAGCGAGATAAAAAAATTCTTTCTTCGCTATAATGCTTGGATTACTCCTAGAAGTATCCAGTTAAAGTTTCATCGAAATCGCTCCACGCATTCAAAAGATAAATTTATTTTTTGAGCAATAAATTCAAAGTCTCCGGATATGAACGTTTCAGCCAAAAATAAACGCATTTTGCACGCAAATTTCTGCGCTGTAACTACAGTTCTACCGATCCGATTTTAAAAAATGAACATTCATATTAACGCTTAGCTTCTATAAAGCTACATGGTGAACTCAGATAATTTTTAGGATCATTCCTTGTGAAGAAAATAATTAAATTTTAATCAAGAATTATTTGTTATTTTTATTAATTATTTCTTGAACCAAGCGAGATAAAAAAATTCTTTCTTCGCTATAATGCTTGGATTACTCCTAGAAGTATCCAGTTAAAGTTTCATCGAAATCGCTCCACGCATTCAAAAGATAAATTTATTTTTTGAGCAATAAATTCAAAGTCTCCGGATATGAACGTTTCAGCCAAAAATAAACGCATTTTGCACGCAAATTTCTGCGCTGTAACTACAGTTCTACCGATCCGATTTTAAAAAATGAACATTCATATTAACGCTTAGCTTCTATAAAGCTACATGGTGAACTCAGATAATTTTTAGGATCATTCCTTGTGAAGAAAATAATTAAATTTTAATCAAGAATTATTTGTTATTTTTATTAATTATTTCTTGAACCAAGCGAGATAAAAAAATTCTTTCTTCGCTATAATGCTTGGATTACTCCTAGAAGTATCCAGTTAAAGTTTCATCGAAATCGCTCCACGCATTCAAAAGATAAATTTATTTTTTGAGCAATAAATTCAAAGTCTCCGGATATGAACGTTTCAGCCAAAAATAAACGCATTTTGCACGCAAATTTCTGCGCTGTAACTACAGTTCTACCGATCCGATTTTAAAAAATGAACATTCATATTAACGCTTAGCTTCTATAAAGCTACATGGTGAACTCAGATAATTTTTAGGATCATTCCTTGTGAAGAAAATAATTAAATTTTAATCAAGAATTATTTGTTATTTTTATTAATTATTTCTTGAACCAAGCGAGATAAAAAAATTCTTTCTTCGCTATAATGCTTGGATTACTCCTAGAAGTATCCAGTTAAAGTTTCATCGAAATCGCTCCACGCATTCAAAAGATAAATTTATTTTTTGAGCAATAAATTCAAAGTCTCCGGATATGAACGTTTCAGCCAAAAATAAACGCATTTTGCACGCAAATTTCTGCGCTGTAACTACAGTTCTACCGATCCGATTTTAAAAAATGAACATTCATATTAACGCTTAGCTTCTATAAAGCTACATGGTGAACTCAGATAATTTTTAGGATCATTCCTTGTGAAGAAAATAATTAAATTTTAATCAAGAATTATTTGTTATTTTTATTAATTATTTCTTGAACCAAGCGAGATAAAAAAATTCTTTCTTCGCTATAATGCTTGGATTACTCCTAGAAGTATCCAGTTAAAGTTTCATCGAAATCGCTCCACGCATTCAAAAGATAAATTTATTTTTTGAGCAATAAATTCAAAGTCTCCGGATATGAACGTTTCAGCCAAAAATAAACGCATTTTGCACGCAAATTTCTGCGCTGTAACTACAGTTCTACCGATCCGATTTTAAAAAATGAACATTCATATTAACGCTTAGCTTCTATAAAGCTACATGGTGAACTCAGATAATTTTTAGGATCATTCCTTGTGAAGAAAATAATTAAATTTTAATCAAGAATTATTTGTTATTTTTATTAATTATTTCTTGAACCAAGCGAGATAAAAAAATTCTTTCTTCGCTATAATGCTTGGATTACTCCTAGAAGTATCCAGTTAAAGTTTCATCGAAATCGCTCCACGCATTCAAAAGATAAATTTATTTTTTGAGCAATAAATTCAAAGTCTCCGGATATGAACGTTTCAGCCAAAAATAAACGCATTTTGCACGCAAATTTCTGCGCTGTAACTACAGTTCTACCGATCCGATTTTAAAAAATGAACATTCATATTAACGCTTAGCTTCTATAAAGCTACATGGTGAACTCAGATAATTTTTAGGATCATTCCTTGTGAAGAAAATAATTAAATTTTAATCAAGAATTATTTGTTATTTTTATTAATTATATAATGCTTGGATTACTCCTAGAAGTATCCAGTTAAAGTTTCATCGAAATCGCTCCACGCATTCAAAAGATAAATTTATTTTTTGAGCAATAAATTCAAAGTCTCCGGATATGAACGTTTCAGCCAAAAATAAACGCATTTTGCACGCAAATTTCTGCGCTGTAACTACAGTTCTACCGATCCGATTTTAAAAAATGAACATTCATATTAACGCTTAGCTTCTATAAAGCTACATGGTGAACTCAGATAATTTTTAGGATCATTCCTTGTGAAGAAAATAATTAAATTTTAATCAAGAATTATTTGTTATTTTTATTAATTATTTCTTGAACCAAGCGAGATAAAAAAATTCTTTCTTCGCTATAATGCTTGGATTACTCCTAGAAGTATCCAGTTAAAGTTTCATCGAAATCGCTCCACGCATTCAAAAGATAAATTTATTTTTTGAGCAATAAATTCAAAGTCTCCGGATATGAACGTTTCAGCCAAAAATAAACGCATTTTGCACGCAAATTTCTGCGCTGTAACTACAGTTCTACCGATCCGATTTAAAAAATGAACATTCATATTAACGCTTAGCTTCTATAAAGCTACATGGTGAACTCAGATAATTTTTTAGGATCATTCCTTGTGAAGAAAATAATTAAATTTTAATCAAGAATTATTTGTTATTTTTATTATTATTTCTTGAACCAAGCGAGATAAAAAATTCTTTCTTCGCTATAATGCTTGGATTACTCCTAGAAGTATCCAGTTAAAGTTTCATCGAAATCGCTCCACGCATTCAAAAGATAAATTTATTTTTTGAGCAATAAATTCAAAGTCTCCGGATATGAACGTTTCAGCCAAAAATAAACGCATTTTGCACGCAAATTTCTGCGCTGTAACTACAGTTTCTACCGATCCGATTTTTAAAAAATGAGCATTCATATTAACGCTTAGCTTCTATAAAGCTACATGGTGAACTCAGATAATTTTATAGGATCATTCTCCTTGTGAAGAAAATAATTAAATTTTAATCAAGAATTATTTGTTATTTTTATTAATTATTTCTTGAACCAAGCGAGATAAAAAATTCTTTCTTCGCCTATAATGCTTGGATTACTCCTAGAAGTATCCAGTTAAAAGTTTCATCGAAATCGCTCCACGCATTCAAAAGATAAATTTATTTTTTGAGCAATAAATTCAAAGTCTCCGGATATGAACGTTTCAGCCAAAAATAAACGCATTTTGCACGCAAATTTCTGCGCTGTAACTACAGTTCTACCGATCCGATTTTAAAAAATGAACATTCATATAACGCTTAGCTTCTATAAAGCTACATGGTGAACTCAGATAATTTTTAGGATCATTCCTTGTGAAGAAAATAATTAAATTTTAATCAAGAATTATTTGTTATTTTTATTAATTATTTCTTGAACCAAGGCGAGATAAAAAAATTCTTTCTTCGCTATAATGCTTGGATTACTCCTAGAAGTATCCAGTTAAAGTTTCATCGAAATCGCTGCACGCATTCAAAAGATAAATTTATTTTTTGAGCAATAAATTCAAAGTCTCCGGATATGAACGTTTCAGCCAAAAATAAACGCATTTTGCACGCAAATTTCTACGCTGTAACTACAGTTCTACCGATCCGATTTTAAAAAATGAACATTCATATTAACGCTTAGCTTCTATAAAGCTACATGGTGAACTCAGATAATTTTTAGGATCATTCCTTGTGAAGAAAATAATTAAATTTTAATCAAGAATTATTTGTTATTTTTATTAATTATTTCTTAGCGAGATAAAAAAATTCTTTCTTCGCTATAATGCTTGGATTACTCCTAGAAGTATCCAGTTAAAGTTTCATCGAAATCGCTCCACGCATTCAAAAGATAAATTTATTTTTTGAGCAATAAATTCAAAGTCTCCGGATATGAACGTTTCAGCCAAAAATAAACGCATTTTGCACGCAAATTTCTGCGCTGTAACTACAGTTCTACCGATCCGATTTTAAAAAATGAACATTCATATTAACGCTTAGCTTCTATAAAGCTACATGGTGAACTCAGATAATTTTTAGGATCATTCCTTGTGAAGAAAATAATTAAATTTTAATCAAGAATTATTTGTTATTTTTATTAATTATTTCTTGAACCAAGCGAGATAAAAAAATTCTTTCTTCGCTATAATGCTTGGATTACTCCTAGAAGTATCCAGTTAAAGTTTCATCGAAATCGCTCCACGCATTCAAAAGATAAATTTATTTTTTGAGCAATAAATTCAAAGTCTCCGGATATGAACGTTTCAGCCAAAAATAAACGCATTTTGCACGCAAATTTCTGCGCTGTAACTACAGTTCTACCGATCCGATTTTAAAAAATGAACATTCATATTAACGCTTAGCTTCTATAAAGCTACATGGTGAACTCAGATAATTTTTATGATCATTCCTTGTGAAGAAAATAATTAAATTTTAATCAAGAATTATTTGTTATTTTTATTAATTATTTCTTGAACCAAGCGAGATAAAAAAATTCTTTCTTCGCTATAATGCTTGGATTACTCCTAGAAGTATCCAGTTAAAGTTTCATCGAAATCGCTGCACGCATTCAAAAGATAAATTTATTTTTTGAGCAATAAATTCAAAGTCTCCGGATATGAACGTTTCAGCCAAAAATAAACGCATTTTGCACGCAAATTTCTACGCTGTAACTACAGTTCTACCGATCCGATTTTAAAAAATGAACATTCATATTAACGCTTAGCTTCTATAAAGCTACATGGTGAACTCAGATAATTTTTAGGATCATTCCTTGTGAAGAAAATAATTAAATTTTAATCAAGAATTATTTGTTATTTTTATTAATTATTTCTTGAACCAAGCGAGACAAAAAAATTCTTTCTTCGCTATAATGCTTGGATTACTCCTAGAAGTATCCAGTTAAAGTTTCATCGAAATCGCTCCACGCATTCAAAAGATAAATTTATTTTTTGAGCAATAAATTCAAAGTCTCCGGATATGAACGTTTCAGCCAAAAATAAACGCATTTTGCACGCAAATTTCTGCGCTGTAACTACAGTTCTACCGATCCGATTTTAAAAAATGAACATTCATATTAACGCTTAGCTTCTATAAAGCTACATGGTGAACTCAGATAATTTTTAGGATCATTCCTTGTGAAGAAAATAATTAAATTTTAATCAAGAATTATTTGTTATTTTTATTAATTATTTCTTGAACCAAGCGAGATAAAAAAATTCTTTCTTCGCTATAATGCTTGGATTACTCCTAGAAGTATCCAGTTAAAGTTTCATCGAAATCGCTCCACGCATTCAAAAGATAAATTTATTTTTTGAGCAATAAATTCAAAGTCTCCGGATATGAACGTTTCAGCCAAAAATAAACGCATTTTGCACGCAAATTTCTGCGCTGTAACTACAGTTCTACCGATCCGATTTTAAAAAATGAACATTCATATTAACGCTTAGCTTCTATAAAGCTACATGGTGAACTCAGATAATTTTTAGGATCATTCCTTGTGAAGAAAATAATTAAATTTTAATCAAGAATTATTTGTTATTTTTATTAATTATTTCTTGAACCAAGCGAGATAAAAAAATTCTTTCTTCGCTATAATGCTTGGATTACTCCTAGAAGTATCCAGTTAAAGTTTCATCGAAATCGCTCCACGCATTCAAAAGATAAATTTATTTTTTGAGCAATAAATTCAAAGTCTCCGGATATGAACGTTTCAGCCAAAAATAAACGCATTTTGCACGCAAATTGCTGCGCTGTAACTACAGTTCTACCGATCCGATTTTAAAAAATGAACATTCATATTAACGCTTAGCTTCTATAAAGCTACATGGTGAACTCAGATAATTTTTAGGATCATTCCTTGTGAAGAAAATAATTAAATTTTAATCAAGAATTATTTGTTATTTTTATTAATTATTTCTTGAACCAAGCGAGATAAAAAAATTCTTTCTTCGCTATAATGCTTGGATTACTCCTAGAAGTATCCAGTTAAAGTTTCATCGAAATCGCTCCACGCATTCAAAAGATAAATTTATTTTTTGAGCAATAAATTCAGTCTCCGGATATGAACGTTTCAGCCAAAAATAAACGCATTTTGCACGCAAATTTCTGCGCTGTAACTACAGTTCTACCGATCCGATTTTAAAAAATGAACATTCATATTAACGCTTAGCTTCTATAAAGCTACATGGTGAACTCAGATAATTTTTAGGATCATTCCTTGTGAAGAAAATAATTAAATTTTAATCAAGAATTATTTGTTATTTTTATTAATTATTTCTTGAACCAAGCGAGATAAAAAAATTCTTTCTTCGCTATAATGCTTGGATTACTCCTAGAAGTATCCAGTTAAAGTTTCATCGAAATCGCTCCACGCATTCAAAAGATAAATTTATTTTTTGAGCAATAAATTCAAAGTCTCCGGATATGAACGTTTCAGCCAAAAATAAACGCATTTTGCACGCAAATTTCTGCGCTGTAACTACAGTTCTACCGATCCGATTTTAAAAAATGAACATTCATATTAACGCTTAGCTTCTATAAAGCTACATGGTGAACTCAGATAATTTTTAGGATCATTCCTTGTGAAGAAAATAATTAAATTTTAATCAAGAATTATTTGTTATTTTTATTAATTATTTCTTGAACCAAGCGAGATAAAAAAATTCTTTCTTCGCTATAATGCTTGGATTACTCCTAGAAGTATACACTTAAAGTTTCATCGAAATCGCTGCACGCATTCAAAAGATAAATTTATTTTTTGAGCAATAAATTCAAAGTCTCCGGATATGAACATTTCAGCCAAAAATAAACGCATTTTGCACGCAAATTTCTACGCTGTAACTACAGTTCTACCGATCCGATTTTAAAAAATGAACATTCATATTAACGCTTAGGTTCTATAAAGCTACATGGTGAACTCAGATAATTTTTAGGATCATTCCTTGTGAAGAAAATAATTAAATTTTAATCAAGAATTATTTGTTATTTTTATTAATTATTTCTTGAACCAAGCGAGATAAAAAAATTCTTTCTTCGCTATAATGCTTGGATTACTCCTAGAAGTATCCAGTTAAAGTTTCATCGAAATCGCTCCACGCATTCAAAAGATAAATTTATTTTTTGAGCAATAAATTCAAAGTCTCCGGATATGAACGTTTCAGCCAAAAATAAACGCATTTTGCACGCAAATTTCTGCGCTGTAACTACAGTTCTACCGATCCGATTTTAAAAAATGAACATTCATATTAACGCTTAGCTTCTATAAAGCTACATGGTGAACTCAGATAATTTTTAGGATCATTCCTTGTGAAGAAAATAATTAAATTTTAATCAAGAATTATTTGTTATTTTTATTAATTATTTCTTGAACCAAGCGAGATAAAAAAATTCTTTCTTCGCTATAATGCTTGGATTACTCCTAGAAGTATCCAGTTAAAGTTTCATCGAAATCGCTCCACGCATTCAAAAGATAAATTTATTTTTTGAGCAATAAATTCAAAGTCTCCGGATATGAACGTTTCAGCCAAAAATAAACGCATTTTGCACGCAAATTTCTGCGCTGTAACTACAGTTCTACCGATCCGATTTTAAAAAATGAACATTCATATTAACGCTTAGCTTCTATAAAGCTACATGGTGAACTCAGATAATTTTTAGGATCATTCCTTGTGAAGAAAATAATTAAATTTTAATCAAGAATTATTTGTTATTTTTATTAATTATTTCTTGAACCAAGCGAGATAAAAAAATTCTTTCTTCGCTATAATGCTTGGATTACTCCTAGAAGTATCCAGTTAAAGTTTCATCGAAATCGCTCCACGCATTCAAAAGATAAATTTATTTTTTGAGCAATAAATTCAGTCTCCGGATATGAACGTTTCAGCCAAAAATAAACGCATTTTGCACGCAAATTTCTGCGCTGTAACTACAGTTCTACCGATCCGATTTTAAAAAATGAACATTCATATTAACGCTTAGCTTCTATAAAGCTACATGGTGAACTCAGATAATTTTTAGGATCATTCCTTGTGAAGAAAATAATTAAATTTTAATCAAGAATTATTTGTTATTTTTATTAATTATTTCTTGAACCAAGCGAGATAAAAAAATTCTTTCTTCCCTATAATGCTTGGATTACTCCTAGAAGTATCCAGTTAAAGTTTCATCGAAATCGCTCCACGCATTCAAAAGATAAATTTATTTTTTGAGCAATAAATTCAAAGTCTCCGGATATGAACGTTTCAGCCAAAAATAAACGCATTTTGCACGCAAATTTCTGCGCTGTAACTACAGTTCTACCGATCCGATTTTAAAAAATGAACATTCATATTAACGCTTAGCTTCTATAAAGCTACATGGTGAACTCAGATAATTTTTAGGATCATTCCTTGTGAAGAAAATAATTAAATTTTAATCAAGAATTATTTGTTATTTTTATTAATTATTTCTTGAACCAAGCGAGATAAAAAAATTCTTTCTTCGCTATAATGCTTGGATTACTCCTAGAAGTATCCAGTTAAAGTTTCATCGAAATCGCTGCACGCATTCAAAAGATAAATTTATTTTTTGAGCAATAAATTCAAAGTCTCCGGATATGAACATTTCAGCCAAAAATAAACGCATTTTGCACGCAAATTTCTACGCTGTAACTACAGTTCTACCGATCCGATTTTAAAAAATGAACATTCATATTAACGCTTAGGTTCTATAAAGCTACATGGTGAACTCAGATAATTTTTAGGATCATTCCTTGTGAAGAAAATAATTAAATTTTAATCAAGAATTATTTGTTATTTTTATTAATTATTTCTTGAACCAAGCGAGATAAAAAAATTCTTTCTTCGCTATAATGCTTGGATTACTCCTAGAAGTATCCAGTTAAAGTTTCATCGAAATCGCTCCACGCATTCAAAAGATAAATTTATTTTTTGAGCAATAAATTCAAAGTCTCCGGATATGAACGTTTCAGCCAAAAATAAACGCATTTTGCACGCAAATTTCTGCGCTGTAACTACAGTTCTACCGATCCGATTTTAAAAAATGAACATTCATATTAACGCTTAGCTTCTATAAAGCTACATGGTGAACTCAGATAATTTTTAGGATCATTCCTTGTGAAGAAAATAATTAAATTTTAATCAAGAATTATTTGTTATTTTTATTAATTATTTCTTGAACCAAGCGAGATAAAAAAATTCTTTCTTCGCTATAATGCTTGGATTACTCCTAGAAGTATCCAGTTAAAGTTTCATCGAAATCGCTCCACGCATTCAAAAGATAAATTTATTTTTTGAGCAATAAATTCAAAGTCTCCGGATATGAACGTTTCAGCCAAAAATAAACGCATTTTGCACGCAAATTTCTGCGCTGTAACTACAGTTCTACCGATTTCATATTAACGCTTAGCTTCTATAAAGCTACATGGTGAACTCAGATAATTTTTAGGATCATTCCTTGTGAAGAAAATAATTAAATTTTAATCAAGAATTATTTGTTATTTTTATTAATTATTTCTTGAACCAAGCGAGATAAAAAAATTCTTTCTTCGCTATAATGCTTGGATTACTCCTAGAAGTATCCAGTTAAAGTTTCATCGAAATCGCTCCACGCATTCAAAAGATAAATTTATTTTTTGAGCAATAAATTCAAAGTCTCCGGATATGAACGTTTCAGCCAAAAATAAACGCATTTTGCACGCAAATTTCTGCGCTGTAACTACAGTTCTACCGATCCGATTTTAAAAAATGAACATTCATATTAACGCTTAGCTTCTATAAAGCTACATGGTGAACTCAGATAATTTTTAGGATCATTCCTTGTGAAGAAAATAATTAAATTTTAATCAAGAATTATTTGTTATTTTTATTAATTATTTCTTGAACCAAGCGAGATAAAAAAATTCTTTCTTCGCTATAATGCTTGGATTACTCCTAGAAGTATCCAGTTAAAGTTTCATCGAAATCGCTCCACGCATTCAAAAGATAAATTTATTTTTTGAGCAATAAATTCAAAGTCTCCGGATATGAACGTTTCAGCCAAAAATAAACGCATTTTGCACGCAAATTTCTGCGCTGTAACTACAGTTCTACCGATCCGATTTTAAAAAATGAACATTCATATTAACGCTTAGCTTCTATAAAGCTACATGGTGAACTCAGATAATTTTTAGGATCATTCCTTGTGAAGAAAATAATTAACTTTTAATCAAGAATTATTTGTTATTTTTATTAATTATTTCTTGAACCAAGCGAGATAAAAAAATTCTTTCTTCGCTATAATGCTTGGATTACTCCTAGAAGTATCCAGTTAAAGTTTCATCGAAATCGCTCCACGCATTCAAAAGATAAATTTATTTTTTGAGCAATAAATTCAAAGTCTCCGGATATGAACGTTTCAGCCAAAAATAAACGCATTTTGCACGCAAATTTCTGCGCTGTAACTACAGTTCTACCGATCCGATTTTAAAAAATGAACATTCATATTAACGCTTAGCTTCTATAAAGCTACATGGTGAACTCAGATAATTTTTAGGATCATTCCTTGTGAAGAAAATAATTAAATTTTAATCAAGAATTATTTGTTATTTTTATTAATTATTTCTTGAACCAAGCGAGATAAAAAAATTCTTTCTTCGCTATAATGCTTGGATTACTCCTAGAAGTATCCAGTTAAAGTTTCATCGAAATCGCTCCACGCATTCAAAAGATAAATTTATTTTTTGAGCAATAAATTCAAAGTCTCCGGATATGAACGTTTCAGCCAAAAATAAACGCATTTTGCACGCAAATTTCTGCGCTGTAACTACAGTTCTACCGATCCGATTTTAAAAAATGAACATTCATATTAACGCTTAGCTTCTATAAAGCTACATGGTGAACTCAGATAATTTTTAGGATCATTCCTTGTGAAGAAAATAATTAAATTTTAATCAAGAATTATTTGTTATTTTTATTAATTATTTCTTGAACCAAGCGAGATAAAAAAATTCTTTCTTCGCTATAATGCTTAGATTACTCCTAGAAGTATCCAGTTAAAGTTTCATCGAAATCGCTCCACGCATTCAAAAGATAAATTTATTTTTTGAGCAATAAATTCAAAGTCTCCGGATATGAACGTTTCAGCCAAAAATAAACGCATTTAGCACGCAAATTTCTGCGCTGTAACTACAGTTCTACCGATCCGATTTTAAAAAATGAACATTCATATTAACGCTTAGCTTCTATAAAGCTACATGGTGAACTCAGATAAATTTTAGGATCATTCCTTGTGAAGAAAATAATTAAATTTTAATCAAGAATTATTTGTTATTTTTATTAATTATTTCTTGAACCAAGCGAGATAAAAAAATTCTTTCTTCGCTATAATGCTTGGATTGCTCCTAGAAGTATCCAGTTAAAGTTTCATCGAAATCGCTCTACGCATTCAAAAGATAAATTTATTTTTTGAGCAATAAATTCAAAGTCTCCGGATATGAACGTTTCAGCCAAAAATAAACGCATTTTGCACGCAAATTTCTGCGCTGTAACTACAGTTCTACCGATCCGATTTTAAAAAATGAACATTCATATTAACGCTTAGCTTCTATAAAGCTACATGGTGAACTCAGATAATTTTTAGGATCATTCCTTGTGAAGAAAATAATTAAATTTTAATCAAGAATTATTTGTTATTTTTATTAATTATTTCTTGAACCAAGCGAGATAAAAAAATTCTTTCTTCGCTATAATGCTTGGATTACTCCTAGAAGTATCCAGTTAAAGTTTCATCGAAATCGCTCCACGCATTCAAAAGATAAATTTATTTTTTGAGCAATAAATTCAAAGTCTCCGGATATGAACGTTTCAGCCAAAAATAAACGCATTTTGCACGCAAATTTCTGCGCTGTAACTACAGTTCTACCGATCCGATTTTAAAAAATGAACATTCATATTAACGCTTAGCTTCTATAAAGCTACATGGTGAACTCAGATAATTTTTAGGATCATTCCTTGTGAAGAAAATAATTAAATTTTAATCAAGAATTATTTGTTATTTTTATTAATTATTTCTTGAACCAAGCGAGATAAAAAAATTCTTTCTTCGCTATAATGCTTGGATTACTCCTAGAAGTATCCAGTTAAAGTTTCATCGAAATCGCTCCACGCATTCAAAAGATAAATTTATTTTTTGAGCAATAAATTCAAAGTCTCCGGATATGAACGTTTCAGCCAAAAATAAACGCATTTTGCACGCAAATTTCTGCGCTGTAACTACAGTTCTACCGATCCGATTTTAAAAAATGAACATTCATATTAACGCTTAGCTTCTATAAAGCTACATGGTGAACTCAGATAATTTTTAGGATCATTCCTTGTGAAGAAAATAATTAAATTTTAATCAAGAATTATTTGTTATTTTTATTAATTATTTCTTGAACCAAGCGAGATAAAAAAATTCTTTCTTCGCTATAATGCTTGGATTACTCCTAGAAGTATCCAGTTAAAGTTTCATCGAAATCGCTCCACGCATTCAAAAGATAAATTTATTTTTTGAGCAATAAATTCAAAGTCTCCGGATATGAACGTTTCAGCCAAAAATAAACGCATTTTGCACGCAAATTTCTGCGCTGTAACTACAGTTCTACCGATCCGATTTTAAAAAATGAACATTCATATTAACGCTTAGCTTCTATAAAGCTACATGGTGAACTCAGATAATTTTTAGGATCATTCCTTGTGAAGAAAATAATTAAATTTTAATCAAGAATTATTTGTTATTTTTATTAATTATTTCTTGAACCAAGCGAGATAAAAAAATTCTTTCTTCGCTATAATGCTTGGATTACTCCTAGAAGTATCCAGTTAAAGTTTCATCGAAATCGCTCCACGCATTCAAAAGATAAATTTATTTTTTGAGCAATAAATTCAAAGTCTCCGGATATGAACGTTTCAGCCAAAAATAAACGCATTTTGCACGCAAATTTCTGCGCTGTAACTACAGTTCTACCGATCCGATTTTAAAAAATGAACATTCATATTAACGCTTAGCTTCTATAAAGCTACATGGTGAACTCAGATAATTTTTAGGATCATTCCTTGTGAAGAAAATAATTAAATTTTAATCAAGAATTATTTGTTATTTTTATTAATTATTTCTTGAACCAAGCGAGATAAAAAAATTCTTTCTTCGCTATAATGCTTGGATTACTCCTAGAAGTATCCAGTTAAAGTTTCATCGAAATCGCTCCTCGCATTCAAAAGATAAATTTATTTTTTGAGCAATAAATTCAAAGTCTCCGGATATGAACGTTTCAGCCAAAAATAAACGCATTTTGCACGCAAATTTCTGCGCTGTAACTACAGTTCTACCGATCCGATTTTAAAAAATGAACATTCATATTAACGCTTAGCTTCTATAAAGCTACATGGTGAACTCAGATAATTTTTAGGATCATTCCTTGTGAAGAAAATAATTAAATTTTAATCAAGAATTATTTGTTATTTTTATTAATTATTTCTTGAACCAAGCGAGATAAAAAAATTCTTTCTTCGCTATAATGCTTGGATTACTCCTAGAAGTATCCAGTTAAAGTTTCATCGAAATCGCTCCACGCATTCAAAAGATAAATTTATTTTTTGAGCAATAAATTCAAAGTCTCCGGATATGAACGTTTCAGCCAAAAATAAACGCATTTTGCACGCAAATTTCTGCGCTGTAACTACAGTTCTACCGATCCGATTTTAAAAAATGAACATTCATATTAACGCTTAGCTTCTATAAAGCTACATGGTGAACTCAGATAATTTTTAGGATCATTCCTTGTGAAGAAAATAATTAAATTTTAATCAAGAATTATTTGTTATTTTTATTAATTATTTCTTGAACCAAGCGAGATAAAAAAATTCTTTCTTCGCTATAATGCTTGGATTACTCCTAGAAGTATCCAGTTAAAGTTTCATCGAAATCGCTCCACGCATTCAAAAGATAAATTTATTTTTTGAGCAATAAATTCAAAGTCTCCGGATATGAACGTTTCAGCCAAAAATAAACGCATTTTGCACGCAAATTTCTGCGCTGTAACTACAGTTCTACCGATCCGATTTTAAAAAATGAACATTCATATTAACGCTTAGCTTCTATAAAGCTACATGGTGAACTCAGATAATTTTTAGGATCATTCCGTGTGAAGAAAATAATTAAATTTTAATCAAGAATTATTTGTTATTTTTATTAATTATTTCTTGAACCAAGCGAGATAAAAAAATTCTTTCTTCGCTATAATGCTTGGATTACTCCTAGAAGTATCCAGTTAATTAAATTAAATTAAATTTCTGCGCTGTAACTACAGTTCTACCGATCCGATTTTAAAAAATGAACATTCATATTAACGCTTAGCTTCTATAAAGCTACATGGTGAACTCAGATAATTTTTAGGATCATTCCTTGTGAAGAAAATAATTAAATTTTAATCAAGAATTATTTGTTATTTTTATTAATTATTTCTTGAACCAAGCGAGATAAAAAAATTCTTTCTTCGCTATAATGCTTGGATTACTCCTAGAAGTATCCAGTTAAAGTTTCATCGAAATCGCTCCACGCATTCAAAAGATAAATTTATTTTTTGAGCAATAAATTCAAAGTCTCCGGATATGAACGTTTCAGCCAAAAATAAACGCATTTTGCACGCAAATTTCTGCGCTGTAACTACAGTTCTACCGATCCGATTTTAAAAAATGAACATTCATATTAACGCTTAGCTTCTATAAAGCTACATGGTGAACTCAGATAATTTTTAGGATCATTCCTTGTGAAGAAAATAATTAAATTTTAATCAAGAATTATTTGTTATTTTTATTAATTATTTCTTGAACCAAGCGAGATAAAAAAATTCTTTCTTCGCTATAATGCTTGGATTACTCCTAGAAGTATCCAGTTAAAGTTTCATCGAAATCGCTCCACGCATTCAAAAGATAAATTTATTTTTTGAGCAATAAATTCAAAGTCTCCGGATATGAACGTTTCAGCCAAAAATAAACGCATTTTGCACGCAAATTTCTGCGCTGTAACTACAGTTCTACCGATCCGATTTTAAAAAATGAACATTCATATTAACGCTTAGCTTCTATAAAGCTACATGGTGAACTCAGATAATTTTTAGGATCATTCCTTGTGAAGAAAATAATTAAATTTTAATCAAGAATTATTTGTTATTTTTATTAATTATTTCTTGAACCAAGCGAGATAAAAAAATTCTTTCTTCGCTATAATGCTTGGATTACTCCTAGAAGTATCCAGTTAAAGTTTCATCGAAATCGCTCCACGCATTCAAAAGATAAATTTATTTTTTGAGCAATAAATTCAAAGTCTCCGGATATGAACGTTTCAGCCAAAAATAAACGCATTTTGCACGCAAATTTCTGCGCTGTAACTACAGTTCTACCGATCCGATTTTAAAAAATGAACATTCATATTAACGCTTAGCTTCTATAAAGCTACATGGTGAACTCAGATAATTTTTAGGATCATTCCTTGTGAAGAAAATAATTAAATTTTAATCAAGAATTATTTGTTATTTTTATTAATTATTTCTTGAACCAAGCGAGATAAAAAAATTCTTTCTTCGCTATAATGCTTGGATTACTCCTAGAAGTATCCAGTTAAAGTTTCATCGAAATCGCTCCACGCATTCAAAAGATAAATTTATTTTTTGAGCAATAAATTCAAAGTCTCCGGATATGAACGTTTCAGCCAAAAATAAACGCATTTTGCACGCAAATTTCTGCGCTGTAACTACAGTTCTACCGATCCGATTTTAAAAAATGAACATTCATATTAACGCTTAGCTTCTATAAAGCTACATGGTGAACTCAGATAATTTTTAGGATCATTCCTTGTGAAGAAAATAATTAAATTTTAATCAAGAATTATTTGTTATTTTTATTAATTATTTCTTGAACCAAGCGAGATAAAAAAATTCTTTCTTCGCTATAATGCTTGGATTACTCCTAGAAGTATCCAGTTAAAGTTTCATCGAAATCGCTCCACGCATTCAAAAGATAAATTTATTTTTTGAGCAATAAATTCAAAGTCTCCGGATATGAACGTTTCAGCCAAAAATAAACGCATTTTGCACGCAAATTTCTGCGCTGTAACTACAGTTCTACCGATCCGATTTTAAAAAATGAACATTCATATTAACGCTTAGCTTCTATAAAGCTACATGGTGAACTCAGATAATTTTTAGGATCATTCCTTGTGAAGAAAATAATTAAATTTTAATCAAGAATTATTTGTTATTTTTATTAATTATTTCTTGAACCAAGCGAGATAAAAAAATTCTTTCTTCGCTATAATGCTTGGATTACTCCTAGAAGTATCCAGTTAAAGTTTCATCGAAATCGCTCCACGCATTCAAAAGATAAATTTATTTTTTGAGCAATAAATTCAAAGTCTCCGGATATGAACGTTTCAGCCAAAAATAAACGCATTTTGCACGCAAATTTCTGCGCTGTAACTACAGTTCTACCGATCCGATTTTAAAAAATGAACATTCATATTAACGCTTAGCTTCTATAAAGCTACATGGTGAACTCAGATAATTTTTAGGATCATTCCTTGTGAAGAAAATAATTAAATTTTAATCAAGAATTATTTGTTATTTTTATTAATTATTTCTTGAACCAAGCGAGATAAAAAAATTCTTTCTTCGCTATAATGCTTGGATTACTCCTAGAAGTATCCAGTTAAAGTTTCATCGAAATCGCTCTACGCATTCAAAAGATAAATTTATTTTTTGAGCAATAAATTCAAAGTCTCCGGATATGAACGTTTCAGCCAAAAATAAACGCATTTTGCACGCAAATTTCTGCGCTGTAACTACAGTTCTACCGATCCGATTTTAAAAAATGAACATTCATATTAACGCTTAGCTTCTATAAAGCTACATGGTGAACTCAGATAATTTTTAGGATCATTCCTTGTGAAGAAAATAATTAAATTTTAATCAAGAATTATTTGTTATTTTTATTAATTATTTCTTGAACCAAGCGAGATAAAAAAATTCTTTCTTCGCTATAATGCTTGGATTACTCCTAGAAGTATCCAGTTAAAGTTTCATCGAAATCGCTCCACGCATTCAAAAGATAAATTTATTTTTTGAGCAATAAATTCAAAGTCTCCGGATATGAACGTTTCAGCCAAAAATAAACGCATTTTGCACGCAAATTTCTGCGCTGTAACTACAGTTCTACCGATCCGATTTTAAAAAATGAACATTCATATTAACGCTTAGCTTCTATAAAGCTACATGGTGAACTCAGATAATTTTTAGGATCATTCCTTGTGAAGAAAATAATTAAATTTTAATCAAGAATTATTTGTTATTTTTATTAATTATTTCTTGAACCAAGCGAGATAAAAAAATTCTTTCTTCGCTATAATGCTTGGATTACTCCTAGAAGTATCCAGTTAAAGTTTCATCGAAATCGCTCCACGCATTCAAAAGATAAATTTATTTTTTGAGCAATAAATTCAAAGTCTCCGGATATGAACGTTTCAGCCAAAAATAAACGCATTTTGCACGCAAATTTCTGCGCTGTAACTACAGTTCTACCGATCCGATTTTAAAAAATGAACATTCATATTAACGCTTAGCTTCTATAAAGCTACATGGTGAACTCAGATAATTTTTAGGATCATTCCTTGTGAAGAAAATAATTAAATTTTAATCAAGAATTATTTGTTATTTTTATTAATTATTTCTTGAACCAAGCGAGATAAAAAAATTCTTTCTTCGCTATAATGCTTGGATTACTCCTAGAAGTATCCAGTTAAAGTTTCATCGAAATCGCTCCACGCATTCAAAAGATAAATTTATTTTTTGAGCAATAAATTCAAAGTCTCCGGATATGAACGTTTCAGCCAAAAATAAACGCATTTTGCACGCAAATTTCTGCGCTGTAACTACAGTTCTACCGATCCGATTTTAAAAAATGAACATTCATATTAACGCTTAGCTTCTATAAAGCTACATGGTGAACTCAGATAATTTTTAGGATCATTCCTTGTGAAGAAAATAATTAAATTTTAATCAAGAATTATTTGTTATTTTTATTAATTATTTCTTGAACCAAGCGAGATAAAAAAATTCTTTCTTCGCTATAATGCTTGGATTACTCCTAGAAGTATCCAGTTAAAGTTTCATCGAAATCGCTCCACGCATTCAAAAGATAAATTTATTTTTTGAGCAATAAATTCAAAGTCTCCGGATATGAACGTTTCAGCCAAAAATAAACGCATTTTGCACGCAAATTTCTGCGCTGTAACTACAGTTCTACCGATCCGATTTTAAAAAATGAACATTCATATTAACGCTTAGCTTCTATAAAGCTACATGGTGAACTCAGATAATTTTTAGGATCATTCCTTGTGAAGAAAATAATTAAATTTTAATCAAGAATTATTTGTTATTTTTATTAATTATTTCTTGAACCAAGCGAGATAAAAAAATTCTTTCTTCGCTATAATGCTTGGATTACTCCTAGAAGTATCCAGTTAAAGTTTCATCGAAATCGCTCCACGCATTCAAAAGATAAATTTATTTTTTGAGCAATAAATTCAAAGTCTCCGGATATGAACGTTTCAGCCAAAAATAAACGCATTTTGCACGCAAATTTCTGCGCTGTAACTACAGTTCTACCGATCCGATTTTAAAAAATGAACATTCATATTAACGCTTAGCTTCTATAAAGCTACATGGTGAACTCAGATAATTTTTAGGATCATTCCTTGTGAAGAAAATAATTAAATTTTAATCAAGAATTATTTGTTATTTTTATTAATTATTTCTTGAACCAAGCGAGATAAAAAAATTCTTTCTTCGCTATAATGCTTGGATTACTCCTAGAAGTATCCAGTTAAAGTTTCATCGAAATCGCTCCACGCATTCAAAAGATAAATTTATTTTTTGAGCAATAAATTCAAAGTCTCCGGATATGAACGTTTCAGCCAAAAATAAACGCATTTTGCACGCAAATTTCTGCGCTGTAACTACAGTTCTACCGATCCGATTTTAAAAAATGAACATTCATATTAACGCTTAGCTTCTATAAAGCTACATGGTGAACTCAGATAATTTTTAGGATCATTCCTTGTGAAGAAAATAATTAAATTTTAATCAAGAATTATTTGTTATTTTTATTAATTATTTCTTGAACCAAGCGAGATAAAAAAATTCTTTCTTCGCTATAATGCTTGGATTACTCCTAGAAGTATCCAGTTAAAGTTTCATCGAAATCGCTCCACGCATTCAAAAGATAAATTTATTTTTTGAGCAATAAATTCAAAGTCTCCGGATATGAACGTTTCAGCCAAAAATAAACGCATTTTGCACGCAAATTTCTGCGCTGTAACTACAGTTCTACCGATCCGATTTTAAAAAATGAACATTCATATTAACGCTTAGCTTCTATAAAGCTACATGGTGAACTCAGATAATTTTTAGGATCATTCCTTGTGAAGAAAATAATTAAATTTTAATCAAGAATTATTTGTTATTTTTATTAATTATTTCTTGAACCAAGCGAGATAAAAAAATTCTTTCTTCGCTATAATGCTTGGATTACTCCTAGAAGTATCCAGTTAAAGTTTCATCGAAATCGCTCCACGCATTCAAAAGATAAATTTATTTTTTGAGCAATAAATTCAAAGTCTCCGGATATGAACGTTTCAGCCAAAAATAAACGCATTTTGCACGCAAATTTCTGCGCTGTAACTACAGTTCTACCGATCCGATTTTAAAAAATGAACATTCATATTAACGCTTAGCTTCTATAAAGCTACATGGTGAACTCAGATAATTTTTAGGATCATTCCTTGTGAAGAAAATAATTAAATTTTAATCAAGAATTATTTGTTATTTTTATTAATTATTTCTTGAACCAAGCGAGATAAAAAAATTCTTTCTTCGCTATAATGCTTGGATTACTCCTAGAAGTATCCAGTTAAAGTTTCATCGAAATCGCTCCACGCATTCAAAAGATAAATTTATTTTTTGAGCAATAAATTCAAAGTCTCCGGATATGAACGTTTCAGCCAAAAATAAACGCATTTTGCACGCAAATTTCTGCGCTGTAACTACAGTTCTACCGATCCGATTTTAAAAAATGAACATTCATATTAACGCTTAGCTTCTATAAAGCTACATGGTGAACTCAGATAATTTTTAGGATCATTCCTTGTGAAGAAAATAATTAAATTTTAATCAAGAATTATTTGTTATTTTTATTAATTATTTCTTGAACCAAGCGAGATAAAAAAATTCTTTCTTCGCTATAATGCTTGGATTACTCCTAGAAGTATCCAGTTAAAGTTTCATCGAAATCGCTCCACGCATTCAAAAGATAAATTTATTTTTTGAGCAATAAATTCAAAGTCTCCGGATATGAACGTTTCAGCCAAAAATAAACGCATTTTGCACGCAAATTTCTGCGCTGTAACTACAGTTCTACCGATCCGATTTTAAAAAATGAACATTCATATTAACGCTTAGCTTCTATAAAGCTACATGGTGAACTCAGATAATTTTTAGGATCATTCCTTGTGAAGAAAATAATTAAATTTTAATCAAGAATTATTTGTTATTTTTATTAATTATTTCTTGAACCAAGCGAGATAAAAAAATTCTTTCTTCGCTATAATGCTTGGATTACTCCTAGAAGTATCCAGTTAAAGTTTCATCGAAATCGCTCCACGCATTCAAAAGATAAATTTATTTTTTGAGCAATAAATTCAAAGTCTCCGGATATGAACGTTTCAGCCAAAAATAAACGCATTTTGCACGCTAATTTCTGCGCTGTAACTACAGTTCTACCGATCCGATTTTAAAAAATGAACATTCATATTAACGCTTAGCTTCTATAAAGCTACATGGTGAACTCAGATAATTTTTAGGATCATTCCTTGTGAAGAAAATAATTAAATTTTAATCAAGAATTATTTGTTATTTTTATTAATTATTTCTTGAACCAAGCGAGATAAAAAAATTCTTTCTTCGCTATAATGCTTGGATTACTCCTAGAAGTATCCAGTTAAAGTTTCATCGAAATCGCTCCACGCATTCAAAAGATAAATTTATTTTTTGAGCAATAAATTCAAAGTCTCCGGATATGAACGTTTCAGCCAAAAATAAACGCATTTTGCACGCAAATTTCTGCGCTGTAACTACAGTTCTACCGATCCGATTTTAAAAAATGAACATTCATATTAACGCTTAGCTTCTATAAAGCTACATGGTGAACTCAGATAATTTTTAGGATCATTCCTTGTGAAGAAAATAATTAAATTTTAATCAAGAATTATTTGTTATTTTTATTAATTATTTCTTGAACCAAGCGAGATAAAAAAATTCTTTCTTCGCTATAATGCTTGGATTACTCCTAGAAGTATCCAGTTAAAGTTTCATCGAAATCGCTCCACGCATTCAAAAGATAAATTTATTTTTTGAGCAATAAATTCAAAGTCTCCGGATATGAACGTTTCAGCCAAAAATAAACGCATTTTGCACGCAAATTTCTGCGCTGTAACTACAGTTCTACCGATCCGATTTTAAAAAATGAACATTCATATTAACGCTTAGCTTCTATAAAGCTACATGGTGAACTCAGATAATTTTTAGGATCATTCCTTGTGAAGAAAATAATTAAATTTTAATCAAGAATTATTTGTTATTTTTATTAATTATTTCTTGAACCAAGCGAGATAAAAAAATTCTTTCTTCGCTATAATGCTTGGATTACTCCTAGAAGTATCCAGTTAAAGTTTCATCGAAATCGCTCCACGCATTCAAAAGATAAATTTATTTTTTGAGCAATAAATTCAAAGTCTCCGGATATGAACGTTTCAGCCAAAAATAAACGCATTTTGCACGCAAATTTCTGCGCTGTAACTACAGTTCTACCGATCCGATTTTAAAAAATGAACATTCATATTAACGCTTAGCTTCTATAAAGCTACATGGTGAACTCAGATAATTTTTAGGATCATTCCTTGTGAAGAAAATAATTAAATTTTAATCAAGAATTATTTGTTATTTTTATTAATTATTTCTTGAACCAAGCGAGATAAAAAAATTCTTTCTTCGCTATAATGCTTGGATTACTCCTAGAAGTATCCAGTTAAAGTTTCATCGAAATCGCTCCACGCATTCAAAAGATAAATTTATTTTTTGAGCAATAAATTCAAAGTCTCCGGATATGAACGTTTCAGCCAAAAATAAACGCATTTTGCACGCAAATTTCTGCGCTGTAACTACAGTTCTACCGATCCGATTTTAAAAAATGAACATTCATATTAACGCTTAGCTTCTATAAAGCTACATGGTGAACTCAGATAATTTTTAGGATCATTCCTTGTGAAGAAAATAATTAAATTTTAATCAAGAATTATTTGTTATTTTTATTAATTATTTCTTGAACCAAGCGAGATAAAAAAATTCTTTCTTCGCTATAATGCTTGGATTACTCCTAGAAGTATCCAGTTAAAGTTTCATCGAAATCGCTCCACGCATTCAAAAGATAAATTTATTTTTTGAGCAATAAATTCAAAGTCTCCGGATATGAACGTTTCAGCCAAAAATAAACGCATTTTGCACGCAAATTTCTGCGCTGTAACTACAGTTCTACCGATCCGATTTTAAAAAATGAACATTCATATTAACGCTTAGCTTCTATAAAGCTACATGGTGAACTCAGATAATTTTTAGGATCATTCCTTGTGAAGAAAATAATTAAATTTTAATCAAGAATTATTTGTTATTTTTATTAATTATTTCTTGAACCAAGCGAGATAAAAAAATTCTTTCTTCGCTATAATGCTTGGATTACTCCTAGAAGTATCCAGTTAAAGTTTCATCGAAATCGCTCCACGCATTCAAAAGATAAATTTATTTTTTGAGCAATAAATTCAAAGTCTCCGGATATGAACGTTTCAGCCAAAAATAAACGCATTTTGCACGCAAATTTCTGCGCTGTAACTACAGTTCTACCGATCCGATTTTAAAAAATGAACATTCATATTAACGCTTAGCTTCTATAAAGCTACATGGTGAACTCAGATAATTTTTAGGATCATTCCTTGTGAAGAAAATAATTAAATTTTAATCAAGAATTATTTGTTATTTTTATTAATTATTTCTTGAACCAAGCGAGATAAAAAAATTCTTTCTTCGCTATAATGCTTGGATTACTCCTAGAAGTATCCAGTTAAAGTTTCATCGAAATCGCTCCACGCATTCAAAAGATAAATTTATTTTTTGAGCAATAAATTCAAAGTCTCCAGGATATGAACGTTTCAGCCAAAAATAAACGCATTTTGCACGCAAATTTCTGCGCTGTAACTACAGTTCTACCGATCCGATTTTAAAAAATGAACATTCATATTAACGCTTAGCTTCTATAAAGCTACATGGTGAACTCAGATAATTTTTAGGATCATTCCTTGTGAAGAAAATAATTAAATTTTAATCAAGAATTATTTGTTATTTTTATTAATTATTTCTTGAACCAAGCGAGATAAAAAAATTCTTTCTTCGCTATAATGCTTGGATTACTCCTAGAAGTATCCAGTTAAAGTTTCATCGAAATCGCTCCACGCATTCAAAAGATAAATTTATTTTTTGAGCAATAAATTCAAAGTCTCCGGATATGAACGTTTCAGCCAAAAATAAACGCATTTTGCACGCAAATTTCTGCGCTGTAACTACAGTTCTACCGATCCGATTTTAAAAAATGAACATTCATATTAACGCTTAGCTTCTATAAAGCTACATGGTGAACTCAGATAATTTTTAGGATCATTCCTTGTGAAGAAAATAATTAAATTTTAATCAAGAATTATTTGTTATTTTTATTAATTATTTCTTGAACCAAGCGAGATAAAAAAATTCTTTCTTCGCTATAATGCTTGGATTACTCCTAGAAGTATCCAGTTAAAGTTTCATCGAAATCGCTCCACGCATTCAAAAGATAAATTTATTTTTTGAGCAATAAATTCAAAGTCTCCGGATATGAACGTTTCAGCCAAAAATAAACGCATTTTGCACGCAAATTTCTGCGCTGTAACTACAGTTCTACCGATCCGATTTTAAAAAATGAACATTCATATTAACGCTTAGCTTCTATAAAGCTACATGGTGAACTCAGATAATTTTTAGGATCATTCCTTGTGAAGAAAATAATTAAATTTTAATCAAGAATTATTTGTTATTTTTATTAATTATTTCTTGAACCAAGCGAGATA
>CAUOPU010000115.1:0-33766 GCA_963457615.1 Nicrophorus investigator
CAAGGAATGATCCTAAAAATTATCTGAGTTCACCATGTAGCTTTATAGAAGCTAAGCGTTAATATGAATGTTCATTTTTTAAAATCGGATCGGTAGAACTGTAGTTACAGCGCAGAAATTTGCGTGCAAAATGCGTTTATTTTTGGCTGAAACGTTCATATCCGGAGACTTTGAATTTATTGCTCAAAAAATAAATTTATCTTTTGAATGCGTGGAGCGATTTCGATGAAACTTTAACTGGATACTTCTAGGAGTAATCCAAGCATTATAGCGAAGAAAGAATTTTTTTATCTCGCTTGGTTCAAGAAATAATTAATAAAAATAACAAATAATTCTTGATTAAAATTTAATTATTTTCTTCACAAGGAATGATCCTAAAAATTATCTGAGTTCACCATGTAGCTTTATAGAAGCTAAGCGTTAATATGAATGTTCATTTTTTAAAATCGGATCGGTAGAACTGTAGTTACAGCGCAGAAATTTGCGTGCAAAATGCGTTTATTTTTGGCTGAAACGTTCATATCCGGAGACTTTGAATTTATTGCTCAAAAAATAAATTTATCTTTTGAATGCGTGGAGCGATTTCGATGAAACTTTAACTGGATACTTCTAGGAGTAATCCAAGCATTATAGCGAAGAAAGAATTTTTTTATCTCGCTTGGTTCAAGAAATAATTAATAAAAATAACAAATAATTCTTGATTAAAATTTAATTATTTTCTTCACAAGGAATGATCCTAAAAATTATCTGAGTTCACCATGTAGCTTTATAGAAGCTAAGCGTTAATATGAATGTTCATTTTTTAAAATCGGATCGGTAGAACTGTAGTTACAGCGCAGAAATTTGCGTGCAAAATGCGTTTATTTTTGGCTGAAACGTTCATATCCGGAGACTTTGAATTTATTGCTCAAAAAATAAATTTATCTTTTGAATGCGTGGAGCGATTTCGATGAAACTTTAACTGGATACTTCTAGGAGTAATCCAAGCATTATAGCGAAGAAAGAATTTTTTTATCTCGCTTGGTTCAAGAAATAATTAATAAAAATAACAAATAATTCTTGATTAAAATTTAATTATTTTCTTCACAAGGAATGATCCTAAAAATTATCTGAGTTCACCATGTAGCTTTATAGAAGCTAAGCGTTAATATGAATGTTCATTTTTTAAAATCGGATCGGTAGAACTGTAGTTACAGCGCAGAAATTTGCGTGCAAAATGCGTTTATTTTTGGCTGAAACGTTCATATCCGGAGACTTTGAATTTATTGCTCAAAAAATAAATTTATCTTTTGAATGCGTGGAGCGATTTCGATGAAACTTTAACTGGATACTTCTAGGAGTAATCCAAGCATTATAGCGAAGAAAGAATTTTTTTATCTCGCTTGGTTCAAGAAATAATTAATAAAAATAACAAATAATTCTTGATTAAAATTTAATTATTTTCTTCACAAGGAATGATCCTAAAAATTATCTGAGTTCACCATGTAGCTTTATAGAAGCTAAGCGTTAATATGAATGTTCATTTTTTAAAATCGGATCGGTAGAACTGTAGTTACAGCGCAGAAATTTGCGTGCAAAATGCGTTTATTTTTGGCTGAAACGTTCATATCCGGAGACTTTGAATTTATTGCTCAAAAAATAAATTTATCTTTTGAATGCGTGGAGCGATTTCGATGAAACTTTAACTGGATACTTCTAGGAGTAATCCAAGCATTATAGCGAAGAAAGAATTTTTTTATCTCGCTTGGTTCAAGAAATAATTAATAAAAATAACAAATAATTCTTGATTAAAATTTAATTATTTTCTTCACAAGGAATGATCCTAAAAATTATCTGAGTTCACCATGTAGCTTTATAGAAGCTAAGCGTTAATATGAATGTTCATTTTTTAAAATCGGATCGGTAGAACTGTAGTTACAGCGCAGAAATTTGCGTGCAAAATGCGTTTATTTTTGGCTGAAACGTTCATATCCGGAGACTTTGAATTTATTGCTCAAAAAATAAATTTATCTTTTGAATGCGTGGAGCGATTTCGATGAAACTTTAACTGGATACTTCTAGGAGTAATCCAAGCATTATAGCGAAGAAAGAATTTTTTTATCTCGCTTGGTTCAAGAAATAATTAATAAAAATAACAAATAATTCTTGATTAAAATTTAATTATTTTCTTCACAAGGAATGATCCTAAAAATTATCTGAGTTCACCATGTAGCTTTATAGAAGCTAAGCGTTAATATGAATGTTCATTTTTTAAAATCGGATCGGTAGAACTGTAGTTACAGCGCAGAAATTTGCGTGCAAAATGCGTTTATTTTTGGCTGAAACGTTCATATCCGGAGACTTTGAATTTATTGCTCAAAAAATAAATTTATCTTTTGAATGCGTGGAGCGATTTCGATGAAACTTTAACTGGATACTTCTAGGAGTAATCCAAGCATTATAGCGAAGAAAGAATTTTTTTATCTCGCTTGGTTCAAGAAATAATTAATAAAAATAACAAATAATTCTTGATTAAAATTTAATTATTTTCTTCACAAGGAATGATCCTAAAAATTATCTGAGTTCACCATGTAGCTTTATAGAAGCTAAGCGTTAATATGAATGTTCATTTTTTAAAATCGGATCGGTAGAACTGTAGTTACAGCGCAGAAATTTGCGTGCAAAATGCGTTTATTTTCGGCTGAAACGTTCATATCCGGAGACTTTGAATTTATTGCTCAAAAAATAAATTTATCTTTTGAATGCGTGGAGCGATTTCGATGAAACTTTAACTGGATACTTCTAGGAGTAATCCAAGCATTATAGCGAAGAAAGAATTTTTTTATCTCGCTTGGTTCAAGAAATAATTAATAAAAATAACAAATAATTCTTGATTAAAATTTAATTATTTTCTTCACACGGAATGATCCTAAAAATTATCTGAGTTCACCATGTAGCTTTATAGAAGCTAAGCGTTAATATGAATGTTCATTTTTTAAAATCGGATCGGTAGAACTGTAGTTACAGCGCAGAAATTTGCGTGCAAAATGCGTTTATTTTTGGCTGAAACGTTCATATCCGGAGACTTTGAATTTATTGCTCAAAAAATAAATTTATCTTTTGAATGCGTGGCAGCGATTTCGATGAAACTTTAACTGGATACTTCTAGGAGTAATCCAAGCATTATAGCGAAGAAAGAATTTTTTTATCTCGCTTGGTTCAAGAAATAATTAATAAAAATAACAAATAATTCTTGATTAAAATTTAATTATTTTCTTCACAAGGAATGATCCTAAAAATTATCTGAGTTCACCATGTAGCTTTATAGAAGCTAAGCGTTAATATGAATGTTCATTTTTTAAAATCGGATCGGTAGAACTGTAGTTACAGCGCAGAAATTTGCGTGCAAAATGCGTTTATTTTTGGCTGAAACGTTCATATCCGGAGACTTTGAATTTATTGCTCAAAAAATAAATTTATCTTTTGAATGCGTGGAGCGATTTCGATGAAACTTTAACTGGATACTTCTAGGAGTAATCCAAGCATTATAGCGAAGAAAGAATTTTTTTATCTCGCTTGGTTCAAGAAATAATTAATAAAAATAACAAATAATTCTTGATTAAAATTTAATTATTTTCTTCACAAGGAATGATCCTAAAAATTATCTGAGTTCACCATGTAGCTTTATAGAAGCTAAGCGTTAATATGAATGTTCATTTTTTAAAATCGGATCGGTAGAACTGTAGTTACAGCGCAGAAATTTGCGTGCAAAATGCGTTTATTTTTGGCTGAAACGTTCATATCCGGAGACTTTGAATTTATTGCTCAAAAAATAAATTTATCTTTTGAATGCGTGGAGCGATTTCGATGAAACTTTAACTGGATACTTCTAGGAGTAATCCAAGCATTATAGCGAAGAAAGAATTTTTTTATCTCGCTTGGTTCAAGAAATAATTAATAAAAATAACAAATAATTCTTGATTAAAATTTAATTATTTTCTTCACAAGGAATGATCCTAAAAATTATCTGAGTTCACCATGTAGCTTTATAGAAGCTAAGCGTTAATATGAATGTTCATTTTTTAAAATCGGATCGGTAGAACTGTAGTTACAGCGCAGAAATTTGCGTGCAAAATGCGTTTATTTTTGGCTGAAACGTTCATATCCGGAGACTTTGAATTTATTGCTCAAAAAATAAATTTATCTTTTGAATGCGTGGAGCGATTTCGATGAAACTTTAACTGGATACTTCTAGGAGTAATCCAAGCATTATAGCGAAGAAAGAATTTTTTTATCTCGCTTGGTTCAAGAAATAATTAATAAAAATAACAAATAATTCTTGATTAAAATTTAATTATTTTCTTCACAAGGAATGATCCTAAAAATTATCTGAGTTCACCATGTAGCTTTATAGAAGCTAAGCGTTAATATGAATGTTCATTTTTTAAAATCGGATCGGTAGAACTGTAGTTACAGCGCAGAAATTTGCGTGCAAAATGCGTTTATTTTTGGCTGAAACGTTCATATCCGGAGACTTTGAATTTATTGCTCAAAAAATAAATTTATCTTTTGAATGCGTGGAGCGATTTCGATGAAACTTTAACTGGATACTTCTAGGAGTAATCCAAGCATTATAGCGAAGAAAGAATTTTTTTATCTCGCTTGGTTCAAGAAATAATTAATAAAAATAACAAATAATTCTTGATTAAAATTTAATTATTTTCTTCACAAGGAATGATCCTAAAAATTATCTGAGTTCACCATGTAGCTTTATAGAAGCTAAGCGTTAATATGAATGTTCATTTTTTAAAATCGGATCGGTAGAACTGTAGTTACAGCGCAGAAATTTGCGTGCAAAATGCGTTTATTTTTGGCTGAAACGTTCATATCCGGAGACTTTGAATTTATTGCTCAAAAAATAAATTTATCTTTTGAATGCGTGGAGCGATTTCGATGAAACTTTAACTGGATACTTCTAGGAGTAATCCAAGCATTATAGCGAAGAAAGAATTTTTTTATCTCGCTTGGTTCAAGAAATAATTAATAAAAATAACAAATAATTCTTGATTAAAATTTAATTATTTTCTTCACAAGGAATGATCCTAAAAATTATCTGAGTTCACCATGTAGCTTTATAGAAGCTAAGCGTTAATATGAATGTTCATTTTTTAAAATCGGATCGGTAGAACTGTAGTTACAGCGCAGAAATTTGCGTGCAAAATGCGTTTATTTTTGGCTGAAACGTTCATATCCGGAGACTTTGAATTTATTGCTCAAAAAATAAATTTATCTTTTGAATGCGTGGAGCGATTTCGATGAAACTTTAACTGGATACTTCTAGGAGTAATCCAAGCATTATAGCGAAGAAAGAATTTTTTTATCTCGCTTGGTTCAAGAAATAATTAATAAAAATAACAAATAATTCTTGATTAAAATTTAATTATTTTCTTCACAAGGAATGATCCTAAAAATTATCTGAGTTCACCATGTAGCTTTATAGAAGCTAAGCGTTAATATGAATGTTCATTTTTTAAAATCGGATCGGTAGAACTGTAGTTACAGCGCAGAAATTTGCGTGCAAAATGCGTTTATTTTTGGCTGAAACGTTCATATCCGGAGACTTTGAATTTATTGCTCAAAAAATAAATTTATCTTTTGAATGCGTGGAGCGATTTCGATGAAACTTTAACTGGATACTTCTAGGAGTAATCCAAGCATTATAGCGAAGAAAGAATTTTTTTATCTCGCTTGGTTCAAGAAATAATTAATAAAAATAACAAATAATTCTTGATTAAAATTTAATTATTTTCTTCACAAGGAATGATCCTAAAAATTATCTGAGTTCACCATGTAGCTTTATAGAAGCTAAGCGTTAATATGAATGTTCATTTTTTAAAATCGGATCGGTAGAACTGTAGTTACAGCGCAGAAATTTGCGTGCAAAATGCGTTTATTTTTGGCTGAAACGTTCATATCCGGAGACTTTGAATTTATTGCTCAAAAAATAAATTTATCTTTTGAATGCGTGGAGCGATTTCGATGAAACTTTAACTGGATACTTCTAGGAGTAATCCAAGCATTATAGCGAAGAAAGAATTTTTTTATCTCGCTTGGTTCAAGAAATAATTAATAAAAATAACAAATAATTCTTGATTAAAATTTAATTATTTTCTTCACAAGGAATGATCCTAAAAATTATCTGAGTTCACCATGTAGCTTTATAGAAGCTAAGCGTTAATATGAATGTTCATTTTTTAAAATCGGATCGGTAGAACTGTAGTTACAGCGCAGAAATTTGCGTGCAAAATGCGTTTATTTTTGGCTGAAACGTTCATATCCGGAGACTTTGAATTTATTGCTCAAAAAATAAATTTATCTTTTGAATGCGTGGAGCGATTTCGATGAAACTTTAACTGGATACTTCTAGGAGTAATCCAAGCATTATAGCGAAGAAAGAATTTTTTTATCTCGCTTGGTTCAAGAAATAATTAATAAAAATAACAAATAATTCTTGATTAAAATTTAATTATTTTCTTCACAAGGAATGATCCTAAAAATTATCTGAGTTCACCATGTAGCTTTATAGAAGCTAAGCGTTAATATGAATGTTCATTTTTTAAAATCGGATCGGTAGAACTGTAGTTACAGCGCAGAAATTTGCGTGCAAAATGCGTTTATTTTTGGCTGAAACGTTCATATCCGGAGACTTTGAATTTATTGCTCAAAAAATAAATTTATCTTTTGAATGCGTGGAGCGATTTCGATGAAACTTTAACTGGATACTTCTAGGAGTAATCCAAGCATTATAGCGAAGAAAGAATTTTTTTAGCTCGCTTGGTTCAAGAAATAATTAATAAAAATAACAAATAATTCTTGATTAAAATTTAATTATTTTCTTCACAAGGAATGATCCTAAAAATTATCTGAGTTCACCATGTAGCTTTATAGAAGCTAAGCGTTAATATGAATGTTCATTTTTTAAAATCGGATCGGTAGAACTGTAGTTACAGCGCAGAAATTTGCGTGCAAAATGCGTTTATTTTTGGCTGAAACGTTCATATCCGGAGACTTTGAATTTATTGCTCAAAAAATAAATTTATCTTTTGAATGCGTGGAGCGATTTCGATGAAACTTTAACTGGATACTTCTAGGAGTAATCCAAGCATTATAGCGAAGAAAGAATTTTTTTATCTCGCTTGGTTCAAGAAATAATTAATAAAAATAACAAATAATTCTTGATTAAAATTTAATTATTTTCTTCACAAGGAATGATCCTAAAAATTATCTGAGTTCACCATGTAGCTTTATAGAAGCTAAGCGTTAATATGAATGTTCATTTTTTAAAATCGGATCGGTAGAACTGTAGTTACAGCGCAGAAATTTGCGTGCAAAATGCGTTTATTTTTGGCTGAAACGTTCATATCCGGAGACTTTGAATTTATTGCTCAAAAAATAAATTTATCTTTTGAATGCGTGGAGCGATTTCGATGAAACTTTAACTGGATACTTCTAGGAGTAATCCAAGCATTATAGCGAAGAAAGAATTTTTTTATCTCGCTTGGTTCAAGAAATAATTAATAAAAATAACAAATAATTCTTGATTAAAATTTAATTATTTTCTTCACAAGGAATGATCCTAAAAATTATCTGAGTTCACCATGTAGCTTTATAGAAGCTAAGCGTTAATATGAATGTTCATTTTTTAAAATCGGATCGGTAGAACTGTAGTTACAGCGCAGAAATTTGCGTGCAAAATGCGTTTATTTTTGGCTGAAACGTTCATATCCGGAGACTTTGAATTTATTGCTCAAAAAATAAATTTATCTTTTGAATGCGTGGAGCGATTTCGATGAAACTTTAACTGGATACTTCTAGGAGTAATCCAAGCATTATAGCGAAGAAAGAATTTTTTTATCTCGCTTGGTTCAAGAAATAATTAATAAAAATAACAAATAATTCTTGATTAAAATTTAATTATTTTCTTCACAAGGAATGATCCTAAAAATTATCTGAGTTCACCATGTAGCTTTATAGAAGCTAAGCGTTAATATGAATGTTCATTTTTTAAAATCGGATCGGTAGAACTGTAGTTACAGCGCAGAAATTTGCGTGCAAAATGCGTTTATTTTTGGCTGAAACGTTCATATCCGGAGACTTTGAATTTATTGCTCAAAAAATAAATTTATCTTTTGAATGCGTGGAGCGATTTCGATGAAACTTTAACTGGATACTTCTAGGAGTAATCCAAGCATTATAGCGAAGAAAGAATTTTTTTATCTCGCTTGGTTCAAGAAATAATTAATAAAAATAACAAATAATTCTTGATTAAAATTTAATTATTTTCTTCACAAGGAATGATCCTAAAAATTATCTGAGTTCACCATGTAGCTTTATAGAAGCTAAGCGTTAATATGAATGTTCATTTTTTAAAATCGGATCGGTAGAACTGTAGTTACAGCGCAGAAATTTGCGTGCAAAATGCGTTTATTTTTGGCTGAAACGTTCAGTATCCGGAGACTTTGAATTTATTGCTCAAAAAATAAATTTATCTTTTGAATGCGTGGAGCGATTTCGATGAAACTTTAACTGGATACTTCTAGGAGTAATCCAAGCATTATAGCGAAGAAAGAATTTTTTTATCTCGCTTGGTTCAAGAAATAATTAATAAAAATAACAAATAATTCTTGATTAAAATTTAATTATTTTCTTCACAAGGAATGATCCTAAAAATTATCTGAGTTCACCATGTAGCTTTATAGAAGCTAAGCGTTAATATGAATGTTCATTTTTTAAAATCGGATCGGTAGAACTGTAGTTACAGCGCAGAAATTTGCGTGCAAAATGCGTTTATTTTTGGCTGAAACGTCATATCCGGAGACTTTGAATTTATTGCTCAAAAAATAAATTTATCTTTTGAATGCGTGGAGCGATTTCGATGAAACTTTAACTGGATACTTCTAGGAGTAATCCAAGCATTATAGCGAAGAAAGAATTTTTTTATCTCGCTTGGTTCAAGAAATAATTAATAAAAATAACAAATAATTCTTGATTAAAATTTAATTATTTTCTTCACAAGGAATGATCCTAAAAATTATCTGAGTTCACCATGTAGCTTTATAGAAGCTAAGCGTTAATATGAATGTTCATTTTTTAAAATCGGATCGGTAGAACTGTAGTTACAGCGCAGAAATTTGCGTGCAAAATGCGTTTATTTTTGGCTGAAACGTTCATATCCGGAGACTTTGAATTTATTGCTCAAAAAATAAATTTATCTTTTGAATGCGTGGAGCGATTTCGATGAAACTTTAACTGGATACTTCTAGGAGTAATCCAAGCATTATAGCGAAGAAAGAATTTTTTTATCTCGCTTGGTTCAAGAAATAATTAATAAAAATAACAAATAATTCTTGATTAAAATTTAATTATTTTCTTCACAAGGAATGATCCTAAAAATTATCTGAGTTCACCATGTAGCTTTATAGAAGCTAAGCGTTAATATGAATGTTCATTTTTTAAAATCGGATCGGTAGAACTGTAGTTACAGCGCAGAAATTTGCGTGCAAAATGCGTTTATTTTTGGCTGAAACGTTCATATCCGGAGACTTTGAATTTATTGCTCAAAAAATAAATTTATCTTTTGAATGCGTGGAGCGATTTCGATGAAACTTTAACTGGATACTTCTAGGAGTAATCCAAGCATTATAGCGAAGAAAGAATTTTTTTATCTCGCTTGGTTCAAGAAATAATTAATAAAAATAACAAATAATTCTTGATTAAAATTTAATTATTTTCTTCACAAGGAATGATCCTAAAAATTATCTGAGTTCACCATGTAGCTTTATAGAAGCTAAGCGTTAATATGAATGTTCATTTTTTAAAATCGGATCGGTAGAACTGTAGTTACAGCGCAGAAATTTGCGTGCAAAATGCGTTTATTTTTGGCTGAAACGTTCATATCCGGAGACTTTGAATTTATTGCTCAAAAAATAAATTTATCTTTTGAATGCGTGGAGCGATTTCGATGAAACTTTAACTGGATACTTCTAGGAGTAATCCAAGCATTATAGCGAAGAAAGAATTTTTTTATCTCGCTTGGTTCAAGAAATAATTAATAAAAATAACAAATAATTCTTGATTAAAATTTAATTATTTTCTTCACAAGGAATGATCCTAAAAATTATCTGAGTTCACCATGTAGCTTTATAGAAGCTAAGCGTTAATATGAATGTTCATTTTTTAAAATCGGATCGGTAGAACTGTAGTTACAGCGCAGAAATTTGCGTGCAAAATGCGTTTATTTTTGGCTGAAACGTTCATATCCGGAGACTTTGAATTTATTGCTCAAAAAATAAATTTATCTTTTGAATGCGTGGAGCGATTTCGATGAAACTTTAACTGGATACTTCTAGGAGTAATCCAAGCATTATAGCGAAGAAAGAATTTTTTTATCTCGCTTGGTTCAAGAAATAATTAATAAAAATAACAAATAATTCTTGATTAAAATTTAATTATTTTCTTCACAAGGAATGATCCTAAAAATTATCTGAGTTCACCATGTAGCTTTATAGAAGCTAAGCGTTAATATGAATGTTCATTTTTTAAAATCGGATCGGTAGAACTGTAGTTACAGCGCAGAAATTTGCGTGCAAAATGCGTTTATTTTTGGCTGAAACGTTCATATCCGGAGACTTTGAATTTATTGCTCAAAAAATAAATTTATCTTTTGAATGCGTGGAGCGATTTCGATGAAACTTTAACTGGATACTTCTAGGAGTAATCCAAGCATTATAGCGAAGAAAGAATTTTTTTATCTCGCTTGGTTCAAGAAATAATTAATAAAAATAACAAATAATTCTTGATTAAAATTTAATTATTTTCTTCACAAGGAATGATCCTAAAAATTATCTGAGTTCACCATGTAGCTTTATAGAAGCTAAGCGTTAATATGAATGTTCATTTTTTAAAATCGGATCGGTAGAACTGTAGTTACAGCGCAGAAATTTGCGTGCAAAATGCGTTTATTTTTGGCTGAAACGTTCATATCCGGAGACTTTGAATTTATTGCTCAAAAAATAAATTTATCTTTTGAATGCGTGGAGCGATTTCGATGAAACTTTAACTGGATACTTCTAGGAGTAATCCAAGCATTATAGCGAAGAAAGAATTTTTTTATCTCGCTTGGTTCAAGAAATAATTAATAAAAATAACAAATAATTCTTGATTAAAATTTAATTATTTTCTTCACAAGGAATGATCCTAAAAATTATCTGAGTTCACCATGTAGCTTTATAGAAGCTAAGCGTTAATATGAATGTTCATTTTTTAAAATCGGATCGGTAGAACTGTAGTTACAGCGCAGAAATTTGCGTGCAAAATGCGTTTATTTTTGGCTGAAACGTTCATATCCGGAGACTTTGAATTTATTGCTCAAAAAATAAATTTATCTTTTGAATGCGTGGAGCGATTTCGATGAAACTTTAACTGGATACTTCTAGGAGTAATCCAAGCATTATAGCGAAGAAAGAATTTTTTTATCTCGCTTGGTTCAAGAAATAATTAATAAAAATAACAAATAATTCTTGATTAAAATTTAATTATTTTCTTCACAAGGAATGATCCTAAAAATTATCTGAGTTCACCATGTAGCTTTATAGAAGCTAAGCGTTAATATGAATGTTCATTTTTTAAAATCGGATCGGTAGAACTGTAGTTACAGCGCAGAAATTTGCGTGCAAAATGCGTTTATTTTTGGCTGAAACGTTCATATCCGGAGACTTTGAATTTATTGCTCAAAAAATAAATTTATCTTTTGAATGCGTGGAGCGATTTCGATGAAACTTTAACTGGATACTTCTAGGAGTAATCCAAGCATTATAGCGAAGAAAGAATTTTTTTATCTCGCTTGGTTCAAGAAATAATTAATAAAAATAACAAATAATTCTTGATTAAAATTTAATTATTTTCTTCACAAGGAATGATCCTAAAAATTATCTGAGTTCACCATGTAGCTTTATAGAAGCTAAGCGTTAATATGAATGTTCATTTTTTAAAATCGGATCGGTAGAACTGTAGTTACAGCGCAGAAATTTGCGTGCAAAATGCGTTTATTTTTGGCTGAAACGTTCATATCCGGAGACTTTGAATTTATTGCTCAAAAAATAAATTTATCTTTTGAATGCGTGGAGCGATTTCGATGAAACTTTAACTGGATACTTCTAGGAGTAATCCAAGCATTATAGCGAAGAAAGAATTTTTTTATCTCGCTTGGTTCAAGAAATAATTAATAAAAATAACAAATAATTCTTGATTAAAATTTAATTATTTTCTTCACAAGGAATGATCCTAAAAATTATCTGAGTTCACCATGTAGCTTTATAGAAGCTAAGCGTTAATATGAATGTTCATTTTTTAAAATCGGATCGGTAGAACTGTAGTTACAGCGCAGAAATTTGCGTGCAAAATGCGTTTATTTTTGGCTGAAACGTTCATATCCGGAGACTTTGAATTTATTGCTCAAAAAATAAATTTATCTTTTGAATGCGTGGAGCGATTTCGATGAAACTTTAACTGGATACTTCTAGGAGTAATCCAAGCATTATAGCGAAGAAAGAATTTTTTTATCTCGCTTGGTTCAAGAAATAATTAATAAAAATAACAAATAATTCTTGATTAAAATTTAATTATTTTCTTCACAAGGAATGATCCTAAAAATTATCTGAGTTCACCATGTAGCTTTATAGAAGCTAAGCGTTAATATGAATGTTCATTTTTTAAAATCGGATCGGTAGAACTGTAGTTACAGCGCAGAAATTTGCGTGCAAAATGCGTTTATTTTTGGCTGAAACGTTCATATCCGGAGACTTTGAATTTATTGCTCAAAAAATAAATTTATCTTTTGAATGCGTGGAGCGATTTCGATGAAACTTTAACTGGATACTTCTAGGAGTAATCCAAGCATTATAGCGAAGAAAGAATTTTTTTATCTCGCTTGGTTCAAGAAATAATTAATAAAAATAACAAATAATTCTTGATTAAAATTTAATTATTTTCTTCACAAGGAATGATCCTAAAAATTATCTGAGTTCACCATGTAGCTTTATAGAAGCTAAGCGTTAATATGAATGTTCATTTTTTAAAATCGGATCGGTAGAACTGTAGTTACAGCGCAGAAATTTGCGTGCAAAATGCGTTTATTTTTGGCTGAAACGTTCATATCCGGAGACTTTGAATTTATTGCTCAAAAAATAAATTTATCTTTTGAATGCGTGGAGCGATTTCGATGAAACTTTAACTGGATACTTCTAGGAGTAATCCAAGCATTATAGCGAAGAAAGAATTTTTTTATCTCGCTTGGTTCAAGAAATAATTAATAAAAATAACAAATAATTCTTGATTAAAATTTAATTATTTTCTTCACAAGGAATGATCCTAAAAATTATCTGAGTTCACCATGTAGCTTTATAGAAGCTAAGCGTTAATATGAATGTTCATTTTTTAAAATCGGATCGGTAGAACTGTAGTTACAGCGCAGAAATTTGCGTGCAAAATGCGTTTATTTTTGGCTGAAACGTTCATATCCGGAGACTTTGAATTTATTGCTCAAAAAATAAATTTATCTTTTGAATGCGTGGAGCGATTTCGATGAAACTTTAACTGGATACTTCTAGGAGTAATCCAAGCATTATAGCGAAGAAAGAATTTTTTTATCTCGCTTGGTTCAAGAAATAATTAATAAAAATAACAAATAATTCTTGATTAAAATTTAATTATTTTCTTCACAAGGAATGATCCTAAAAATTATCTGAGTTCACCATGTAGCTTTATAGAAGCTAAGCGTTAATATGAATGTTCATTTTTTAAAATCGGATCGGTAGAACTGTAGTTACAGCGCAGAAATTTGCGTGCAAAATGCGTTTATTTTTGGCTGAAACGTTCATATCCGGAGACTTTGAATTTATTGCTCAAAAAATAAATTTATCTTTTGAATGCGTGGAGCGATTTCGATGAAACTTTAACTGGATACTTCTAGGAGTAATCCAAGCATTATAGCGAAGAAAGAATTTTTTTATCTCGCTTGGTTCAAGAAATAATTAATAAAAATAACAAATAATTCTTGATTAAAATTTAATTATTTTCTTCACAAGGAATGATCCTAAAAATTATCTGAGTTCACCATGTAGCTTTATAGAAGCTAAGCGTTAATATGAATGTTCATTTTTTAAAATCGGATCGGTAGAACTGTAGTTACAGCGCAGAAATTTGCGTGCAAAATGCGTTTATTTTTGGCTGAAACGTTCATATCCGGAGACTTTGAATTTATTGCTCAAAAAATAAATTTATCTTTTGAATGCGTGGAGCGATTTCGATGAAACTTTAACTGGATACTTCTAGGAGTAATCCAAGCATTATAGCGAAGAAAGAATTTTTTTATCTCGCTTGGTTCAAGAAATAATTAATAAAAATAACAAATAATTCTTGATTAAAATTTAATTATTTTCTTCACAAGGAATGATCCTAAAAATTATCTGAGTTCACCATGTAGCTTTATAGAAGCTAAGCGTTAATATGAATGTTCATTTTTTAAAATCGGATCGGTAGAACTGTAGTTACAGCGCAGAAATTTGCGTGCAAAATGCGTTTATTTTTGGCTGAAACGTTCATATCCGGAGACTTTGAATTTATTGCTCAAAAAATAAATTTATCTTTTGAATGCGTGGAGCGATTTCGATGAAACTTTAACTGGATACTTCTAGGAGTAATCCAAGCATTATAGCGAAGAAAGAATTTTTTTATCTCGCTTGGTTCAAGAAATAATTAATAAAAATAACAAATAATTCTTGATTAAAATTTAATTATTTTCTTCACAAGGAATGATCCTAAAAATTATCTGAGTTCACCATGTAGCTTTATAGAAGCTAAGCGTTAATATGAATGTTCATTTTTTAAAATCGGATCGGTAGAACTGTAGTTACAGCGCAGAAATTTGCGTGCAAAATGCGTTTATTTTTGGCTGAAACGTTCATATCCGGAGACTTTGAATTTATTGCTCAAAAAATAAATTTATCTTTTGAATGCGTGGAGCGATTTCGATGAAACTTTAACTGGATACTTCTAGGAGTAATCCAAGCATTATAGCGAAGAAAGAATTTTTTTATCTCGCTTGGTTCAAGAAATAATTAATAAAAATAACAAATAATTCTTGATTAAAATTTAATTATTTTCTTCACAAGGAATGATCCTAAAAATTATCTGAGTTCACCATGTAGCTTTATAGAAGCTAAGCGTTAATATGAATGTTCATTTTTTAAAATCGGATCGGTAGAACTGTAGTTACAGCGCAGAAATTTGCGTGCAAAATGCGTTTATTTTTGGCTGAAACGTTCATATCCGGAGACTTTGAATTTATTGCTCAAAAAATAAATTTATCTTTTGAATGCGTGGAGCGATTTCGATGAAACTTTAACTGGATACTTCTAGGAGTAATCCAAGCATTATAGCGAAGAAAGAATTTTTTTATCTCGCTTGGTTCAAGAAATAATTAATAAAAATAACAAATAATTCTTGATTAAAATTTAATTATTTTCTTCACAAGGAATGATCCTAAAAATTATCTGAGTTCACCATGTAGCTTTATAGAAGCTAAGCGTTAATATGAATGTTCATTTTTTAAAATCGGATCGGTAGAACTGTAGTTACAGCGCAGAAATTTGCGTGCAAAATGCGTTTATTTTTGGCTGAAACGTTCATATCCGGAGACTTTGAATTTATTGCTCAAAAAATAAATTTATCTTTTGAATGCGTGGAGCGATTTCGATGAAACTTTAACTGGATACTTCTAGGAGTAATCCAAGCATTATAGCGAAGAAAGAATTTTTTTATCTCGCTTGGTTCAAGAAATAATTAATAAAAATAACAAATAATTCTTGATTAAAATTTAATTATTTTCTTCACAAGGAATGATCCTAAAAATTATCTGAGTTCACCATGTAGCTTTATAGAAGCTAAGCGTTAATATGAATGTTCATTTTTTAAAATCGGATCGGTAGAACTGTAGTTACAGCGCAGAAATTTGCGTGCAAAATGCGTTTATTTTTAGCTGAAACGTTCATATCCGGAGACTTTGAATTTATTGCTCAAAAAATAAATTTATCTTTTGAATGCGTGGAGCGATTTCGATGAAACTTTAACTGGATACTTCTAGGAGTAATCCAAGCATTATAGCGAAGAAAGAATTTTTTTATCTCGCTTGGTTCAAGAAATAATTAATAAAAATAACAAATAATTCTTGATTAAAATTTAATTATTTTCTTCACAAGGAATGATCCTAAAAATTATCTGAGTTCACCATGTAGCTTTATAGAAGCTAAGCGTTAATATGAATGTTCATTTTTTAAAATCGGATCGGTAGAACTGTAGTTACAGCGCAGAAATTTGCGTGCAAAATGCGTTTATTTTTGGCTGAAACGTTCATATCCGGAGACTTTGAATTTATTGCTCAAAAAATAAATTTATCTTTTGAATGCGTGGAGCGATTTCGATGAAACTTTAACTGGATACTTCTAGGAGTAATCCAAGCATTATAGCGAAGAAAGAATTTTTTTATCTCGCTTGGTTCAAGAAATAATTAATAAAAATAACAAATAATTCTTGATTAAAATTTAATTATTTTCTTCACAAGGAATGATCCTAAAAATTATCTGAGTTCACCATGTAGCTTTATAGAAGCTAAGCGTTAATATGAATGTTCATTTTTTAAAATCGGATCGGTAGAACTGTAGTTACAGCGCAGAAATTTGCGTGCAAAATGCGTTTATTTTTGGCTGAAACGTTCATATCCGGAGACTTTGAATTTATTGCTCAAAAAATAAATTTATCTTTTGAATGCGTGGAGCGATTTCGATGAAACTTTAACTGGATACTTCTAGGAGTAATCCAAGCATTATAGCGAAGAAAGAATTTTTTTATCTCGCTTGGTTCAAGAAATAATTAATAAAAATAACAAATAATTCTTGATTAAAATTTAATTATTTTCTTCACAAGGAATGATCCTAAAAATTATCTGAGTTCACCATGTAGCTTTATAGAAGCTAAGCGTTAATATGAATGTTCATTTTTTAAAATCGGATCGGTAGAACTGTAGTTACAGCGCAGAAATTTGCGTGCAAAATGCGTTTATTTTTGGCTGAAACGTTCATATCCGGAGACTTTGAATTTATTGCTCAAAAAATAAATTTATCTTTTGAATGCGTGGAGCGATTTCGATGAAACTTTAACTGGATACTTCTAGGAGTAATCCAAGCATTATAGCGAAGAAAGAATTTTTTTATCTCGCTTGGTTCAAGAAATAATTAATAAAAATAACAAATAATTCTTGATTAAAATTTAATTATTTTCTTCACAAGGAATGATCCTAAAAATTATCTGAGTTCACCATGTAGCTTTATAGAAGCTAAGCGTTAATATGAATGTTCATTTTTTAAAATCGGATCGGTAGAACTGTAGTTACAGCGCAGAAATTTGCGTGCAAAATGCGTTTATTTTTGGCTGAAACGTTCATATCCGGAGACTTTGAATTTATTGCTCAAAAAATAAATTTATCTTTTGAATGCGTGGAGCGATTTCGATGAAACTTTAACTGGATACTTCTAGGAGTAATCCAAGCATTATAGCGAAGAAAGAATTTTTTTATCTCGCTTGGTTCAAGAAATAATTAATAAAAATAACAAATAATTCTTGATTAAAATTTAATTATTTTCTTCACAAGGAATGATCCTAAAAATTATCTGAGTTCACCATGTAGCTTTATAGAAGCTAAGCGTTAATATGAATGTTCATTTTTTAAAATCGGATCGGTAGAACTGTAGTTACAGCGCAGAAATTTGCGTGCAAAATGCGTTTATTTTTGGCTGAAACGTTCATATCCGGAGACTTTGAATTTATTGCTCAAAAAATAAATTTATCTTTTGAATGCGTGGAGCGATTTCGATGAAACTTTAACTGGATACTTCTAGGAGTAATCCAAGCATTATAGCGAAGAAAGAATTTTTTTATCTCGCTTGGTTCAAGAAATAATTAATAAAAATAACAAATAATTCTTGATTAAAATTTAATTATTTTCTTCACAAGGAATGATCCTAAAAATTATCTGAGTTCACCATGTAGCTTTATAGAAGCTAAGCGTTAATATGAATGTTCATTTTTTAAAATCGGATCGGTAGAACTGTAGTTACAGCGCAGAAATTTGCGTGCAAAATGCGTTTATTTTTGGCTGAAACGTTCATATCCGGAGACTTTGAATTTATTGCTCAAAAAATAAATTTATCTTTTGAATGCGTGGAGCGATTTCGATGAAACTTTAACTGGATACTTCTAGGAGTAATCCAAGCATTATAGCGAAGAAAGAATTTTTTTATCTCGCTTGGTTCAAGAAATAATTAATAAAAATAACAAATAATTCTTGATTAAAATTTAATTATTTTCTTCACAAGGAATGATCCTAAAAATTATCTGAGTTCACCATGTAGCTTTATAGAAGCTAAGCGTTAATATGAATGTTCATTTTTTAAAATCGGATCGGTAGAACTGTAGTTACAGCGCAGAAATTTGCGTGCAAAATGCGTTTATTTTTGGCTGAAACGTTCATATCCGGAGACTTTGAATTTATTGCTCAAAAAATAAATTTATCTTTTGAATGCGTGGAGCGATTTCGATGAAACTTTAACTGGATACTTCTAGGAGTAATCCAAGCATTATAGCGAAGAAAGAATTTTTTTATCTCGCTTGGTTCAAGAAATAATTAATAAAAATAACAAATAATTCTTGATTAAAATTTAATTATTTTCTTCACAAGGAATGATCCTAAAAATTATCTGAGTTCACCATGTAGCTTTATAGAAGCTAAGCGTTAATATGAATGTTCATTTTTTAAAATCGGATCGGTAGAACTGTAGTTACAGCGCAGAAATTTGCGTGCAAAATGCGTTTATTTTTGGCTGAAACGTTCATATCCGGAGACTTTGAATTTATTGCTCAAAAAATAAATTTATCTTTTGAATGCGTGGAGCGATTTCGATGAAACTTTAACTGGATACTTCTAGGAGTAATCCAAGCATTATAGCGAAGAAAGAATTTTTTTATCTCGCTTGGTTCAAGAAATAATTAATAAAAATAACAAATAATTCTTGATTAAAATTTAATTATTTTCTTCACAAGGAATGATCCTAAAAATTATCTGAGTTCACCATGTAGCTTTATAGAAGCTAAGCGTTAATATGAATGTTCATTTTTTAAAATCGGATCGGTAGAACTGTAGTTACAGCGCAGAAATTTGCGTGCAAAATGCGTTTATTTTTGGCTGAAACGTTCATATCCGGAGACTTTGAATTTATTGCTCAAAAAATAAATTTATCTTTTGAATGCGTGGAGCGATTTCGATGAAACTTTAACTGGATACTTCTAGGAGTAATCCAAGCATTATAGCGAAGAAAGAATTTTTTTATCTCGCTTGGTTCAAGAAATAATTAATAAAAATAACAAATAATTCTTGATTAAAATTTAATTATTTTCTTCACAAGGAATGATCCTAAAAATTATCTGAGTTCACCATGTAGCTTTATAGAAGCTAAGCGTTAATATGAATGTTCATTTTTTAAAATCGGATCGGTAGAACTGTAGTTACAGCGCAGAAATTTGCGTGCAAAATGCGTTTATTTTTGGCTGAAACGTTCATATCCGGAGACTTTGAATTTATTGCTCAAAAAATAAATTTATCTTTTGAATGCGTGGAGCGATTTCGATGAAACTTTAACTGGATACTTCTAGGAGTAATCCAAGCATTATAGCGAAGAAAGAATTTTTTTATCTCGCTTGGTTCAAGAAATAATTAATAAAAATAACAAATAATTCTTGATTAAAATTTAATTATTTTCTTCACAAGGAATGATCCTAAAAATTATCTGAGTTCACCATGTAGCTTTATAGAAGCTAAGCGTTAATATGAATGTTCATTTTTTAAAATCGGATCGGTAGAACTGTAGTTACAGCGCAGAAATTTGCGTGCAAAATGCGTTTATTTTTGGCTGAAACGTTCATATCCGGAGACTTTGAATTTATTGCTCAAAAAATAAATTTATCTTTTGAATGCGTGGAGCGATTTCGATGAAACTTTAACTGGATACTTCTAGGAGTAATCCAAGCATTATAGCGAAGAAAGAATTTTTTTATCTCGCTTGGTTCAAGAAATAATTAATAAAAATAACAAATAATTCTTGATTAAAATTTAATTATTTTCTTCACAAGGAATGATCCTAAAAATTATCTGAGTTCACCATGTAGCTTTATAGAAGCTAAGCGTTAATATGAATGTTCATTTTTTAAAATCGGATCGGTAGAACTGTAGTTACAGCGCAGAAATTTGCGTGCAAAATGCGTTTATTTTTGGCTGAAACGTTCATATCCGGAGACTTTGAATTTATTGCTCAAAAAATAAATTTATCTTTTGAATGCGTGGAGCGATTTCGATGAAACTTTAACTGGATACTTCTAGGAGTAATCCAAGCATTATAGCGAAGAAAGAATTTTTTTATCTCGCTTGGTTCAAGAAATAATTAATAAAAATAACAAATAATTCTTGATTAAAATTTAATTATTTTCTTCACAAGGAATGATCCTAAAAATTATCTGAGTTCACCATGTAGCTTTATAGAAGCTAAGCGTTAATATGAATGTTCATTTTTTAAAATCGGATCGGTAGAACTGTAGTTACAGCGCAGAAATTTGCGTGCAAAATGCGTTTATTTTTGGCTGAAACGTTCATATCCGGAGACTTTGAATTTATTGCTCAAAAAATAAATTTATCTTTTGAATGCGTGGAGCGATTTCGATGAAACTTTAACTGGATACTTCTAGGAGTAATCCAAGCATTATAGCGAAGAAAGAATTTTTTTATCTCGCTTGGTTCAAGAAATAATTAATAAAAATAACAAATAATTCTTGATTAAAATTTAATTATTTTCTTCACAAGGAATGATCCTAAAAATTATCTGAGTTCACCATGTAGCTTTATAGAAGCTAAGCGTTAATATGAATGTTCATTTTTTAAAATCGGATCGGTAGAACTGTAGTTACAGCGCAGAAATTTGCGTGCAAAATGCGTTTATTTTTGGCTGAAACGTTCATATCCGGAGACTTTGAATTTATTGCTCAAAAAATAAATTTATCTTTTGAATGCGTGGAGCGATTTCGATGAAACTTTAACTGGATACTTCTAGGAGTAATCCAAGCATTATAGCGAAGAAAGAATTTTTTTATCTCGCTTGGTTCAAGAAATAATTAATGAAAATAACAAATAATTCTTGATTAAAATTTAATTATTTTCTTCACAAGGAATGATCCTAAAAATTATCTGAGTTCACCATGTAGCTTTATAGAAGCTAAGCGTTAATATGAATGTTCATTTTTTAAAATCGGATCGGTAGAACTGTAGTTACAGCGCAGAAATTTGCGTGCAAAATGCGTTTATTTTTGGCTGAAACGTTCATATCCGGAGACTTTGAATTTATTGCTCAAAAAATAAATTTATCTTTTGAATGCGTGGAGCGATTTCGATGAAACTTTAACTGGATACTTCTAGGAGTAATCCAAGCATTATAGCGAAGAAAGAATTTTTTTATCTCGCTTGGTTCAAGAAATAATTAATAAAAATAACAAATAATTCTTGATTAAAATTTAATTATTTTCTTCACAAGGAATGATCCTAAAAATTATCTGAGTTCACCATGTAGCTTTATAGAAGCTAAGCGTTAATATGAATGTTCATTTTTTAAAATCGGATCGGTAGAACTGTAGTTACAGCGCAGAAATTTGCGTGCAAAATGCGTTTATTTTTGGCTGAAACGTTCATATCCGGAGACTTTGAATTTATTGCTCAAAAAATAAATTTATCTTTTGAATGCGTGGAGCGATTTCGATGAAACTTTAACTGGATACTTCTAGGAGTAATCCAAGCATTATAGCGAAGAAAGAATTTTTTTATCTCGCTTGGTTCAAGAAATAATTAATAAAAATAACAAATAATTCTTGATTAAAATTTAATTATTTTCTTCACAAGGAATGATCCTAAAAATTATCTGAGTTCACCATATAGCTTTATAGAAGCTAAGCGTTAATATGAATGTTCATTTTTTAAAATCGGATCGGTAGAACTGTAGTTACAGCGCAGAAATTTGCGTGCAAAATGCGTTTATTTTTGGCTGAAACGTTCATATCCGGAGACTTTGAATTTATTGCTCAAAAAATAAATTTATCTTTTGAATGCGTGGAGCGATTTCGATGAAACTTTAACTGGATACTTCTAGGAGTAATCCAAGCATTATAGCGAAGAAAGAATTTTTTTATCTCGCTTGGTTCAAGAAATAATTAATAAAAATAACAAATAATTCTTGATTAAAATTTAATTATTTTCTTCACAAGGAATGATCCTAAAAATTATCTGAGTTCACCATGTAGCTTTATAGAAGCTAAGCGTTAATATGAATGTTCATTTTTTAAAATCGGATCGGTAGAACTGTAGTTACAGCGCAGAAATTTGCGTGCAAAATGCGTTTATTTTTGGCTGAAACGTTCATATCCGGAGACTTTGAATTTATTGCTCAAAAAATAAATTTATCTTTTGAATGCGTGGAGCGATTTCGATGAAACTTTAACTGGATACTTCTAGGAGTAATCCAAGCATTATAGCGAAGAAAGAATTTTTTTATCTCGCTTGGTTCAAGAAATAATTAATAAAAATAACAAATAATTCTTGATTAAAATTTAATTATTTTCTTCACAAGGAATGATCCTAAAAATTATCTGAGTTCACCATGTAGCTTTATAGAAGCTAAGCGTTAATATGAATGTTCATTTTTTAAAATCGGATCGGTAGAACTGTAGTTACAGCGCAGAAATTTGCGTGCAAAATGCGTTTATTTTTGGCTGAAACGTTCATATCCGGAGACTTTGAATTTATTGCTCAAAAAATAAATTTATCTTTTGAATGCGTGGAGCGATTTCGATGAAACTTTAACTGGATACTTCTAGGAGTAATCCAAGCATTATAGCGAAGAAAGAATTTTTTTATCTCGCTTGGTTCAAGAAATAATTAATAAAAATAACAAATAATTCTTGATTAAAATTTAATTATTTTCTTCACAAGGAATGATCCTAAAAATTATCTGAGTTCACCATGTAGCTTTATAGAAGCTAAGCGTTAATATGAATGTTCATTTTTTAAAATCGGATCGGTAGAACTGTAGTTACAGCGCAGAAATTTGCGTGCAAAATGCGTTTATTTTTGGCTGAAACGTTCATATCCGGAGACTTTGAATTTATTGCTCAAAAAATAAATTTATCTTTTGAATGCGTGGAGCGATTTCGATGAAACTTTAACTGGATACTTCTAGGAGTAATCCAAGCATTATAGCGAAGAAAGAATTTTTTTATCTCGCTTGGTTCAAGAAATAATTAATAAAAATAACAAATAATTCTTGATTAAAATTTAATTATTTTCTTCACAAGGAATGATCCTAAAAATTATCTGAGTTCACCATGTAGCTTTATAGAAGCTAAGCGTTAATATGAATGTTCATTTTTTAAAATCGGATCGGTAGAACTGTAGTTACAGCGCAGAAATTTGCGTGCAAAATGCGTTTATTTTTGGCTGAAACGTTCATATCCGGAGACTTTGAATTTATTGCTCAAAAAATAAATTTATCTTTTGAATGCGTGGAGCGATTTCGATGAAACTTTAACTGGATACTTCTAGGAGTAATCCAAGCATTATAGCGAAGAAAGAATTTTTTTATCTCGCTTGGTTCAAGAAATAATTAATAAAAATAACAAATAATTCTTGATTAAAATTTAATTATTTTCTTCACAAGGAATGATCCTAAAAATTATCTGAGTTCACCATGTAGCTTTATAGAAGCTAAGCGTTAATATGAATGTTCATTTTTTAAAATCGGATCGGTAGAACTGTAGTTACAGCGCAGAAATTTGCGTGCAAAATGCGTTTATTTTTGGCTGAAACGTTCATATCCGGAGACTTTGAATTTATTGCTCAAAAAATAAATTTATCTTTTGAATGCGTGGAGCGATTTCGATGAAACTTTAACTGGATACTTCTAGGAGTAATCCAAGCATTATAGCGAAGAAAGAATTTTTTTATCTCGCTTGGTTCAAGAAATAATTAATAAAAATAACAAATAATTCTTGATTAAAATTTAATTATTTTCTTCACAAGGAATGATCCTAAAAATTATCTGAGTTCACCATGTAGCTTTATAGAAGCTAAGCGTTAATATGAATGTTCATTTTTTAAAATCGGATCGGTAGAACTGTAGTTACAGCGCAGAAATTTGCGTGCAAAATGCGTTTATTTTTGGCTGAAACGTTCATATCCGGAGACTTTGAATTTATTGCTCAAAAAATAAATTTATCTTTTGAATGCGTGGAGCGATTTCGATGAAACTTTAACTGGATACTTCTAGGAGTAATCCAAGCATTATAGCGAAGAAAGAATTTTTTTATCTCGCTTGGTTCAAGAAATAATTAATAAAAATAACAAATAATTCTTGATTAAAATTTAATTATTTTCTTCACAAGGAATGATCCTAAAAATTATCTGAGTTCACCATGTAGCTTTATAGAAGCTAAGCGTTAATATGAATGTTCATTTTTTAAAATCGGATCGGTAGAACTGTAGTTACAGCGCAGAAATTTGCGTGCAAAATGCGTTTATTTTTGGCTGAAACGTTCATATCCGGAGACTTTGAATTTATTGCTCAAAAAATAAATTTATCTTTTGAATGCGTGGAGCGATTTCGATGAAACTTTAACTGGATACTTCTAGGAGTAATCCAAGCATTATAGCGAAGAAAGAATTTTTTTATCTCGCTTGGTTCAAGAAATAATTAATAAAAATAACAAATAATTCTTGATTAAAATTTAATTATTTTCTTCACAAGGAATGATCCTAAAAATTATCTGAGTTCACCATGTAGCTTTATAGAAGCTAAGCGTTAATATGAATGTTCATTTTTTAAAATCGGATCGGTAGAACTGTAGTTACAGCGCAGAAATTTGCGTGCAAAATGCGTTTATTTTTGGCTGAAACGTTCATATCCGGAGACTTTGAATTTATTGCTCAAAAAATAAATTTATCTTTTGAATGCGTGGAGCGATTTCGATGAAACTTTAACTGGATACTTCTAGGAGTAATCCAAGCATTATAGCGAAGAAAGAATTTTTTTATCTCGCTTGGTTCAAGAAATAATTAATAAAAATAACAAATAATTCTTGATTAAAATTTAATTATTTTCTTCACAAGGAATGATCCTAAAAATTATCTGAGTTCACCATGTAGCTTTATAGAAGCTAAGCGTTAATATGAATGTTCATTTTTTAAAATCGGATCGGTAGAACTGTAGTTACAGCGCAGAAATTTGCGTGCAAAATGCGTTTATTTTTGGCTGAAACGTTCATATCCGGAGACTTTGAATTTATTGCTCAAAAAATAAATTTATCTTTTGAATGCGTGGAGCGATTTCGATGAAACTTTAACTGGATACTTCTAGGAGTAATCCAAGCATTATAGCGAAGAAAGAATTTTTTTATCTCGCTTGGTTCAAGAAATAATTAATAAAAATAACAAATAATTCTTGATTAAAATTTAATTATTTTCTTCACAAGGAATGATCCTAAAAATTATCTGAGTTCACCATGTAGCTTTATAGAAGCTAAGCGTTAATATGAATGTTCATTTTTTAAAATCGGATCGGTAGAACTGTAGTTACAGCGCAGAAATTTGCGTGCAAAATGCGTTTATTTTTGGCTGAAACGTTCATATCCGGAGACTTTGAATTTATTGCTCAAAAAATAAATTTATCTTTTGAATGCGTGGAGCGATTTCGATGAAACTTTAACTGGATACTTCTAGGAGTAATCCAAGCATTATAGCGAAGAAAGAATTTTTTTATCTCGCTTGGTTCAAGAAATAATTAATAAAAATAACAAATAATTCTTGATTAAAATTTAATTATTTTCTTCACAAGGAATGATCCTAAAAATTATCTGAGTTCACCATGTAGCTTTATAGAAGCTAAGCGTTAATATGAATGTTCATTTTTTAAAATCGGATCGGTAGAACTGTAGTTACAGCGCAGAAATTTGCGTGCAAAATGCGTTTATTTTTGGCTGAAACGTTCATATCCGGAGACTTTGAATTTATTGCTCAAAAAATAAATTTATCTTTTGAATGCGTGGAGCGATTTCGATGAAACTTTAACTGGATACTTCTAGGAGTAATCCAAGCATTATAGCGAAGAAAGAATTTTTTTATCTCGCTTGGTTCAAGAAATAATTAATAAAAATAACAAATAATTCTTGATTAAAATTTAATTATTTTCTTCACAAGGAATGATCCTAAAAATTATCTGAGTTCACCATGTAGCTTTATAGAAGCTAAGCGTTAATATGAATGTTCATTTTTTAAAATCGGATCGGTAGAACTGTAGTTACAGCGCAGAAATTTGCGTGCAAAATGCGTTTATTTTTGGCTGAAACGTTCATATCCGGAGACTTTGAATTTATTGCTCAAAAAATAAATTTATCTTTTGAATGCGTGGAGCGATTTCGATGAAACTTTAACTGGATACTTCTAGGAGTAATCCAAGCATTATAGCGAAGAAAGAATTTTTTTATCTCGCTTGGTTCAAGAAATAATTAATAAAAATAACAAATAATTCTTGATTAAAATTTAATTATTTTCTTCACAAGGAATGATCCTAAAAATTATCTGAGTTCACCATGTAGCTTTATAGAAGCTAAGCGTTAATATGAATGTTCATTTTTTAAAATCGGATCGGTAGAACTGTAGTTACAGCGCAGAAATTTGCGTGCAAAATGCGTTTATTTTTGGCTGAAACGTTCATATCCGGAGACTTTGAATTTATTGCTCAAAAAATAAATTTATCTTTTGAATGCGTGGAGCGATTTCGATGAAACTTTAACTGGATACTTCTAGGAGTAATCCAAGCATTATAGCGAAGAAAGAATTTTTTTATCTCGCTTGGTTCAAGAAATAATTAATAAAAATAACAAATAATTCTTGATTAAAATTTAATTATTTTCTTCACAAGGAATGATCCTAAAAATTATCTGAGTTCACCATGTAGCTTTATAGAAGCTAAGCGTTAATATGAATGTTCATTTTTTAAAATCGGATCGGTAGAACTGTAGTTACAGCGCAGAAATTTGCGTGCAAAATGCGTTTATTTTTGGCTGAAACGTTCATATCCGGAGACTTTGAATTTATTGCTCAAAAAATAAATTTATCTTTTGAATGCGTGGAGCGATTTCGATGAAACTTTAACTGGATACTTCTAGGAGTAATCCAAGCATTATAGCGAAGAAAGAATTTTTTTATCTCGCTTGGTTCAAGAAATAATTAATAAAAATAACAAATAATTCTTGATTAAAATTTAATTATTTTCTTCACAAGGAATGATCCTAAAAATTATCTGAGTTCACCATGTAGCTTTATAGAAGCTAAGCGTTAATATGAATGTTCATTTTTTAAAATCGGATCGGTAGAACTGTAGTTACAGCGCAGAAATTTGCGTGCAAAATGCGTTTATTTTTGGCTGAAACGTTCATATCCGGAGACTTTGAATTTATTGCTCAAAAAATAAATTTATCTTTTGAATGCGTGGAGCGATTTCGATGAAACTTTAACTGGATACTTCTAGGTGTAATCCAAGCATTATAGCGAAGAAAGAATTTTTTTATCTCGCTTGGTTCAAGAAATAATTAATAAAAATAACAAATAATTCTTGATTAAAATTTAATTATTTTCTTCACAAGGAATGATCCTAAAAATTATCTGAGTTCACCATGTAGCTTTATAGAAGCTAAGCGTTAATATGAATGTTCATTTTTTAAAATCGGATCGGTAGAACTGTAGTTACAGCGCAGAAATTTGCGTGCAAAATGCGTTTATTTTTGGCTGAAACGTTCATATCCGGAGACTTTGAATTTATTGCTCAAAAAATAAATTTATCTTTTGAATGCGTGGAGCGATTTCGATGAAACTTTAACTGGATACTTCTAGGAGTAATCCAAGCATTATAGCGAAGAAAGAATTTTTTTATCTCGCTTGGTTCAAGAAATAATTAATAAAAATAACAAATAATTCTTGATTAAAATTTAATTATTTTCTTCACAAGGAATGATCCTAAAAATTATCTGAGTTCACCATGTAGCTTTATAGAAGCTAAGCGTTAATATGAATGTTCATTTTTTAAAATCGGATCGGTAGAACTGTAGTTACAGCGCAGAAATTTGCGTGCAAAATGCGTTTATTTTTGGCTGAAACGTTCATATCCGGAGACTTTGAATTTATTGCTCAAAAAATAAATTTATCTTTTGAATGCGTGGAGCGATTTCGATGAAACTTTAACTGGATACTTCTAGGAGTAATCCAAGCATTATAGCGAAGAAAGAATTTTTTTATCTCGCTTGGTTCAAGAAATAATTAATAAAAATAACAAATAATTCTTGATTAAAATTTAATTATTTTCTTCACAAGGAATGATCCTAAAAATTATCTGAGTTCACCATGTAGCTTTATAGAAGCTAAGCGTTAATATGAATGTTCATTTTTTAAAATCGGATCGGTAGAACTGTAGTTACAGCGCAGAAATTTGCGTGCAAAATGCGTTTATTTTTGGCTGAAACGTTCATATCCGGAGACTTTGAATTTATTGCTCAAAAAATAAATTTATCTTTTGAATGCGTGGAGCGATTTCGATGAAACTTTAACTGGATACTTCTAGGAGTAATCCAAGCATTATAGCGAAGAAAGAATTTTTTTATCTCGCTTGGTTCAAGAAATAATTAATAAAAATAACAAATAATTCTTGATTAAAATTTAATTATTTTCTTCACAAGGAATGATCCTAAAAATTATCTGAGTTCACCATGTAGCTTTATAGAAGCTAAGCGTTAATATGAATGTTCATTTTTTAAAATCGGATCGGTAGAACTGTAGTTACAGCGCAGAAATTTGCGTGCAAAATGCGTTTATTTTTGGCTGAAACGTTCATATCCGGAGACTTTGAATTTATTGCTCAAAAAATAAATTTATCTTTTGAATGCGTGGAGCGATTTCGATGAAACTTTAACTGGATACTTCTAGGAGTAATCCAAGCATTATAGCGAAGAAAGAATTTTTTTATCTCGCTTGGTTCAAGAAATAATTAATAAAAATAACAAATAATTCTTGATTAAAATTTAATTATTTTCTTCACAAGGAATGATCCTAAAAATTATCTGAGTTCACCATGTAGCTTTATAGAAGCTAAGCGTTAATATGAATGTTCATTTTTTAAAATCGGATCGGTAGAACTGTAGTTACAGCGCAGAAATTTGCGTGCAAAATGCGTTTATTTTTGGCTGAAACGTTCATATCCGGAGACTTTGAATTTATTGCTCAAAAAATAAATTTATCTTTTGAATGCGTGGAGCGATTTCGATGAAACTTTAACTGGATACTTCTAGGAGTAATCCAAGCATTATAGCGAAGAAAGAATTTTTTTATCTCGCTTGGTTCAAGAAATAATTAATAAAAATAACAAATAATTCTTGATTAAAATTTAATTATTTTCTTCACAAGGAATGATCCTAAAAATTATCTGAGTTCACCATGTAGCTTTATAGAAGCTAAGCGTTAATATGAATGTTCATTTTTTAAAATCGGATCGGTAGAACTGTAGTTACAGCGCAGAAATTTGCGTGCAAAATGCGTTTATTTTTGGCTGAAACGTTCATATCCGGAGACTTTGAATTTATTGCTCAAAAAATAAATTTATCTTTTGAATGCGTGGAGCGATTTCGATGAAACTTTAACTGGATACTTCTAGGAGTAATCCAAGCATTATAGCGAAGAAAGAATTTTTTTATCTCGCTTGGTTCAAGAAATAATTAATAAAAATAACAAATAATTCTTGATTAAAATTTAATTATTTTCTTCACAAGGAATGATCCTAAAAATTATCTGAGTTCACCATGTAGCTTTATAGAAGCTAAGCGTTAATATGAATGTTCATTTTTTAAAATCGGATCGGTAGAACTGTAGTTACAGCGCAGAAATTTGCGTGCAAAATGCGTTTATTTTTGGCTGAAACGTTCATATCCGGAGACTTTGAATTTATTGCTCAAAAAATAAATTTATCTTTTGAATGCGTGGAGCGATTTCGATGAAACTTTAACTGGATACTTCTAGGAGTAATCCAAGCATTATAGCGAAGAAAGAATTTTTTTATCTCGCTTGGTTCAAGAAATAATTAATAAAAATAACAAATAATTCTTGATTAAAATTTAATTATTTTCTTCACAAGGAATGATCCTAAAAATTATCTGAGTTCACCATGTAGCTTTATAGAAGCTAAGCGTTAATATGAATGTTCATTTTTTAAAATCGGATCGGTAGAACTGTAGTTACAGCGCAGAAATTTGCGTGCAAAATGCGTTTATTTTTGGCTGAAACGTTCATATCCGGAGACTTTGAATTTATTGCTCAAAAAATAAATTTATCTTTTGAATGCGTGGAGCGATTTCGATGAAACTTTAACTGGATACTTCTAGGAGTAATCCAAGCATTATAGCGAAGAAAGAATTTTTTTATCTCGCTTGGTTCAAGAAATAATTAATAAAAATAACAAATAATTCTTGATTAAAATTTAATTATTTTCTTCACAAGGAATGATCCTAAAAATTATCTGAGTTCACCATGTAGCTTTATAGAAGCTAAGCGTTAATATGAATGTTCATTTTTTAAAATCGGATCGGTAGAACTGTAGTTACAGCGCAGAAATTTGCGTGCAAAATGCGTTTATTTTTGGCTGAAACGTTCATATCCGGAGACTTTGAATTTATTGCTCAAAAAATAAATTTATCTTTTGAATGCGTGGAGCGATTTCGATGAAACTTTAACTGGATACTTCTAGGAGTAATCCAAGCATTATAGCGAAGAAAGAATTTTTTTATCTCGCTTGGTTCAAGAAATAATTAATAAAAATAACAAATAATTCTTGATTAAAATTTAATTATTTTCTTCACAAGGAATGATCCTAAAAATTATCTGAGTTCACCATGTAGCTTTATAGAAGCTAAGCGTTAATATGAATGTTCATTTTTTAAAATCGGATCGGTAGAACTGTAGTTACAGCGCAGAAATTTGCGTGCAAAATGCGTTTATTTTTGGCTGAAACGTTCATATCCGGAGACTTTGAATTTATTGCTCAAAAAATAAATTTATCTTTTGAATGCGTGGAGCGATTTCGATGAAACTTTAACTGGATACTTCTAGGAGTAATCCAAGCATTATAGCGAAGAAAGAATTTTTTTATCTCGCTTGGTTCAAGAAATAATTAATAAAAATAACAAATAATTCTTGATTAAAATTTAATTATTTTCTTCACAAGGAATGATCCTAAAAATTATCTGAGTTCACCATGTAGCTTTATAGAAGCTAAGCGTTAATATGAATGTTCATTTTTTAAAATCGGATCGGTAGAACTGTAGTTACAGCGCAGAAATTTGCGTGCAAAATGCGTTTATTTTTGGCTGAAACGTTCATATCCGGAGACTTTGAATTTATTGCTCAAAAAATAAATTTATCTTTTGAATGCGTGGAGCGATTTCGATGAAACTTTAACTGGATACTTCTAGGAGTAATCCAAGCATTATAGCGAAGAAAGAATTTTTTTATCTCGCTTGGTTCAAGAAATAATTAATAAAAATAACAAATAATTCTTGATTAAAATTTAATTATTTTCTTCACAAGGAATGATCCTAAAAATTATCTGAGTTCACCATGTAGCTTTATAGAAGCTAAGCGTTAATATGAATGTTCATTTTTTAAAATCGGATCGGTAGAACTGTAGTTACAGCGCAGAAATTTGCGTGCAAAATGCGTTTATTTTTGGCTGAAACGTTCATATCCGGAGACTTTGAATTTATTGCTCAAAAAATAAATTTATCTTTTGAATGCGTGGAGCGATTTCGATGAAACTTTAACTGGATACTTCTAGTAGTAATCCAAGCATTATAGCGAAGAAAGAATTTTTTTATCTCGCTTGGTTCAAGAAATAATTAATAAAAATAACAAATAATTCTTGATTAAAATTTAATTATTTTCTTCACAAGGAATGATCCTAAAAATTATCTGAGTTCACCATGTAGCTTTATAGAAGCTAAGCGTTAATATGAATGTTCATTTTTTAAAATCGGATCGGTAGAACTGTAGTTACAGCGCAGAAATTTGCGTGCAAAATGCGTTTATTTTTGGCTGAAACGTTCATATCCGGAGACTTTGAATTTATTGCTCAAAAAATAAATTTATCTTTTGAATGCGTGGAGCGATTTCGATGAAACTTTAACTGGATACTTCTAGGAGTAATCCAAGCATTATAGCGAAGAAAGAATTTTTTTATCTCGCTTGGTTCAAGAAATAATTAATAAAAATAACAAATAATTCTTGATTAAAATTTAATTATTTTCTTCACAAGGAATGATCCTAAAAATTATCTGAGTTCACCATGTAGCTTTATAGAAGCTAAGCGTTAATATGAATGTTCATTTTTTAAAATCGGATCGGTAGAACTGTAGTTACAGCGCAGAAATTTGCGTGCAAAATGCGTTTATTTTTGGCTGAAACGTTCATATCCGGAGACTTTGAATTTATTGCTCAAAAAATAAATTTATCTTTTGAATGCGTGGAGCGATTTCGATGAAACTTTAACTGGATACTTCTAGGAGTAATCCAAGCATTATAGCGAAGAAAGAATTTTTTTATCTCGCTTGGTTCAAGAAATAATTAATAAAAATAACAAATAATTCTTGATTAAAATTTAATTATTTTCTTCACAAGGAATGATCCTAAAAATTATCTGAGTTCACCATGTAGCTTTATAGAAGCTAAGCGTTAATATGAATGTTCATTTTTTAAAATCGGATCGGTAGAACTGTAGTTACAGCGCAGAAATTTGCGTGCAAAATGCGTTTATTTTTGGCTGAAACGTTCATATCCGGAGACTTTGAATTTATTGCTCAAAAAATAAATTTATCTTTTGAATGCGTGGAGCGATTTCGATGAAACTTTAACTGGATACTTCTAGGAGTAATCCAAGCATTATAGCGAAGAAAGAATTTTTTTATCTCGCTTGGTTCAAGAAATAATTAATAAAAATAACAAATAATTCTTGATTAAAATTTAATTATTTTCTTCACAAGGAATGATCCTAAAAATTATCTGAGTTCACCATGTAGCTTTATAGAAGCTAAGCGTTAATATGAATGTTCATTTTTTAAAATCGGATCGGTAGAACTGTAGTTACAGCGCAGAAATTTGCGTGCAAAATGCGTTTATTTTTGGCTGAAACGTTCATATCCGGAGACTTTGAATTTATTGCTCAAAAAATAAATTTATCTTTTGAATGCGTGGAGCGATTTCGATGAAACTTTAACTGGATACTTCTAGGAGTAATCCAAGCATTATAGCGAAGAAAGAATTTTTTTATCTCGCTTGGTTCAAGAAATAATTAATAAAAATAACAAATAATTCTTGATTAAAATTTAATTATTTTCTTCACAAGGAATGATCCTAAAAATTATCTGAGTTCACCATGTAGCTTTATAGAAGCTAAGCGTTAATATGAATGTTCATTTTTTAAAATCGGATCGGTAGAAC
>CAUOPU010000118.1:0-23684 GCA_963457615.1 Nicrophorus investigator
GATTTTTTACTAGATTTTTTATGTTGTATTAATTTTAATTTAGTAAAAGGGGTGAGACGCTTACGTTTATTGTGGTATCTAGTTATTTCTTTTTAAAGGGGTAACCCCTTTTTGTGCTTAATTTGTAATTATTTTTTGTTTGCCTTAGTAGTAGGCTTTTGTGTAATAACTATATTTTATTTTTTTAAGTTTGAGAGAGTTTTAATTAATTTTTCTTAATTAGAGTATCAGTAGGTTTATTTTTTATATTATTTATATTTTTTAAAATTTAAATTTTTAAATGTTTAATTTTTACTCTTTACCCTTTAACTTGTTTATTAAAATCTTAGCTTAGATTTTCTAAGTCTCTTCTGCCCTATGGGTATTCTAAATGGCTGTGGTTCCACACTAAGGTAGCGAAATCATTAGTTTCTTAATTAGGAACTTGTATGAATGGAGATTTTAAGGGGTTATTAAAGACTATTCCTGAAATTATATTATTGTTGAAAATAACAATTTTTCCTCTAAGACAAAAAGACCCTAGAATTTTTATAAATGTATTTATTTGGTTGGGGCAACTATAAAATTTTAATATTAAGATTTTTATTTATTTTTGAACTTTTATTTAAAGATAGATTGGAAAATACTCTAGGGATAACAGCTTCATAGCCTTTTAAAGTTCTTATAAATAAGGCTGTTTGGGACCTCGATGTTGGATTAAAGGCTCTGTCTGGCGCAGAAGCTAGACAAGATAGACTGTTCGTCTATTAAATCTTTACATGATCTGAGTTAAAGTCGGCGTGAGCCAGACTGGATTTTATCTAGAGGTTTAAAAGACCGCGTTTCAGTACGAAAGGACCTTTCGCGGTAGACATTCTGATTAATTTCATAGCTTTAAGTTAAAATAAACTATACGTCTTCAAAACGTAAAATATTAAGCTTTGGGGGTAGGGGGCTTTATCTTTTTTAAATATCTTACACAAAACTCTTTCTATGGGAATTTGGTTTAATTAAGTAATGCTAAGGATTTAGTAAAAATTTATAATTATTTTTCTAAATCCTTTATACTAAACAAAACCCTAATATTATTATTGCAATACTGTATGGGAGAGCAATTTTTCATGCCAATATTATTAGTTTGTCGTAACGAACCCGAGGGAATGAACATCGTACCCAGACAAAAAGAAAACAGATTAAAAACGTTTTGATTAGTGTTGACCTTCCTCCTAAAAAGAAAGCTGAAGTAATAAAACTTAAGAATATAATTATACCATACTCCCTAATAAAAATGAAGGCGAATAGACCCCCTCCATATTCGATGTTAAACCCTGACACAATTTCAGATTCCCCTTCTGCTATATCAAAAGGGGTCCGGTTAGCTTCTGCTATGCACAACAACAGTCAAGTTAAGAATAGAGGGATAGAAAAAATAGAAAACCATAATCCTTGTTGTATTATAGTTAAAGTAGAAAATGAATAAGTTTTTACAATATAAGCTACGGCTAAAATAAATAAGAACAAACACACCTCATATGAGATAATTTGTGCTACTGCCCGATGGCCTCCTAGTAAAGCATATTTTCTATTAGACCCTCACCTAGTTAGTAAGAAACCATAGGCACTTAACCCTATGATAGCAAATACCAGGACAATCTTTATATTGCCTGATATTACTTGGTAAAAGTAGTCGAATCATCCTCAACAAAGAAGCATTAGTAAGATTCTAACTGAGGGTCCAGAATAAAACATAATTATTTTGTACATAGAGAACTTAGGGAACTCCTTAGTGAGAAGTTTTATTGCGTCCGCAATAGGTTGTCTAATACCCCAAACTAAAACTTTGTTTGGCCCTTTCCGGTAGTGTATTAGTCCTATAATTTTACGTTCCATTAAAGTAAAGAAAGCTACTCCTAGCAAAACACCTACTACTGAAAATAAGAAATCTAGAAAGAAGATAATGGTTAGAGGAAGAAGAGAGAGGAGATTCTCTAATCGCCATTAGTAAGAAGACATTAAAGATTTTTGAGGGTGGTATATACTTTTATTAATACACACTATTGCCACTATTACCACAATGATAGCTACCGTTAAGAATTGAGTTTGACCATATCTTAGTGAATTAATATTTCTCCTTATTTCTGTTATATTTTCTGTTTCTCTAAATAAAAGGGGTGCTGCAGCTATTAAAACTAATAAACTTAATTTTAAATTTCTTTTTCTTTCATGGTTAGATAAAGTAGCACAGTAGCAGAAAAGAATTATTATCCCTGAAGAAAATGAGATAATCAATGCTGCTCTAGGGAAACTAACTCCTGTGAATAGGTATATAGATACTCTTGCTGTGATAGATATAATGGTTACTATAAAAGCTAATTTGATAGGGGATAAAGTAGTTACTAACACGACTGATAAGATAGTTAGAGAGATAATTCCTTCTGAAACCCTTTGATTTACAAGATCAATATTCTATAGAACTTAAAAGGATTTTGTTAAAATGTTATTTAGTTTTGTTTTTCTTATAGTTAGAGTTTATATTTTTTTAATCTCTTCTTTTCACTCTCTTATTATTTTATTATTTGTAGAACTTATAATTGTAACTTCTGTGGCTTACCTTTTTTCTTTATCTTATTCTTGATTTACTTTCCTTATAGTAATTTTAGTGGGAGTTTGTTTAGGTGCCTACGGCGTTTCTTTGTTAGTTTCTAATTCTCGAAGGAAGGGGGGATCTTACTTTGTTTCTTTTTAGTAAAATGTTATTAAGTTCATTTTTTGTGGCTTCTTCTTTGTATTTGTTTTTTGACTCTATCTTTTTGCTTTTTTCTTCAATTTTTCTATCTTTATGTTGTTACTACCTGTACGGAGGATTTTTTGATGGTCTATTTTATTCAGACTATTTAAGATTAGTGTTGATTTTTGTTAGGATTTGGGTTTTTATTTTTTCTATCATATCAATAGATTTAAGGGGGTCTAGCCTATCTTTACTTTGATGTATACTTTTTTTTATTGTTATTAGTTTTTTTACATTTAATTATCTAGTTTTTTATTTTTCTTTTGAATTTGTCTTTGTTATTATATTTTTCTTTTTATTAGGGTGAGGGAAGACTTCCGAGCGTTTCCAGGCTTCTTTCTATATGTTTTTCTACACCATAGTATTTTCTCTCCCCTTTTTAGTAATAATTATTGATTGTTATATTTCTTTCTCAGGTTGTTTTATGTTTTTAGGTGTTAGTTCTTATTCTGATTTTTTCTGAGTTTTTATATTTTTGGTTTTTATTGTTAAATTACCTCTTTTTGGTTTTCACTTGTGGTTGCCTAAGGCCCATGTAGAAGCTCCTGTTGCTGGGTCTATAATTCTTGCTGGAGTTCTCTTGAAGCTCGGGGGGTACGGTATTATTCGATTTTTACCTTTACTGGGGGATTTAAGGCTTTCTAATTCTTTTTTTATTAATTTTATTTTTTATTTGGCTATTTATGGTGGTTTGTTTACTTCAGTTCTTTGTGTACGTCAAATAGATTTAAAAATAATAATTGCTTATTCTTCTGTAGTTCACATGAGTGTTATATTCTTGGGTATTGTGAGTTTTACTGTTTGAGGTTTATACGGAGCTATTCTTATAATAGTAGCTCATGGTTTTGTTTCTCCTATAATATTTTTCTTAATGACTAAAATATACGATTTTAGACATTCTCGTAGTATTATAGTTTTAAAGGGAGTCTTGCTTATTAGTCCTTTATTTTGTTTATTCTGGTTTCTTTGTTGTTCTTTAAACTTAAGGGTTCCTCCTTTTATATCTTTTTTTTCTGAGGTTTGTATTATTGGTTCTATGGGGTTCTTAGGTATGTTTGAGTGGGGTTTTATTTCTCTATGTTGTTTTTTTACTGGAGTTTATTGTATCTACATATATACTACCATATCTCATGGGGAGGGGGTTGTTAGATCTTCTTTAACTATAGATTTTAAGTCTATTTTGCTTAGGGTTAGGCATATTTATTTTGTTTTAGTCTATCCAGTAGTTTTCTTTGTTATTTAGATTAATTAGTTTAATGAAAATATTAGTTTGTGGAACTAAAGATAATGTTAGTCATTTATATTTTATTTTTTTCCTTGTTTTTTACTATTTTCTTAACTTGTTTTATTTTAGGTGTGTATATGATAGATTTTAACAGATTCACCTTAGAGTTTTTAATCCCTTACTCTTTTTTTAGTGAGATACCTATAGTCTTTACTTTTGATTATGTTTCTTTATTGTTTTTTTCTGCTGTATCCCTTATTTCTAGGGTGGTTTTTCTTTATAGAAAATATTATATAGATGATTCTATATCAGAACGAAACTTAGATAACAGTCGGTTCTTTTATCTGCTTTTTCTTTTTGTGGTTTCTATATTTTTCCTAGTATTTTCTGGGTCTTGGGTGGTCGTTATGTTAGGTTGAGATGGTTTAGGTTTAGTTTCTTTTCTTTTGGTCATTTATTATAATAACAGTTCTAGCTTAGATTCCGGTTTAATTACTGTGTTTACTAATCGAGTGGGTGATTGTTTTTTTATTCTTAGTTTTATATTTATGTTCTACTGTGGTTGAATCAGTGTTGACTTTGCTTCTTATTTTAATGTGTTATTTTTTTCTTTAATTCTTTTTTTAGGTTGTATTACTAAGAGGGCTCAAATTCCCTTTTCTTCTTGATTACCCGCAGCTATAGCTGCTCCGACTCCTGTTTCTTCTTTGGTTCATTCTTCTACTTTAGTCACTGCTGGGGTTTATTTAATAATTCGGTTTAATTATCTTTTCGTTTCTATTTATTCTTTTTTAATAGTAATCTCTTTGTTTACTATATTTTTGGCAGGGTTGTGTGCTGTTTACGAATTAGATTTTAAAAAAGTAGTAGCTATGTCTACTTTGAGACAATTAGGTTTTATGTTATTTTCTATTTCTATGGGTTATTGGTTATTAGCCTTCTTACATATAATTTTTCACGCTTTTTTTAAGAGGTCACTTTTTTTATCAACAGGTAGTTTGATGCATTATTTACTGGGGGACCAAGATTCTCGAAATTTTGGTTCCTTAGGTTCTTCATTTTTTTCAAAATTATTATTTTCTATGAGATGTTTAAGGCTTACAGGTTTTCCTTTTTCTTTGGGGTTTTATTCTAAGGATACTATTTTAGGTTCTGTTTTATTTGACTCTATAAATTTTATTTCTATTTTGTTCTTTCTTGGGTGTTGTTTTACGGTTGCTTACAGAATGCGTTTAATTTATATAGGGTTTTTTAATTTTCCTTCTTTTAGGTCTTCTTTTTCTTTTGGTGACGATAAATTCTTTTATTTTCCTGTTTTATTTCTTTATCTTTTTTGTGTATTCATTGGTAATTTCTTCTTTTTTTACTTTATGCCTCCATTAGTATTTTCTTTTATAGAATTCTTTTTAGGTTTGATTATTATTTTTTCTGGGGGGGTTTTCTTTAAGCTATCCCCATCTGGTTATTTATTAAACTATTCCTTGATAAATATTTCTTTTATTTCATTGCTTAGGTCTTCTGTTTTATCCTCTCTTATAAAAAAATTTTCTTATTCTGGGGAGTATACTTGATCAGAGATTTCTGGAGGGCGAGGAAGAAATTTGTTAATCAGAAAAATAAATTTATATGCTATTAGGCTCTACGCGTTGAAATTTTCATCAGTTGTGTTGATTAGTACTATAATTTTAATGCTTGTAAAATAAATGTCGAGAGTCCGCAACGGGCATTAACTTTGAAGGGGTTAAAGGTAAAAGACATATGTATCGGTATATATATATATATCTTTATTAAATAGATGGGGGTAGGGGGCAAAAGATTGAACGAAGGATGAATATCCTAACCCCTCTGACAAGAACATGGGTTAGTGAATATCAAATGCCCCCATATAACCCCATCTATTTAATAAAGATAGTATTTAAACTAATAAGCATACCAATATTGTTAATAGTGGTGTGCTTAATATGTTTATAAAGTTTAATATAAACAACCCCTAATAACAGAGGTATTAAAAAATCAATTCCATTGACTTACCTCTTCTTTATTATTAGAAGTTGTTTATACAATACTATATATATATATATAATATATATATATATATATATATATATATATATATATAGATAGATAGATACATAGAACACTCCGGTGTGGAAGAGTGGGATTAGAAATCCCCTATTTGTGTTCTTTGAAACTAACCCTTCAACTTCAAAGGTTGATGTGCATTACACCATGTCTCATTTTAGGCTATTTAGTTCTACCCTATCAAGATAGACCCCTTCCGGGTTAAGCCTAACAACATAACTAGGGCTCCCCTTACTATGGAAGACACTAGAATTTTATTTATTAGATTTTTACTTTTTTCTGATTTAATAACGTTTTGGTGTTTTTTTGGTGCTTTAGGGATCTCAGACAGACTTATTCATAGATAGTGATACAATATTACACAAGCTATTACTACTATCACTCCTAAGATTTCAGTGGGAACTCTTATTTCTATTGCCTTTTGCACAATTAACACTTTTACTCAAAATATAGTTATTGGGGGAAGTCCTCTTAAATTTCCAGTCACTATTATGGAAGTTCAAGGTGTTTCATTAAATTTTTCTCTCTTTTTGTTTATTTTTTTGAAAAACCTTAAAGTAATGTGTAAAGTTATAGCGTAAAGTCTAAGTATTAATAAAAAGGTAGAAGCAGATACTATAGCTGATACTATTATTCATCCGTTATTGTTTAAAGAAGACATAGCTACCACTCTTTTAAAAGATAGTTTTCCATTTAGTTTGATTATGGGGGTTAATGTCCTTGCTATCGCTAAAACTAATATTACGTTAAATGTTTCTTTAGTTGGGGATATTGATATTATTAAACATAGAGGTAAGATTTTTTGTCAAGTTATTACTACTATAAACGAGTTTATTCTTATTTTAAGGGATGAGATTAATTTTAAGTATCACATATGAGATGGCCATCCTCCTATTTTTATAACAAGAGCTATCACAATAATAATTTCTGTTATTATCCTTCTTTCTATAGACATAGAGATTAGAATTACAGCTGATGATATAACTTGAACCAAATAATAATTAATAGTTGAGGATTGGTTTTGTTTTTCTTTTCTAGTGTCTATTGCAATTATATAACACATAGCTAAAGTGTTTACTTCTAGGGCCACTCAAACTATACTTCAGTGAGAGGAGGAAATCCCTAAAATTGTTGAAATAATCAAGGTTAACAAAATACTCCTGTTACCCTTAGCCTTGAAAAAGCTACGTTCATTTAAACTATTGGAGCATTACAGTAACACAGCTACTAAAAAGTATAGAGATGTTAGGATTTGACCAATCATTACAAATGGAGGTTCAACGGCGTTTGCTCCAATTCAAGTTAGTAAGATAACTAGTCCTACAAATACTCAGAACAATGCTTTCTTTTCTGGAGAAAACTTTTTATTTAAGTTGTTTCTTTTCAGTACTAATACTAGTAAAATTAAGATAGCTCCTACTATAGCTAACACTCCTCCTAATTTAGATGGGATAGAACGTAAAATAGCGTAAGCGAATAAAAAGTATCACTCTGGTTGGATATGGGCAGGGGTTGTTGCTATTCTTGCTATATTAAAATTTTCTACGTCCCCTAATAAATTGGGGTGTAGGGACAATAATGTTCTAATTGCTATAATAATAATTAACATAGGAGTTATATCTTTTACTGCAAAGTAAGGGAAGAACTTTATTTTATCTATATCAGGGTTTGTTCCTGTTGGGTTAGAAGATCCTGGTTTGTGTAGAAGAATTAAATGTACTAACACTAAGGCTGCTACCACTATAGGTAATAGAAAGTGAAGTGAAAAAAATCGATTCAAAGTTGGTTGGGATACTGAAAAGTTTCCCCATAACCACTGAGTTATGTCTTTACCTACGTATGGCACTGCAGTTAGTATTCTTGTAATTACCGTAGCCCCTCAGAATGATATTTGCCCTCAAGGGAGAACATACCCTATGAAAGCTGCTCCTATAGTCGCTAATAGGATTATAATTCCTGAGATTCACACTATAGGGAGTTTTATGGGTGAGTTAAAATAAATTCCTCGTGCAATATGGATATACATAAATATAAAGAATAATGAAGCTCCATTTATATGAAGGTACCGCATAATTCAACCAGCATCAATATCTCGTATGATGTGTATTACCGAATCAAAGGCTAATTCTGTAGATGCTACATAATTTATAGATAAAACTAATCCTGTAATGATCTGTAAAGTTAAAGTTATTCCTAGTAGAAACCCTATGTTTCATATGAAAGAAATTGATAGAGGTGTTGGTAGGCTTAATAAAGAATTTTTAGTTATTTCTACTAATGGGTCTTTACAAATTAAATTATATTTTTTCATTTTATTGTAAGTTTTCCTTAAAATTCTAAATTTTATGCAATAATCTGCTTTTACAATAAATTTCTAGGATGGAAAGAACTTTTTTTGCAGTAAAGTCGTTTAAAGCCAACCATTTAATGTAGCATAAAATAATGCGAAGAGTTTAAGCCTCTTAGATTTTCATTAAAATTAGACGATGATTAATATCTACTAACCACAAAGATATTGCTACTTTGTATTTTATTTTTGGTATTTGATCAGGTATGTTGGGTACTAGTTTTAGAACTCTTATTCGATTTGAGCTTTCTCAACCTGGTAATTTTATAATAGATTTTGACTATTACAATTCTGTAGTCACTGCTCATGCTTTTATTATAATTTTCTTTATAGTTATGCCTATTATGATGGGGGGTTTTGGTAATCTTCTTGTTCCAGTTATGATTGGGGCTACTGATATAGCTTACCCTCGATTGAATAACATAAGATTTTGACTTCTTCCTCCTTCTTTATCCCTTTTAATTAGATCTGCTGTTGTAGGTTCTGGGGTTGGTACTGGTTGAACCGTTTACCCTCCTTTATCTGATGGTATGTTCCATGATGGTCCTGCTGTTGATTTTGGTATTTTAAGTCTCCATATTGCTGGGGTTTCTTCAATTTTAGGGGCAATTAATTTTATTGTTACTATTTTTAATATAAAAACTGTTGGGATATCTTGATCTAATGTTCCTTTATTTGTTTGATCTGTTTTAATTACATCTTTTCTACTTGCCTTTTCTTTACCTGTTCTTGCTGCTGCTTTAACTATACTTTTAACAGATCGAAATTTTAACACTACTTTCTTTGACCCTGTTGGAGGAGGAGATCCAATTCTTTATCAACATTTATTCTGATTTTTTGGTCATCCTGAGGTTTATATTTTAATTTTACCTGGATTTGGCATTATTTCTCATACTGTTAGATTTTACAGTAATAAAACGGAACCTTTTGGAAGTCTAGGTATAATTTATGCTATACTTTCTATTGGTGTTTTAGGGTTTATTGTTTGAGCTCACCATATGTTTACTGTTGGGTTAGATGTTGACACCCGTGCCTATTTTACTGCTGCAACAATGATTATTGCTGTTCCTACGGGGGTGAAAGTATTTAGTTGATTGGCTACTATGTTAGGGGGTAAGTTAGAATTTAGTCCTTCTTTTTATTGGTCTTTAGGTTTTGTCTTTCTTTTTACTGTTGGTGGTCTTACTGGGGTTATTCTTTCTAACTCTTCATTAGATGTTAGTCTTCATGATACTTATTATGTAGTTGCTCATTTTCATTATGTTCTTTCTATGGGGGCTGTGTTTGCTATTATGGCGGGTATTACCCACTGATTCCCTTTTGCTTATGGTATAATTATAAACCCTTATTTATTAAAAGGTCAATTCTGATCTATATTTTTAGGTGTAAATCTTACTTTTTTCCCACAACATTTTTTAGGTCTTAACGGTATGCCTCGACGTTATTGTGATTATCCTGATAGTTTTACTTATTGAAATACTATTTCTAGTATTGGTAGAATAATTACTGTCTTTAGAATGGTTTTATTTATTTATATTATGTGGGAGTCTCTTTCTGACTCTCGTTCTATCTCAACTTTTGTTTCTTCTAGGGCGTGTAATGAGTTAATAATGGATTCTCCTTTACCGGCTCACACTAATATAGAGTCTTGTAAGGTTTACAGAGGAGTGGTTTTACTTTAATAAAATGCCAAGATGATTAGCTTTAGGTTTTCAAGATATGAGTTCTCCTTCTATATCGGAGTTGTCTTATCTTCATGACCACGTTATAACTATTATGTTTAGGGTTATTATCCTAATTGCTTATATTATAGTTTACATATTAGTAAATACTAAATTTTATAAATATTTATCTGAAGGTACTATAATTGAGACTGTTTGGTCTATAGTCCCAGCCCTTTTACTTGTTATTTTGGTAGTTCCTTCAATAAAAGTCTTATATATAATAGAAGACATTAAGTCTCCTGTTTTAACTTTTAAGATTGTTGCTCACCAATGGTATTGAACTTATGTTGTCCCCTTTTACAATAATATGTATTATACTTTAGGGGGTAGCAAATATGATTATCATGAGTATGATTCTGTTATAGATATTTATTCCTTAGATTCGGATTATCCCCGATTACTCGGGTGTACCGAAGATCTTTTTATACCTGTAAATACTACTTCACGTCTTTTAATTACTTCTACTGACGTAATTCATTCTTTTGCTGTCCCTTCCATGGGGTTAAAGGTAGACGCCCTTCCTGGTCGTATTAATCAACTGTTCTCTAACCCTTCTCGAGTGGGTGTGTTTTTTGGTCAATGTTCAGAAATTTGTGGCTCTAACCACTCTTTTATGCCTATTAGGGTAAAAGTTTGTGGTTTTGAGGATTATGATAAAATCTCTCAATCTTATTTATTAGATATCATTGCTGAAGATAATTCTTCTTTAGATAGACTAAGCCTTTAATTAAGCTTCAGTTATTAGTAATACAGCTTTGTCATAGCTGAGATTTAAAAGCTTAATTCTTCCTCAAATAATGCCTCTTCCTTGATTATTAGTGTTTACTATAATTTTTGTTTGTGTTTATTCTGTTTTTCTTTATATTTCTTCTTTTTCATTTCCTTCTTCTTCTCCTGTTAAGAGGCTGAAGACTTCTTCTTCAGTTCTTCCTTGATAGTTAAAATGATAATAACTAATCTTTTTTCTATTTTTGATCCTTCTCTTAGATTGTTTTCTTTATCTTGGGTTACTTGTTTATTTGTTCTTTTATTTTTACCTGGTTTATATTGAATAAGGGGTTCTATATTCTCTTTTTTATTCTCTATTGTTACGATAGTAAAGAAAGAAATAGACTATGTGTTAAAGAATCCTGTTAAAGGGTGTTACTCTTTTATTGGGTCTATTTTTATTACAGTTGCTTTATACAATTTTCTAGCTCTTTTCCCTTTTATTTTTTCTGTTACTTCACATATGTTAGTGACTTTACCTTTTTCTTATTCTTTTTGATTAGGGATTATTATTTTTAGTTGAGTAAGATCTTTAAAACATTTCTTAGCTCATTTAATTCCTGTTGGAACACCTGTTGCTTTGATGAGTTTTATAGTATTAGTAGAGATTTTAAGAAATTTCATCCGTCCTTTAGCTTTAACCTTTCGATTAACTGCTAATATAATGGCCGGTCATTTATTAATATCTTTAATTGGTGGAGCTTTAATTAGCCTTCCTTTTAGGTTTATGGTCTTAGGTTCTTTAGTACAATCTTTACTTGTTTTTATAGAATTAGGTGTTTCTGTTATTCAGGCTTATGTGTTCTCTACTTTACTGTTGCTTTACCTTTCTGAGGGAGAGCAATAATTAAAATGAAAAAATATAATCCCTTTCATTTAGTCGATCTTAGTCCTTGGCCTATTTTAACTTCTTTTTCTTTTTTAAGATTTGGATTAGGGGTTATTATTATAGTCCGTTCTTACGACTGTACTCCTTTTTTAGTTTCTCTTTTCTTGTTAATTTTCTCTTCTTTTTTATGAGGGCGGGATGTTCACCGAGAAGGTTGTTACGAAGGAAATCATAATTTTGAAGTCACTGTAGGTTTTAAGGTCGGTATGATTTTATTTATTCTTTCAGAATGTTTTTTCTTTTTGGGGATATTTTGAGGGTACTTTCATTTAGCTGAAGCTCCTGCTGTCGAGTTGGGTGGTGTGTGGCCTCCTGTTGGGATTACTCCTTTCGACCCTAAAGGGATTCCTTTTTTAAATACTATTTTATTAGTCTCTTCTGGAGTTTCTGTTACTTGGACTCACCATGCTATAGAAGTAGGTGATTTTAAAGCTAGTCTTTTGTCTCTTACTTTAACTGTTATCCTGGGGGCTACTTTTACTGCTTTCCAGTTAATTGAGTATTACGTTGCTAGTTTTACTTTTTCTTGTTCTTCTTATTCTTCTGTGTATTTCATAGGAACTGGGTTTCATGGTCTTCATGTTTTAATTGGAAGAGTTCTTTTAGTTATCTGTTTATTCCGATTTTCTTATATGACGGTTAGTCCCAATCATAGAGTGGGGTTTGAGTGTTCTGTCTGATATTGACATTTTGTAGATATTGTATGATTCTGTCTCTATCTTATTTTTTACTGATGGGGAATTTAATTTATTAATCTTTTAGTATATAGAGTATAGCTAATTTCCAATTAGCAGGATTTAAAGGTTATCAAGTTATTACTTTACAGGAGAGTTTGTGCTTTTTTACTTGTTGTTTTATTAGTGTTGGTATATTTTTTAAGAATAGGTGTAGAAGAAGGGGAACACTCTAAAGGGGGTCCATTCGAGTGTGGTTTTCAACCTTTTAGTGGAGCTGGTCTTTCTTTTTCTATGCCCTTTTTTGTTGTTTCTTTAATATTTTTATTATTTGATGTAGAAATTTTATTGGTTTGTTTTTATCCTATGTATAGTTCTATTTGTTTATCAGTAAGAATTAGTACTGTTGTAGTAGTTTTACTGATTTTATTTTCTACTCTTTATGAGTGGTCTAAGGGTATTCTTAGGTGGGTTTAGGTTAGCTTATAACAATTAGTTTCGACCTAATTTATTTTTGGCTAAAGATAATTTAAAGCTTAAAGCTTAGGGGCTCATAATCTCTAGAGGTTGATTATCCTGCCTTCTATTTATACTTAACTTTGAAAGTTTTGTGAGGAATTTTCCTAGAGGCTATCTCCTTAATCTTTAGATTTGCAATCTAATGTTGCTTACAACTTTAGAGATTCTAGGGTTATTCTATATAAGATTACGGCTTTGGGGGTTGTAGAATTTACCCTTGTCCCTATAGGCGGTTTTATACAGGAGCTGTAAACTCTTGTCTTAGCTGTCGCCAACAACTTTAAGATATAAAATCTTTATGTCTTTTAAACATAAAAAGCTTTTAGCAGGTTGTACCCAAATATAGTTTTTAGTAATATCTCTTTGTTAATGAGAAGGTTTATTTTTGGTATTCGAGGAAAGTTTGTGCTATGTTTAAAAATTTACCTTATGGGAGAAAATGTTCTTTCCAATGGTTTATCTTATAAAGAATTTGCTATAGAGCTTAAAGACAAATTTTGTGCCAGCAGTCGCGGTCATACTCTATTTACAAGATCTAATTTTAATCTAAGGATAAAACTTTATTTTATACTTTTATAGGTGAAATTTAAAAGTGGTTTTATAAAGTCCGAAGATTTGTAACTGGAGTTTGGACTAGGATTAGAGACCCTACTACTCCAGGGTTATATTAAAGTAGTAAAAGATAATCTTTAAACTTAATTTTTCTGGCGGTTCACCACTCTAACAGAGGAGCTTGCATAATTTAATCGATAACCCGCTATTATTCTCACCTTTCTTATTTTTATGTACGGCTGTTAAGCTTTAAGGTATAGCTTATTGCTAAAAGTTTATAAACTTTAATCCAGGTCAATGTGTAGAACATAGAGAGGGTTTGCGTGAGCTACGTTTTTTGAATTAGATTATAAAACTCTATTAAACTGGATTTGTTAGTAAATTGAGAATAAAACTCTCAGTTGATGTAGATTTTGGTGAAAGTACATATCGCCCGTCACTCTTTTGATAGATAAGTCGTAACAAAGTAGAAGTACTGGAAGGTGCTTCTTGTTTAGAGTTTTTATAGTTTTGCTTACAACAAAACTTTTTGTGACTCTTTATAATTATTATTATGAATCTTAATAAATTTTTATATTACAATAATTTTATATGAATTTTCCTGTAGGGGTTAGTTTTTATTTTTATTTTACCTTTTGTATAAGGGGCTCTAGATTTTTCTATTTTTAGTTTTTCTAGGAACGATTAGATTTTTTACTAGATTTTTTATGTTGTATTAATTTTAATTTAGTAAAAGGGGTGAGACGCTTACGTTTATTGTGGTATCTAGTTATTTCTTTTTAAAGGGGTAACCCCTTTTTGTGCTTAATTTGTAATTATTTTTTGTTTGCCTTAGTAGTAGGCTTTTGTGTAATAACTATATTTTATTTTTTTAAGTTTGAGAGAGTTTTAATTAATTTTTCTTAATTAGAGTATCAGTAGGTTTATTTTTTATATTATTTATATTTTTTAAAATTTAAATTTTTAAATGTTTAATTTTTACTCTTTACCCTTTAACTTGTTTATTAAAATCTTAGCTTAGATTTTCTAAGTCTCTTCTGCCCTATGGGTATTCTAAATGGCTGTGGTTCCACACTAAGGTAGCGAAATCATTAGTTTCTTAATTAGGAACTTGTATGAATGGAGATTTTAAGGGGTTATTAAAGACTATTCCTGAAATTATATTATTGTTGAAAATAACAATTTTTCCTCTAAGACAAAAAGACCCTAGAATTTTTATAAATGTATTTATTTGGTTGGGGCAACTATAAAATTTTAATATTAAGATTTTTATTTATTTTTGAACTTTTATTTAAAGATAGATTGGAAAATACTCTAGGGATAACAGCTTCATAGCCTTTTAAAGTTCTTATAAATAAGGCTGTTTGGGACCTCGATGTTGGATTAAAGGCTCTGTCTGGCGCAGAAGCTAGACAAGATAGACTGTTCGTCTATTAAATCTTTACATGATCTGAGTTAAAGTCGGCGTGAGCCAGACTGGATTTTATCTAGAGGTTTAAAAGACCGCGTTTCAGTACGAAAGGACCTTTCGCGGTAGACATTCTGATTAATTTCATAGCTTTAAGTTAAAATAAACTATACGTCTTCAAAACGTAAAATATTAAGCTTTGGGGGTAGGGGGCTTTATCTTTTTTAAATATCTTACACAAAACTCTTTCTATGGGAATTTGGTTTAATTAAGTAATGCTAAGGATTTAGTAAAAATTTATAATTATTTTTCTAAATCCTTTATACTAAACAAAACCCTAATATTATTATTGCAATACTGTATGGGAGAGCAATTTTTCATGCCAATATTATTAGTTTGTCGTAACGAACCCGAGGGAATGAACATCGTACCCAGACAAAAAGAAAACAGATTAAAAACGTTTTGATTAGTGTTGACCTTCCTCCTAAAAAGAAAGCTGAAGTAATAAAACTTAAGAATATAATTATACCATACTCCCTAATAAAAATGAAGGCGAATAGACCCCCTCCATATTCGATGTTAAACCCTGACACAATTTCAGATTCCCCTTCTGCTATATCAAAAGGGGTCCGGTTAGCTTCTGCTATGCACAACAACAGTCAAGTTAAGAATAGAGGGATAGAAAAAATAGAAAACCATAATCCTTGTTGTATTATAGTTAAAGTAGAAAATGAATAAGTTTTTACAATATAAGCTACGGCTAAAATAAATAAGAACAAACACACCTCATATGAGATAATTTGTGCTACTGCCCGATGGCCTCCTAGTAAAGCATATTTTCTATTAGACCCTCACCTAGTTAGTAAGAAACCATAGGCACTTAACCCTATGATAGCAAATACCAGGACAATCTTTATATTGCCTGATATTACTTGGTAAAAGTAGTCGAATCATCCTCAACAAAGAAGCATTAGTAAGATTCTAACTGAGGGTCCAGAATAAAACATAATTATTTTGTACATAGAGAACTTAGGGAACTCCTTAGTGAGAAGTTTTATTGCGTCCGCAATAGGTTGTCTAATACCCCAAACTAAAACTTTGTTTGGCCCTTTCCGGTAGTGTATTAGTCCTATAATTTTACGTTCCATTAAAGTAAAGAAAGCTACTCCTAGCAAAACACCTACTACTGAAAATAAGAAATCTAGAAAGAAGATAATGGTTAGAGGAAGAAGAGAGAGGAGATTCTCTAATCGCCATTAGTAAGAAGACATTAAAGATTTTTGAGGGTGGTATATACTTTTATTAATACACACTATTGCCACTATTACCACAATGATAGCTACCGTTAAGAATTGAGTTTGACCATATCTTAGTGAATTAATATTTCTCCTTATTTCTGTTATATTTTCTGTTTCTCTAAATAAAAGGGGTGCTGCAGCTATTAAAACTAATAAACTTAATTTTAAATTTCTTTTTCTTTCATGGTTAGATAAAGTAGCACAGTAGCAGAAAAGAATTATTATCCCTGAAGAAAATGAGATAATCAATGCTGCTCTAGGGAAACTAACTCCTGTGAATAGGTATATAGATACTCTTGCTGTGATAGATATAATGGTTACTATAAAAGCTAATTTGATAGGGGATAAAGTAGTTACTAACACGACTGATAAGATAGTTAGAGAGATAATTCCTTCTGAAACCCTTTGATTTACAAGATCAATATTCTATAGAACTTAAAAGGATTTTGTTAAAATGTTATTTAGTTTTGTTTTTCTTATAGTTAGAGTTTATATTTTTTTAATCTCTTCTTTTCACTCTCTTATTATTTTATTATTTGTAGAACTTATAATTGTAACTTCTGTGGCTTACCTTTTTTCTTTATCTTATTCTTGATTTACTTTCCTTATAGTAATTTTAGTGGGAGTTTGTTTAGGTGCCTACGGCGTTTCTTTGTTAGTTTCTAATTCTCGAAGGAAGGGGGGATCTTACTTTGTTTCTTTTTAGTAAAATGTTATTAAGTTCATTTTTTGTGGCTTCTTCTTTGTATTTGTTTTTTGACTCTATCTTTTTGCTTTTTTCTTCAATTTTTCTATCTTTATGTTGTTACTACCTGTACGGAGGATTTTTTGATGGTCTATTTTATTCAGACTATTTAAGATTAGTGTTGATTTTTGTTAGGATTTGGGTTTTTATTTTTTCTATCATATCAATAGATTTAAGGGGGTCTAGCCTATCTTTACTTTGATGTATACTTTTTTTTATTGTTATTAGTTTTTTTACATTTAATTATCTAGTTTTTTATTTTTCTTTTGAATTTGTCTTTGTTATTATATTTTTCTTTTTATTAGGGTGAGGGAAGACTTCCGAGCGTTTCCAGGCTTCTTTCTATATGTTTTTCTACACCATAGTATTTTCTCTCCCCTTTTTAGTAATAATTATTGATTGTTATATTTCTTTCTCAGGTTGTTTTATGTTTTTAGGTGTTAGTTCTTATTCTGATTTTTTCTGAGTTTTTATATTTTTGGTTTTTATTGTTAAATTACCTCTTTTTGGTTTTCACTTGTGGTTGCCTAAGGCCCATGTAGAAGCTCCTGTTGCTGGGTCTATAATTCTTGCTGGAGTTCTCTTGAAGCTCGGGGGGTACGGTATTATTCGATTTTTACCTTTACTGGGGGATTTAAGGCTTTCTAATTCTTTTTTTATTAATTTTATTTTTTATTTGGCTATTTATGGTGGTTTGTTTACTTCAGTTCTTTGTGTACGTCAAATAGATTTAAAAATAATAATTGCTTATTCTTCTGTAGTTCACATGAGTGTTATATTCTTGGGTATTGTGAGTTTTACTGTTTGAGGTTTATACGGAGCTATTCTTATAATAGTAGCTCATGGTTTTGTTTCTCCTATAATATTTTTCTTAATGACTAAAATATACGATTTTAGACATTCTCGTAGTATTATAGTTTTAAAGGGAGTCTTGCTTATTAGTCCTTTATTTTGTTTATTCTGGTTTCTTTGTTGTTCTTTAAACTTAAGGGTTCCTCCTTTTATATCTTTTTTTTCTGAGGTTTGTATTATTGGTTCTATGGGGTTCTTAGGTATGTTTGAGTGGGGTTTTATTTCTCTATGTTGTTTTTTTACTGGAGTTTATTGTATCTACATATATACTACCATATCTCATGGGGAGGGGGTTGTTAGATCTTCTTTAACTATAGATTTTAAGTCTATTTTGCTTAGGGTTAGGCATATTTATTTTGTTTTAGTCTATCCAGTAGTTTTCTTTGTTATTTAGATTAATTAGTTTAATGAAAATATTAGTTTGTGGAACTAAAGATAATGTTAGTCATTTATATTTTATTTTTTTCCTTGTTTTTTACTATTTTCTTAACTTGTTTTATTTTAGGTGTGTATATGATAGATTTTAACAGATTCACCTTAGAGTTTTTAATCCCTTACTCTTTTTTTAGTGAGATACCTATAGTCTTTACTTTTGATTATGTTTCTTTATTGTTTTTTTCTGCTGTATCCCTTATTTCTAGGGTGGTTTTTCTTTATAGAAAATATTATATAGATGATTCTATATCAGAACGAAACTTAGATAACAGTCGGTTCTTTTATCTGCTTTTTCTTTTTGTGGTTTCTATATTTTTCCTAGTATTTTCTGGGTCTTGGGTGGTCGTTATGTTAGGTTGAGATGGTTTAGGTTTAGTTTCTTTTCTTTTGGTCATTTATTATAATAACAGTTCTAGCTTAGATTCCGGTTTAATTACTGTGTTTACTAATCGAGTGGGTGATTGTTTTTTTATTCTTAGTTTTATATTTATGTTCTACTGTGGTTGAATCAGTGTTGACTTTGCTTCTTATTTTAATGTGTTATTTTTTTCTTTAATTCTTTTTTTAGGTTGTATTACTAAGAGGGCTCAAATTCCCTTTTCTTCTTGATTACCCGCAGCTATAGCTGCTCCGACTCCTGTTTCTTCTTTGGTTCATTCTTCTACTTTAGTCACTGCTGGGGTTTATTTAATAATTCGGTTTAATTATCTTTTCGTTTCTATTTATTCTTTTTTAATAGTAATCTCTTTGTTTACTATATTTTTGGCAGGGTTGTGTGCTGTTTACGAATTAGATTTTAAAAAAGTAGTAGCTATGTCTACTTTGAGACAATTAGGTTTTATGTTATTTTCTATTTCTATGGGTTATTGGTTATTAGCCTTCTTACATATAATTTTTCACGCTTTTTTTAAGAGGTCACTTTTTTTATCAACAGGTAGTTTGATGCATTATTTACTGGGGGACCAAGATTCTCGAAATTTTGGTTCCTTAGGTTCTTCATTTTTTTCAAAATTATTATTTTCTATGAGATGTTTAAGGCTTACAGGTTTTCCTTTTTCTTTGGGGTTTTATTCTAAGGATACTATTTTAGGTTCTGTTTTATTTGACTCTATAAATTTTATTTCTATTTTGTTCTTTCTTGGGTGTTGTTTTACGGTTGCTTACAGAATGCGTTTAATTTATATAGGGTTTTTTAATTTTCCTTCTTTTAGGTCTTCTTTTTCTTTTGGTGACGATAAATTCTTTTATTTTCCTGTTTTATTTCTTTATCTTTTTTGTGTATTCATTGGTAATTTCTTCTTTTTTTACTTTATGCCTCCATTAGTATTTTCTTTTATAGAATTCTTTTTAGGTTTGATTATTATTTTTTCTGGGGGGGTTTTCTTTAAGCTATCCCCATCTGGTTATTTATTAAACTATTCCTTGATAAATATTTCTTTTATTTCATTGCTTAGGTCTTCTGTTTTATCCTCTCTTATAAAAAAATTTTCTTATTCTGGGGAGTATACTTGATCAGAGATTTCTGGAGGGCGAGGAAGAAATTTGTTAATCAGAAAAATAAATTTATATGCTATTAGGCTCTACGCGTTGAAATTTTCATCAGTTGTGTTGATTAGTACTATAATTTTAATGCTTGTAAAATAAATGTCGAGAGTCCGCAACGGGCATTAACTTTGAAGGGGTTAAAGGTAAAAGACATATGTATCGGTATATATATATATATCTTTATTAAATAGATGGGGGTAGGGGGCAAAAGATTGAACGAAGGATGAATATCCTAACCCCTCTGACAAGAACATGGGTTAGTGAATATCAAATGCCCCCATATAACCCCATCTATTTAATAAAGATAGTATTTAAACTAATAAGCATACCAATATTGTTAATAGTGGTGTGCTTAATATGTTTATAAAGTTTAATATAAACAACCCCTAATAACAGAGGTATTAAAAAATCAATTCCATTGACTTACCTCTTCTTTATTATTAGAAGTTGTTTATACAATACTATATATATATATATAATATATATATATATATATATATATATATATATATATAGATAGATAGATACATAGAACACTCCGGTGTGGAAGAGTGGGATTAGAAATCCCCTATTTGTGTTCTTTGAAACTAACCCTTCAACTTCAAAGGTTGATGTGCATTACACCATGTCTCATTTTAGGCTATTTAGTTCTACCCTATCAAGATAGACCCCTTCCGGGTTAAGCCTAACAACATAACTAGGGCTCCCCTTACTATGGAAGACACTAGAATTTTATTTATTAGATTTTTACTTTTTTCTGATTTAATAACGTTTTGGTGTTTTTTTGGTGCTTTAGGGATCTCAGACAGACTTATTCATAGATAGTGATACAATATTACACAAGCTATTACTACTATCACTCCTAAGATTTCAGTGGGAACTCTTATTTCTATTGCCTTTTGCACAATTAACACTTTTACTCAAAATATAGTTATTGGGGGAAGTCCTCTTAAATTTCCAGTCACTATTATGGAAGTTCAAGGTGTTTCATTAAATTTTTCTCTCTTTTTGTTTATTTTTTTGAAAAACCTTAAAGTAATGTGTAAAGTTATAGCGTAAAGTCTAAGTATTAATAAAAAGGTAGAAGCAGATACTATAGCTGATACTATTATTCATCCGTTATTGTTTAAAGAAGACATAGCTACCACTCTTTTAAAAGATAGTTTTCCATTTAGTTTGATTATGGGGGTTAATGTCCTTGCTATCGCTAAAACTAATATTACGTTAAATGTTTCTTTAGTTGGGGATATTGATATTATTAAACATAGAGGTAAGATTTTTTGTCAAGTTATTACTACTATAAACGAGTTTATTCTTATTTTAAGGGATGAGATTAATTTTAAGTATCACATATGAGATGGCCATCCTCCTATTTTTATAACAAGAGCTATCACAATAATAATTTCTGTTATTATCCTTCTTTCTATAGACATAGAGATTAGAATTACAGCTGATGATATAACTTGAACCAAATAATAATTAATAGTTGAGGATTGGTTTTGTTTTTCTTTTCTAGTGTCTATTGCAATTATATAACACATAGCTAAAGTGTTTACTTCTAGGGCCACTCAAACTATACTTCAGTGAGAGGAGGAAATCCCTAAAATTGTTGAAATAATCAAGGTTAACAAAATACTCCTGTTACCCTTAGCCTTGAAAAAGCTACGTTCATTTAAACTATTGGAGCATTACAGTAACACAGCTACTAAAAAGTATAGAGATGTTAGGATTTGACCAATCATTACAAATGGAGGTTCAACGGCGTTTGCTCCAATTCAAGTTAGTAAGATAACTAGTCCTACAAATACTCAGAACAATGCTTTCTTTTCTGGAGAAAACTTTTTATTTAAGTTGTTTCTTTTCAGTACTAATACTAGTAAAATTAAGATAGCTCCTACTATAGCTAACACTCCTCCTAATTTAGATGGGATAGAACGTAAAATAGCGTAAGCGAATAAAAAGTATCACTCTGGTTGGATATGGGCAGGGGTTGTTGCTATTCTTGCTATATTAAAATTTTCTACGTCCCCTAATAAATTGGGGTGTAGGGACAATAATGTTCTAATTGCTATAATAATAATTAACATAGGAGTTATATCTTTTACTGCAAAGTAAGGGAAGAACTTTATTTTATCTATATCAGGGTTTGTTCCTGTTGGGTTAGAAGATCCTGGTTTGTGTAGAAGAATTAAATGTACTAACACTAAGGCTGCTACCACTATAGGTAATAGAAAGTGAAGTGAAAAAAATCGATTCAAAGTTGGTTGGGATACTGAAAAGTTTCCCCATAACCACTGAGTTATGTCTTTACCTACGTATGGCACTGCAGTTAGTATTCTTGTAATTACCGTAGCCCCTCAGAATGATATTTGCCCTCAAGGGAGAACATACCCTATGAAAGCTGCTCCTATAGTCGCTAATAGGATTATAATTCCTGAGATTCACACTATAGGGAGTTTTATGGGTGAGTTAAAATAAATTCCTCGTGCAATATGGATATACATAAATATAAAGAATAATGAAGCTCCATTTATATGAAGGTACCGCATAATTCAACCAGCATCAATATCTCGTATGATGTGTATTACCGAATCAAAGGCTAATTCTGTAGATGCTACATAATTTATAGATAAAACTAATCCTGTAATGATCTGTAAAGTTAAAGTTATTCCTAGTAGAAACCCTATGTTTCATATGAAAGAAATTGATAGAGGTGTTGGTAGGCTTAATAAAGAATTTTTAGTTATTTCTACTAATGGGTCTTTACAAATTAAATTATATTTTTTCATTTTATTGTAAGTTTTCCTTAAAATTCTAAATTTTATGCAATAATCTGCTTTTACAATAAATTTCTAGGATGGAAAGAACTTTTTTTGCAGTAAAGTCGTTTAAAGCCAACCATTTAATGTAGCATAAAATAATGCGAAGAGTTTAAGCCTCTTAGATTTTCATTAAAATTAGACGATGATTAATATCTACTAACCACAAAGATATTGCTACTTTGTATTTTATTTTTGGTATTTGATCAGGTATGTTGGGTACTAGTTTTAGAACTCTTATTCGATTTGAGCTTTCTCAACCTGGTAATTTTATAATAGATTTTGACTATTACAATTCTGTAGTCACTGCTCATGCTTTTATTATAATTTTCTTTATAGTTATGCCTATTATGATGGGGGGTTTTGGTAATCTTCTTGTTCCAGTTATGATTGGGGCTACTGATATAGCTTACCCTCGATTGAATAACATAAGATTTTGACTTCTTCCTCCTTCTTTATCCCTTTTAATTAGATCTGCTGTTGTAGGTTCTGGGGTTGGTACTGGTTGAACCGTTTACCCTCCTTTATCTGATGGTATGTTCCATGATGGTCCTGCTGTTGATTTTGGTATTTTAAGTCTCCATATTGCTGGGGTTTCTTCAATTTTAGGGGCAATTAATTTTATTGTTACTATTTTTAATATAAAAACTGTTGGGATATCTTGATCTAATGTTCCTTTATTTGTTTGATCTGTTTTAATTACATCTTTTCTACTTGCCTTTTCTTTACCTGTTCTTGCTGCTGCTTTAACTATACTTTTAACAGATCGAAATTTTAACACTACTTTCTTTGACCCTGTTGGAGGAGGAGATCCAATTCTTTATCAACATTTATTCTGATTTTTTGGTCATCCTGAGGTTTATATTTTAATTTTACCTGGATTTGGCATTATTTCTCATACTGTTAGATTTTACAGTAATAAAACGGAACCTTTTGGAAGTCTAGGTATAATTTATGCTATACTTTCTATTGGTGTTTTAGGGTTTATTGTTTGAGCTCACCATATGTTTACTGTTGGGTTAGATGTTGACACCC
>OY735147.1:0-23295 GCA_963457615.1 Nicrophorus investigator
ATTTAAGTAGCTTATATTTAGAGCATAGTATTGAAGATACTAGGGAAATAATTTTATTCTTAAATATTTATAAGAAAGAAAAATTCTAATTTTACAATGAAAATGTAATGTTTTTATTAAACTATATAAATAGAAATATTAACGAAGTTACATCGCTAAGAAGTTAAGTTAGAAGCTTATTTCTGAATCTCATATTTCTTTAATTGGAGTAACACTCAATTTTATCATTAACAGTGATTTACCTCTATTTTGGTTTCAATTAATTTAAATAAGGGTTTATTAAAACCAAAATTTTAGGCCGAAACTAAATACAATTTTTTGTTTCTTATTTAAGATAAATTGATACTTCAATACTTTTTAAGTGCAAGTTAAATGTTATAATTAACTATTATCCTAAATTGATCATTTTAAGGCACCTTGATTTCATTCATGATATAGTCCTACAATTAAAACAAAAATGAAAAATCTTCTAATAATAATAAAATTTGAAATTCTTGAAATTTTTAAAATTACAATTAGAGGGATTAATAATGTGATTTCTACATCAAAAATAAGAAAAATTACAGCAATTAGGAAAAATTGTAAAGAAAATGGTAATCGAGCTGAATTTTTGGGATCAAACCCACATTCAAAGGGTCTACTTTTTTCTCGATCTATAAAAGATTTAAAAGAAATAATTCTTGCAATAGATATTATAATTAGGGCAATTAAAAAAGCAATAATTGATAAAGTTAAAATTAATAAAATTATTTATACTAATTTATTTAGATCTTTTGATTGGAAGTCAAAAATAATTTTTATACTATATAAATATCTACCTCATCAATATATAGAGATATATAAAAATAATCAAACTACATCAACAAAATGTCAATATCAAGCTGCTGCTTCAAACCCAAAGTGATGAATTCTAGAGAAATGATTATTTACATGTCGAATTAAACAAACTAATAAAAAAGTTGTTCCAATAATAACATGAATTCCATGGAATCCGGTTGCTATAAAAAAAGATGAACCATAAACAGAATCAGCAATTGAAAAAGGAGCTTCAATATATTCATAAGCTTGAAGAATAGAAAAATAAATTCCTAAAATTACAGTAAGAGCTAAACTCTGGGTAGTTTCCTTAAAATTATTTTCTATTAATCTGTGGTGTGCTCAGGTTACTGTTAATCCTGATGAAATTAAAATTAATGTATTAAGTAAAGGAATTTGAAGAGGATCAAAGGTTTCAATTCCTGCAGGAGGTCATATTATTCCTAATTCTACAGAAGGTCTAAGTCTAGAGTGAAAAAATCCTCAAAAAAATGAAATAAAAAAAAATACTTCAGAAGTAATAAATAAAATTATTCCTCAACGTAATCCTATTACTACTTTGAATGTGTGAAGTCCTTGAAATGTTCCTTCTCGTGTTACATCACGTCATCATTGGTATAAAACAAGTGAAGTTGAAATGAATCTTAATAAAAAAAGATTAATTTCATAAAGATGAAATCATTTAATTAATCCAATTATTAAATTTATAGCTCTAAAAGCTCCTAATAAAGGTCATGGTCTTACATCTACTAAATGAAATGGGTGATTTTTATGTCTATGCATTAGTTTACTTCTCTAGAGTATAAAGTTCTAAGAATTGCAAATACATAAGACTGAATTATTGAAACTGCTGATTCTAAAACAAGTAGTAGTAATTGAACAATAATTAAAATATTAATTGTTAATAAATTTATAAAAGGACCAGTATTTCCTAATAATGTAAGTAGTAAATGACCGGCAATTATATTAGCTGATAATCGTACTGCAAGAGTTAAGGGTCGAATAATATTTCTAATAGTTTCAATACATACTACTAAAAGGTATAAGAACTGGGGGAGTTCCTTGAGGGACTAAATGAGCTAATATATGAGTAGTATTATTAATTCAACCATAAATTATAAATCTAAGTCATAAAGGTAGGGCTAATCCTATAGTTATAACTATGTGTCTAGATCTAGTAAAAATATATGGAAATAAACCAAGAAAATTATTAAATAAAATAAAAGATAATAAAGCAATAAAAATTATTGTTCTTCCATGAAAATTATTTTTTAATAAAATTTTAAATTCATTATGTAAAGTTACAATAATTTTATTTCATAAAAATGTTCATCGAGAAGGAATTAGTCAAAATATTCTAGGTAAAATAATTAATCCTAAAATAGTTCTGAATCAATTTAAAGATAAATTAAATCTTGTAGAGGGGTCAAAAGATCTAAATAAATTTGTTATCATTTTCAGTTAATTTTAGAAGTTTTTATATTAAATTTATTTTTTAAAGGAGTATATAAAAAAATAAAATAAGTTATTCTGTTAAAAATTAAAAATACAAAGGTAAAAAAAATAAAAAGGGTTAATCAGCTTAATGGTGCTATTTGAGGAATTAAAAATTATTAAAATTTTAATGATTTTAGTATGACAAACTAATGTTATAACTTAACTAAATTTTTCACTAGAAGTAGACGTTAATTTACTATAGTTTGGTTTAAGAGACCATTACTTACTTTCAGCCATCTAGTGAAATTTCTCTTATATTATGAATTCATCTAATAAAATATTCTGGAGAAATTCTTTCTATAACAATAGGTATAAATCTATGATTAGCTCCACAAATTTCTGAACATTGACCAAAAAAAATCCCAGTTCGATTTAGTATAAATCTAATTTGGTTTAATCGTCCTGGTGTTGCATCAATTTTAACTCCAATTGAAGGAATAGTTCATGAATGAAGAACATCTGCTGCAGTAACAATTATTCGAATTTGAGAATTATATGGTACAGCAATTCGGTTATCAACATCTAATAGTCGAAAATGATAGTCTTCAATTTCATTTGAAGGAATTATGTATGAATCAAATTCAATGTTAGCAAAATCTGTATATTCATATGATCAATATCATTGATGGCCAATAGTTTTAATAGTTACTAAAGGATTATTAACTTCATCTAATAAATATAGAAGTCGCAGTGAAGGTAGAGCAATAAAAATTAAAATTACTGCTGGAAGAATTGTTCAGATTATTTCAATAGCTTGACCTTCTAGTAAATAACGATAGTTAAATTTATTAAAAAATAATCTTGCTATTAAATAACCAACTAAAACAGTAATTATTAGCAAAATTATTAAAGCATGATCATGTAAAAAGGTAAGTTGCTCTATTAATGGAGATGCTCTATCAGGTGATATAAGTGTTTTTCATGTTATCATTTTTTTCTAAAAAAAGTGTAAACTTTATATATGGGGCTTAAATCCATTGCACTAATCTGCCACATTAGAAATTAGTTAATATAGGCAATTCTGAATATCTATGTTCGGCTGGAGGTAAATTTTGAAGTCATTCAATAGAAGACGAAAAATTTATATAAGAAATTCTTTTTCGCATAGAAACAAATCCTTCTCAAATAATAAAAAATAAGAAGAAAATTCTAATTATTGAAATAAATGAACCAATAGATGAAACCATATTTCATGTTATAAATGCATCTGGATAATCAGAATATCGACGAGGTATTCCAGCTAATCCTAAGAAATGTTGAGGGAAAAATGTTAAATTAACTCCAATAAATATTGTAAAAAATTGAATTTTTAAGAATTTTTCATTTAAAGTAAGTCCTGTGAATAAAGGAAATCATTGAGTTAAACCTCCTAGAATTGCAAATACTGCTCCTATAGATAAAACATAATGAAAATGTGCAACTACATAATAAGTATCATGAAGAATAATGTCAAGAGAAGAATTAGCTAGTACAACACCAGTTAATCCTCCTACGGTAAAAAGGAAAACAAACCCTAAAGCTCACAGTATTGAAGGTGAATAATTAATTTGGGTTCCGTGTAAAGTAGCTAACCATCTGAAAATTTTAATTCCTGTAGGAACAGCAATAATTATTGTAGCTGAAGTAAAATATGCTCGGGTATCAACATCCATACCAACTGTAAATATGTGGTGAGCTCAAACAACAAATCCTAATAATCCAATAGCTAATATTGCATAAATTATACCTAGAGTACCAAAAGTTTCCTTTTTTCCTCTTTCTTGTCTAATAATATGGGAAATTATACCAAATCCAGGTAAAATTAAAATATAAACTTCTGGATGACCAAAAAATCAAAATAAATGTTGGTATAAAATAGGATCCCCTCCTCCAGCAGGATCAAAGAAAGAAGTATTAAGATTTCGATCTGTTAATAATATTGTAATTGCTCCTGCTAATACAGGTAATGAAAGTAAAAGTAATAATGCTGTAATTACAACAGATCAAACAAATAAGGGTATTCGATCAAATGTTATTCCAGGGGATCGTATATTAATCACAGTAGTAATAAAATTTACTGCTCCTAAAATTGATGAGATTCCAGCTAAATGTAAACTAAAAATAGCTAGATCAACAGATGATCCTCTGTGGGCAATATTTGCTGATAGGGGTGGGTAAACAGTTCACCCAGTACCGGCTCCTCTTTCTACTATTCTAGAAATTAACAACAATGATAATGATGGGGGCAATAATCAAAATCTTATGTTATTTAGTCGAGGGAATGCTATATCAGGGGCTCCTAGCATTAAAGGTACTAATCAGTTTCCAAATCCACCAATTACAATAGGTATTACTATAAAAAAAATTATGATAAATGCATGAGCAGTAACAATAACATTATATATTTGATCGTCACCTAGTAGGGTTCCAGGGGTTCTTAGTTCTACTCGAATTAGTATTCTAAGGGATATTCCTACTATTCCAGCTCAAGCGCCAAAAATAAAATATAAAGTTCCAATATCTTTGTGGGTTTGTTGAGTATAATCATTTATTCGGAGGTGAAATGGCTGAGGTATAGGCGATAAATTGTAAATTTATTCACGAATTTAAATTCTTTTACCAGTCTTATAGTCAAAATTATGATTTTAAATTGCAAATTTAAAGGTGGATTTTTCCTAAGGCTTAAAGATTTTTCTTTATAGGGAGCTTTGAAGGCAACAAGTTTAACTTAACTTAAATCCTTAGAAAAGATTAATTGATAAAGTTAGAACAGAAATTCCTGCTATAATAATAAAATTTAAAGAAAATTTTATATTTTGAGTAGGATTATAATAGAATTTTAAAGTTTTAAAATTAATTGTTAGGAAGGTTTATAATAAGTTTGATATAAAAGTATAAAGTAATTAGGGTAGATACAACTATAATGAAAGCTAATAGATACAATTGATTATGAATAATTGATTGAATTGTAGATCATTTAGGTAAAAATCCAATAAATGGTGGAAGTCCTCCTAGAGAAAGGAAGTTTATAGCTAAGAATAACTTATTTGATAGCTCATTTTTTGAAAAAGTGATTAGTTGTTTTAGATAAAAAAAATTTATTTTTCAGAAAATTCTTACAATTAAGATTGTAAGTAAAGAATAAATTATAAAATATATTGATCAAATTGTATCTATGAAATAGAGTGAACCAAGTATCCAACCAATATGATTAATTGAACTATAAGCTATGATTTTACGAAGTCTTACTTGGTTAATACCTATTAATCCTCTAAATAATATATTTGAAATGATAATACAAAAATAAAAAAAATTATTTTCAAAATTATAAGAAATTAATACTATAGGCGAAATTTTTTGTCATGTTAATATAATTATACAATTTAATCATTCTAAACCTTCTAATACTTCGGGAAATCAGAAGTGAAAGGGGGCACTTCCTAATTTTGTTAGTAAAGAAGAATTAAAAATTAAAACTATTAAGTAATTTATATTTTGTGACATAAAAATAATAGAGAATAAGAGAATAATTGAAGCTAGTGCTTGTGTAATAAAGTATTTAATTGAGGCTTCAGCTGAAAGGGGGTTCTTTCTTCTATTTATTAGGGGGATAATAGATAGAAGATTGATTTCTAAGCCTAGTCATATACCTATTCAGGAATTTGATGAAATTGAAATTAAAGTTCTAATAATAAGGGTTAAACTAAATAATAAATTATAATATTTTATAATTAAAAAGAAAAGGATTGGACCTTTATAAGTGGGGTATGAACCCAATAGCTTAATTAGCTTATCTTTTTATATTTTAGTATATGATGTACATAGAATTTTGATTTCTAAAGGAATAGTTTAATTCTGTTAAATATAATGAAGGTAGAAAACTACATGATTTATTCTATCAAAATAACCCTTTCAAATCAGGCACTTCATTAAAACTTTCTTTAAAAAAAAGTTTTTACAAACTTTATGAATTCAAAATATCTCAGAGATTTCTAATAACCGAAAAAAAAGATTTTTTTTGTGAAAAAAAAATGCATTTTTTGGAATTTTTTTTTGCTTTTTTTTTTTACTGATTTTCTTTTAAAGGTAGAATTTTACTGATGTATTAATTTAAGGAAATCTTTAGAAAGTGGTATTTTTCAAGTCATAATATAAAATATTTAGAATATTATAACATCGTAATATTGTAACTAATATTAATATTTAACTAGATATGGATTAATTTAATTTTAAATCTATTGTTACCAATAATATTGTATTTAAATGCATCTTATTTATGGTAAACGATATGATTCTATCAAAATAAAATAAAGAAATAGAGAATCTTTAAAATTTTAATTATTCATTATTGAATAATCTATCAAGAAATTAATACATTTATTAATATATAAATTATTTATTATTCAATATAATATATTTGAATTATTTATTATTATTTTATTATATATATATATATTATAATATTATAATAATAAAATAATTAATTATTATACTATAATATAATATTAAATTATAAAATAATAGGATTTTATAGATTTATAAAGTAATAATGTATTATATAATAATTAAATTTTTAATAACAAAGAATTAGAGTAAAAATCCTTTTAATTTTGTCTCTAATTAAATAAATTTAGTACGATAAAATAAATATTTAAATTTTTTGCAAGAATTAAAAAAAAATTTATATTTTTTATTTTTTTATTTGAAAAATATAAGGTTTTAAAAAAAAAAAAAAACCTTGCTTTTTTAACATTAAATAAATTGATTGTTAAATTTATTTAAATTAAAGTTTTCATTTTAGTAAAGTTTTTTTTATAAACCAGTAAATTTCATTCTTAATATTAAGTAGAAATTGTAAGAGCGGTAAAAAATTTTTTTTTTCTAAGTCGTAAATTTTAAATATTTTTTGTAAATGTTTAAAGTTTCATTAAAACAGGTTTAAAAAGAGAAACTAAAACAATTGGTCAATTTTAATATACGGTGAATTTTTACAATATATGTTTTTTTTATCAGTGATTTATTTAGTTTAATTCTGGTTTTTTATAATATATGTGATTTGGTTAGTTTAACAAATTAAAGTTTTTTAGTAACAAAAATTTTATGAAAATTTTACATTAAAATTATGATGTCAGAAATTTGGTTTAATTTTTTTAAGAGGCTTATTACTGGTATTAAGCTATTTTTTATAATTTTGGTTTAGTGTAGATTAATTCTTTTTGAAATATACAGATAGATTAGAAAAAAAAAAATTTTCTTAATTAGTAAATTTTGAGGTCATTTTTTCACCATTGAAAGTTTTATTTTATATATAACCATTTATAATTTTTTTAAAATTAGATTATAATTATATATATACGTGTGTGTAAACTTAAAAAAGGTCGTATTTTTAGATATTTTTATAATGTTTGTGATATTTTTATTTTATGAAAAGTTTTAACTTAAAAGGAAGATTTTGTCTATTATTTTTTAAGATAGTTTTTAATTTAGTTAGGGTTTTTCATTTAAAGTCGAATTCATCTTATTAACTTAAAGTTTTTTGTTTACTTTTTTCTTTATAAATTTATTTAATTGTACTATTTTTTTAAACTATAGGTTATGGGCGGTATATATAAAATTTGTTTGGAATTTCTTTATCTTTTTTTTTAATAATTTTTAGTATATCAGGGATTTTGAATTAAGTCATTCGGAAATTCTTGCGGGGGCAAGAAATTTCATTTTATTTTAAATGAATAGTTTTTATTAGAAATTGTAAATATACGATTATCATTGTTTTAACTTTTCATGTAATTGTATTTTTATTTAGGTTGTTTTATGGTTTTAAATTAAATTATTCGGAAATTCTTGCGGGGGCAAGAAATTTCATTTTGTTTTAAAGGAATAATTTTTACTAGAAATTGTAAGTATACGTTTATTATTGTTTTAACTTTTCATGTAATTGTATTTTTATTTAGGTTGTTTTATGGTTTTGAATTAAATTATTCGGAAATTCTTGCGGGGGCAAGAAATTTTATTTTATTTTAAAGGAATAATTTTTACTAGAAATTGTAAATATACGATTATCATTGTTTTAACTTTTCATGTAATTGTATTTTTATTTAGGTTATTATATGGTTTTGAATTAAATTATTCGGAAATTCTTGCGGGGGCAAGAAATTTCATTTTGTTTTAAAGGAATAATTTTTACTAGAAATTGTAAATATACAATTATCATTGTTTTAACTTTTCATGTAATTGTATTTTTATTTAGGTTGTTTTATGGTTTTAAATTAAATTATTCGGAAATTCTTGCGGGGGCAAGAAATTTCATTTTGTTTTAAAGGAATAATTTTTACTAGAAATTGTAAATATACGTTTATTATTGTTTTAACTTTTCATGTAATTGTATTTTTATTTAGGTTGTTTTATGGTTTTGAATTAAATTATTCGGAAATTCTTGCGGGGGCAAGAAATTTCATTTTATTTTAAAGGAATAATTTTTACTAGAAATTGTAAATATACGATTATCATTGTTTTAACTTTTCATGTAATTATATTTTTATTTAGGTTGTTTTATGGTTTTGAATTAAATTATTCGGAAATTCTTGCGGGGGCAAGAAATTTCATTTTGTTTTAAAGGAATAATTTTTACTAGAAATTGTAAGTATACGTTTATTATTGTTTTAACTTTTCATGTAATTGTATTTTTATTTAGGTTGTTTTATGGTTTTGAATTAAATTATTCGGAAATTCTTGCGGGGGCAAGAAATTTTATTTTATTTTAAAGGAATAATTTTTACTAGAAATTGTAAATATACGATTATCATTGTTTTAACTTTTCATGTAATTGTATTTTTATTTAGGTTATTATATGGTTTTGAATTAAATTATTCGGAAATTCTTGCGGGGGCAAGAAATTTCATTTTGTTTTAAAGGAATAATTTTTACTAGAAATTGTAAATATACAATTATCATTGTTTTAACTTTTCATGTAATTGTATTTTTATTTAGGTTGTTTTATGGTTTTAAATTAAATTATTCGGAAATTCTTGCGGGGGCAAGAAATTTCATTTTGTTTTAAAGGAATAATTTTTACTAGAAATTGTAAATATACGTTTATTATTGTTTTAACTTTTCATGTAATTGTATTTTTATTTAGGTTGTTTTATGGTTTTGAATTAAATTATTCGGAAATTCTTGCGGGGGCAAGAAATTTCATTTTATTTTAAAGGAATAATTTTTACTAGAAATTGTAAATATACGATTATCATTGTTTTAACTTTTCATGTAATTATATTTTTATTTAGGTTGTTTTATGGTTTTGAATTAAATTATTCGGAAATTCTTGCGGGGGCAAGAAATTTCATTTTATTTTAAAGGAATAATTTTTACTAGAAATTGTAAATATACGATTATCATTGTTTTAACTTTTCATATAATTATATTTTTATTTAGGTTGTTTTATGGTTTTGAATTAAATTATTCGGAAATTCTTGCGGGGGCAAGAAATTTCATTTTATTTTAAAGGAATAATTTTTACTAGAAATTGTAAATATACGATTATCATTGTTTTAACTTTTCATGTAATTGTATTTTTATTTAGGTTGTTTTATGGTTTTAAATTAAATTATTCGGAAATTCTTGCGGGGGCAAGAAATTTCATTTTGTTTTAAAGGAATAATTTTTACTAGAAATTGTAAATATACGTTTATTATTGTTTTAACTTTTCATGTAATTGTATTTTTATTTAGGTTGTTTTATGGTTTTGAATTAAATTATTCGGAAATTCTTGCGGGGGCAAGAAATTTCATTTTATTTTAAAGGAATAATTTTTACTAGAAATTGTAAATATACGATTATCATTGTTTTAACTTTTCATATAATTGTATTTTTATTTAGGTTATTTTATGGTTTTGAATTAAATTATTCGGAAATTCTTGCGGGGGCAAGAAATTTCATTTTGTTTTAAAGGAATAATTTTTACTAGAAATTGTAAATATACATTTATTATTGTTTTAACTTTTCATGTAATTGTATTTTTATTTAGGTTGTTTTATGGTTTTGAATTAAATTATTCGGAAATTCTTGCGGGGGCAAGAAATTTCATTTTATTTTAAAGGAATAATTTTTACTAGAAATTGTAAATATACGATTATCATTGTTTTAACTTTTCATATAATTGTATTTTTATTTAGGTTATTTTATGGTTTTGAATTAAATTATTCGGAAATTCTTGCGGGGGCAAGAAATTTCATTTTGTTTTAAAGGAATAATTTTTACTAGAAATTGTAAATATATGATTATCATTGTTTTAACTTTTCATGTAATTGTATTTTTATTTAGGTTGTTTTATGGTTTTGAATTAAATTATTCGGAAATTCTTGCGGGGGCAAGAAATTTCATTTTGTTTTAAAGGAATAATTTTTATTAGAAATTGTAAATATACGATTATCATTGTTTTAACTTTTCATGTAATTGTATTTTTATTTAGGTTGTTTTATGGTTTTGAATTAAATTATTCGGAAATTCTTGCGGGGGCAAGAAATTTCATTTTGTTTTAAAGGAATAATTTTTACTAGAAATTGTAAATATACGATTATCATTGTTTTAACTTTTCATATAATTGTATTTTTATTTAGGTTGTTTTATGGTTTTAAATTAAATTATTCGGAAATTCTTGCGGGGGCAAGAAATTTCATTTTGTTTTAAAGGAATAATTTTTACTAGAAATTGTAAATATACGTTTATTATTGTTTTAACTTTTCATGTAATTGTATTTTTATTTAGGTTGTTTTATGGTTTTGAATTAAATTATTCGGAAATTCTTGCGGGGGCAAGAAATTTCATTTTATTTTAAAGGAATAATTTTTACTAGAAATTGTAAATATACGTTTATTATTGTTTTAACTTTTCATGTAATTGTATTTTTATTTAGGTTGTTTTATGGTTTTGAATTAAATTATTCGGAAATTCTTGCGGGGGCAAGAAATTTCATTTTATTTTAAAGGAATAATTTTTACTAGAAATTGTAAATATACGATTATCATTGTTTTAACTTTTCATGTAATTGTATTTTTATTTAGGTTGTTTTATGGTTTTAAATTAAATTATTCGGAAATTCTTGCGGGGGCAAGAAATTTCATTTTATTTTAAATGAATAGTTTTTATTAGAAATTGTAAATATACGATTATCATTGTTTTAACTTTTCATATAATTGTATTTTTATTTAGGTTGTTTTATGGTTTTAAATTAAATTATTCGGAAATTCTTGCGGGGGCAAGAAATTTCATTTTGTTTTAAAGGAATAATTTTTACTAGAAATTGTAAATATACGTTTATTATTGTTTTAACTTTTCATGTAATTGTATTTTTATTTAGGTTGTTTTATGGTTTTGAATTAAATTATTCGGAAATTCTTGCGGGGGCAAGAAATTTCATTTTATTTTAAAGGAATAATTTTTACTAGAAATTGTAAATATACGATTATCATTGTTTTAACTTTTCATGTAATTGTATTTTTATTTAGGTTGTTTTATGGTTTTAAATTAAATTATTCGGAAATTCTTGCGGGGGCAAGAAATTTCATTTTATTTTAAATGAATAGTTTTTATTAGAAATTGTAAATATACGATTATCATTGTTTTAACTTTTCATATAATTATATTTTTATTTAGGTTGTTTTATGGTTTTGAATTAAATTATTCGGAAATTCTTGCGGGGGCAAGAAATTTCATTTTGTTTTAAAGGAATAATTTTTACTAGAAATTGTAAATATACGTTTATTATTGTTTTAACTTTTCATGTAATTGTATTTTTATTTAGGTTGTTTTATGGTTTTGAATTAAATTATTCGGAAATTCTTGCGGGGGCAAGAAATTTCATTTTGTTTTAAAGGAATAATTTTTACTAGAAATTGTAAATATACGATTATCATTGTTTTAACTTTTCACATAATTGTATTTTTATTTAGGTTGTTTTATGGTTTTGAATTAAATTATCCGGGAATTCTTGCGGGGGCAAGAAATTTCATTTTGTTTTAAAGGAATAATTTTTACTAGAAATTGTAAATATACGATTATCATTGTTTTAACTTTTCATGTAATTGTATTTTTATTTAGGTTGTTTTATGGTTTTGAATTAAATTATTCGGAGATTCTTGCGGGGGCAAGAAATTTCATTTTGTTTTAAAGGAATAATTTTTACTAGAAATTGTAAATATACGATTATCATTGTTTTAACTTTTCATGTAATTGTATTTTTATTTAGGTTGTTTTATAGTTTTGAATTAAATTATTCAGAAATTCTTGCGGGGGCAAGAAATTTCATTTTGTTTTAAAGGAATAATTTTTACTAGAAATTGTAAATATACGATTATCATTGTTTTAACTTTTCACATAATTGTATTTTTATTTAGGTTATTTTATGGTTTTGAATTAAATTATTCGGAAATTCTTGCGGGGGCAAGAAATTTCATTTTGTTTTAAAGGAATAATTTTTACTAGAAATTGTAAATATACGATTATCATTGTTTTAACTTTTCATATAATTGTATTTTTATTTAGGTTGTTTTATGGTTTTGAATTAAATTATTCAGAAATTTTTGCGGGGGCAAGAAATTTCATTTTGTTTTAAAGGAATAATTTTTACTAGAAATTGTAAATATACGATTATCATTGTTTTAACTTTTCACATAATTGTATTTTTATTTAGGTTATTTTATGGTTTTGAATTAAATTATTCGGAAATTCTTGCGGGGGCAAGAAATTTCATTTTGTTTTAAAGGAATAATTTTTACTAGAAATTGTAAATATACGATTATCATTGTTTTAACTTTTCATATAATTGTATTTTTATTTAGGTTGTTTTATGGTTTTGAATTAAATTATTCGGAAATTCTTGCGGGGCAAGAAATTTTATTTTATTTTAAAGGAATAATTTTTACTAGAAATTGTAAATATACGATTATCATTGTTTTAACTTTTCATATAATTGTATTTTTATTTAGGTTGTTTTATGGTTTTGAATTAAATTATTCGGAAATTCTTGCGGGGGCAAGAAATTTCATTTTGTTTTAAAGGAATAATTTTTACTAGAAATTGTAAATATACGATTACCATTGTTTTAACTTTTCACATAATTGTATTTTTATTTAGGTTATTTTATGGTTTTGAATTAAATTATCCGGGAATTCTTGCGGGGGCAAGAAATTTCATTTTGTTTTAAAGGAATAATTTTTACTAGAAATTGTAAATGTACGATTATCATTGTTTTAACTTTTCATATAATTGTATTTTTATTTAGGTTATTTTATGGTTTTGAATTAAATTATTCGGAAATTCTTGCGGGGGTAAGAAATTTCATTTTGTTTTAAAGGAATAATTTTTACTAGAAATTGTAAATATACGATTATCATTGTTTTAACTTTTCATATAATTGTATTTTTATTTAGGTTGTTTTATGGTTTTGAATTAAATTATTCGGAAATTCTTGCGGGGGCAAGAAATTTCATTTTATTTTAAAGGAATAATTTTTACTAGAAATTGTAAATGTACGATTATCATTGTTTTAACTTTTCATATAATTGTATTTTTATTTAGGTTATTTTATGGTTTTGAATTAAATTATTCGGAAATTCTTGCGGGGGTAAGAAATTTCATTTTGTTTTAAAGGAATAATTTTTACTAGAAATTGTAAATATACGATTATCATTGTTTTAACTTTTCATATAATTGTATTTTTATTTAGGTTGTTTTATGGTTTTGAATTAAATTATTCGGAAATTCTTGCGGGGGCAAGAAATTTCATTTTATTTTAAAGGAATAATTTTTACTAGAAATTGTAAATATACGATTATCATTGTTTTAACTTTTCACATAATTGTATATTTATTTAGGTTGTTTTATGGTTTTGAATTAAACTATTCGGGAATTCTTGCGGGGGCAAGAAATTTCATTTTGTTTTAAAGGAATAATTTTTACTAGAAATTGTAAATATACGATTATCATTGTTTTAACTTTTCACATAATTATATTTTTATTTAGGTTGTTTTATGATTTTGAATTAAATTATTCGGAAATTCTTGCGGGGGTAAGAAATTTTATTTTGTTTTATATGAATAATTTTTACTAGAAATTGTAAATATACGATTATTATTGTTTTAACTTTTCATGTAATTGTATTTTTATTTAGGTTGTTTTATAGTTTTGAATTAAATTATTCGGAAATTCTTGCGGTGGGCAAGAAATTTCATTTTGTTTTAAAGGAATAATTTTTACTAGAAATTATAAATATACGATTATCATTGTTTTAATTTTTCATTTAATTGTAATTTTTATTTAGGTTATTTTAGTTTTTAATTAAATATTTTGGATAAATTCTTTTGGGTAAAAGTTTAGTTGGGTGGATTAAATTTTATTATTTTAGCTTTAATTTTAGTTAATTATATTAATTTCGAGTTTTGAATAAAATTTTATAAAATGAAATTTATAAATGATAATTTTTTAATAATTTTTTATAAATATAAATTGAAATTCTTGACATAAATTTTATTGTTGATTTTAAGTTAAAGTGTTTTTAGTTATTTTTTTAAAAAAATATATTGGGAATTTGGTGTATATATCCAAAGTTTATTTTTTATGTTATTTAATCAAAGTTTTAATCTAGCTTATAATATTAGTATATAGCTATATCACATGTAAATTTTAGTGTTTACCTTAGTATTTTTAGATAGAATGCAACGGATTTAGCCGCAGTGAATAATTTTATTTTTTAAGGAGATTTAGAATTAGTAATATATAATAACATTAACAAAATTTGTGCCAGCAGTTGCGGTTAGACATTTAATGTAATTAATATTGATAGGTAGATAGTAATTGTATATTTAAAAATAAGAAAAATTAGTTTATTAGGTGAAATTTTAAATTAATAAAATTTTTATTAAAGATTTAGAATTTATTAAATTTTTGTATAAACTAGGATTAGATACCCTATTATTTTAAACGTAAATTAAATTACCAGATTAGTATTTGTGATTTCTTGAAAATTAAAGATTTTGGCGGTATTTTAGTCTATTCAGAGGAACCTGTCCTATAATTGATAATCCACGATTTATTAAACTTATTTTAGAGGTTTGTATATCGTCGTCATTTGAACATTTTTAAAAAATAAATAATGTTCATAATTTTAAACTAGAAAGGAGCTCAGATCAAGATATAGCGTATAGATAAGAAGAGATGGGTTACAAAAAGGCTACTTATATGAATTAATATTTGAAAAATATTATGAAAGTGGATTTGATAGTAATTATATTTAAATAAATATATTGATTTTAGCTCTAAAATATGTACATATCGCCCGTCGCTCTCATATAAAATGAGATAAGTCGTAACATAGTTGGGGTACTGGAAAGTGTTCCTAGTTAGCAAGGTATAGCTTTAAAAAAAGTATTTTATTTACACTAAAAAGTTAATTGTTAAATTCAGTTTATCTTGATTTAAATAAATTATTGTATTATTTTAAAAAAAATATTTTTTTGTTTTATTATTAATTAATAAAAAATACTTATAATTATAGTTTATTTGTATAGTGATAGATTTTTTAAATATATTAAAAATTTTAAAGAAAATTTAATTTATTGTACCTTGGGTGTCAGGGTTTATTAAATAAAAATTATTTATTTTAATTTTCTCGATTCTAAAAGAGTTAAAATTTTATATATTTTATTGTAGAATAAATATTTAAAATAAAATTTTAGTAATGAAACGTTAGTCGTTTTTAGATATATCTAGTTTTCAAAGAAATAAATTTAATTTATTAATTAATATTATAAAATTTAATCTTAAATTTTATTAAATTAATTTAAAATATTTTTAGGGATAAGCTTAAAAATAAATTTTTATAAAATATAATTAAGTTAGAAAAATGTAGGATTAGAAATTTCCATCAATAATATTTTGTTACAATTAATTTTTGATTATATTTGATTTATATTTTTTTTAAATTTTTTATTTGAATAATTTATTAAATTACTTAATAACTGTAATAATGATAAAATTAGTATAATTTAATTTATTAATAATTAATAAGTTTAAGGTTAAATAAAGGAACTCGGCAAATATATTTTTCGCCTGTTTATTAAAAACATGTCTTTTTGATAATAATATAAAGTCTGACCTGCCCAATGAATTTTTGAATGGCTGCGGTATTTTGACCGTACAAAGGTAGCATAATAATTAGTTTTTTAATTGAAAGCTGGAATGAACGGTTGGACGAGAAAATAACTGTCTCTATTTAAATTAGTTAAAACTTTATCTTTAAGTTAAAAAGCTTAAATGATTTTAAAAGACGAGAAGACCCTATAGAATTTTATATAATTTTTAAATTTAACCTTTAGGTATTTTATTTTTATTTTTAAAACTTATATTTTATTGGGGTGATAGAAAAATTTATTAAACTTTTTTTTTATAAAAACATTTATTTATGATTTATTGATCCATTTTTATGATTATAAGATTAAATTACCTTAGGGATAACAGCGTAATTTCTTTAAAGAGTCCTAATCGAAAAAGAAGTTTGCGACCTCGATGTTGGATTAAAATTAAGTTTTGGTGTAGCAGCTAGAATTTTAGGTCTGTTCGACCTTTAAAATTTTACATGATCTGAGTTTAAACCGGTGTGAGCCAGGTTGGTTTCTATCTTTAAAAAAATATAATATTTTAGTACGAAAGGACCAAGTATTAATAAAATTTATTTAAAATTGAATATTATTGTTACTTTGGCAGATTAGTGCATTAAATTTAGAATTTAATTATGTATTTATATTACAGGTAATACTTGTTTTTAATAGATATAATTTTAACTTTTTGTAGATTTTTGATTTTATTAATTTTTGTACTAGTAGGTGTAGCCTTTTTAACTTTACTTGAACGTAAGGTTTTAGGTTATATTCAAATTCGAAAAGGTCCTAATAAAGTAGGTATAATAGGTTTAGTTCAACCTTTTAGTGATGCTATTAAATTATTTTCAAAGGAAAATATTAACCCAACAATATCAAATTTTAGTTTTTATTATTTTTCTCCTATTTTAAATTTGTTTTTATCTTTAATTTTATGATGTTGTATACCTTTTATTTCAGTGTTATTAAATTTTAATTTAGGTGCATTATTTTTTTTATGTTGTTCAAGTTTGAGAGTTTATACTATTATAATTGCCGGGTGATCCTCAAATTCTAATTATTCAATATTAGGTGCTTTACGTTCAATTGCTCAAACTATTTCTTATGAAGTTAGATTATCTTTAATTTTACTTTCATTTTTGATTTTAATTATAAGTTTAAATATATTGGATTTTATAATTTATCAAAAATATTTATGAATAATTTTTTTATGTTTACCTTTAAGAATGGTTTGATTTGTTTCGAGTTTAGCAGAAACTAATCGTACTCCATTTGATTTTGCTGAAGGAGAATCAGAATTAGTGTCTGGCTTTAATGTTGAATATAGAGCTGGGGGTTTTGCCTTAATTTTTCTTGCTGAATATGCAAGAATTTTATTTATAAGAATAATTTGTGTATTATTATTTTTAGGAGGAGATCTTAATTCTTGAATATTTTTTATGAAATTGGGATTTATATCTTTTTTATGAATTTGAGTTCGTGGTACATTACCACGATTTCGTTATGATAAATTAATATATTTAGCTTGAAAGAGATTTTTATCAATTTCTTTAAACTTTTTATTTTTTTTTATTGGCCTAAAGGTGTTTATCCTGGCCAATTTACTTTAGTTAATAAAATTTAGTACTAAGTTAATAGAGATTAATACTCTTTTTTATACTTTCAAAATATACACTTATACAAGTTCATTAACTAGTTTTTAAAAATAATTGAATCTCATATATTTGCAATTAAAGGGTTAATAATATAATATAAAAAATATAATACTGTTAATAATTGTCCAATTAAGATATAAGGATCTTCAACAGGTCGAGCTCCAATTCATGTCAATAAAATAACAATTGATACTATTGATCAGAATAAAAATTTATTAATAGGATAAAATTGATTACCTTGAAAATTTTTATTATTAGTAAAAGGTATGAAAATTAAGATTGCAATTGATATTACTAATGCAATCACTCCTCCTAGTTTATTAGGAATTGATCGTAAAATTGCATAAGCAAATAAAAAATATCATTCAGGTTGAATATGAACAGGAGTTACTAAAGGATTAGCTGGAATAAAATTATCTGGATCTCCTAATATGTATGGTCTAATTAATGTAAGTAATGTTAATAATATTAATATTACAATAAATCCGAATAAATCCTTTAATGAAAAATAAGGATGAAATGGAATTTTATCAATATTACTATTAATTCCAAGGGGATTATTAGAACCTGTTTGATGTAGAAATAGTAGATGAATTATAGTTAAGGCAGCAATAATAAAAGGAAGAACAAAATGAAATGTAAAAAATCGAGTTAAAGTTGCATTATCAACAGAGAATCCTCCTCATAGTCATAAAACAATATCTGTTCCTAAATAAGGAATAGCAGATACTAAGTTAGTAATAACTGTTGCTCCTCAAAATGATATTTGTCCTCAAGGAAGAACATAACCTAAAAAAGCTGTTGCTATAACTATAAATAGAATAATTACTCCTATAGTTCAAGTTAATATTAAGTTATAAGAAGAATAATATAGTCCACGTCCAACATGTAAATATAAACAAATAAAGAAAAATCTTGCCCCATTTGCATGTAATGTTCGTATTAATCAACCGTAATTAACATCACGGCAAATATGTGTTACACTGTTAAATGCAATATTAATATCGGCTGTATAGTGTATGGCTAAAAAAAGTCCAGTAATAATTTGAATTATTAAACATAATCCTAATAAAGATCCGAAATTTCATCATGCAGAGATGTTTGATGGAGATGGTAAATCAATTAAAGAATTATTAATAATTTTTAATAATGGAGATTTTAATCGTAAGGGTGTTTTCATTAAATTTTATTTCGTAATGGTCCATATCTAATTCTAGTAATTTTAACTACTGCAATTAAAGTAATGAATAAATAAATAATTATTATGAATATAATTAAATTAAATGGAAAATTTATAAATTTTCTAATTCTTAAATATTTATTGATTGAAGTTTCTATTATGTAATTATTTTTTTGTATTAATTCAAATTTATTAAAATAAAAATAAATTCTTATTATAATTATAGTAATAAAATTTATAATAACAATATTTATATTAAATTTGAATTTTTTATTAGATGCAATTCTTGTTATATAAAGAAATAAAACTAATATTCCTCCTACTATAATTATAAACAAAATGTAAGAAAATCAAAAATTAATTCTTAATAAACCTGTTGTGATTGAAATAGTTAGAGCGTGAATAAGTAAAATTAAACTTATTGTTAAAGGGTGATTTATAAATATAAATCTTATTGATGTGAGAATTGATAATATAATAATTATAATACAGAGAATAGTTTATATAAAAATTTTAATTTTGGAGATTAAAGATAGGAGTTTTCTTTTCTCTGAAGTTTTAAAAGAATATATCTTATATTTGATTTACAAGACCAATATTTTACTTAAATTATTAAAACTACTAATGTTAAATTATTTTCTTTGTATTTCAGCTTTTATATTATTTAGTGGGATGATTTCATTTTGTTTAAATCGTAAACATTTTTTATTAATATTATTAAGTTTAGAATTTATTGTCTTATCTTTATATTTTATAATTTTTTTATATTTAAATTTTTATAATTATGAATTGTATTTTAGAATAATTTTCTTAATTATAAGAGTTTGTGAAGGGGCATTAGGATTGTCTATTTTAGTTTCTTTAATTCGTAGACATGGTAGTGATTATTTCCAGTCTTTTAATTTATTATGATAAAAATAATTTTTATAATATTATTTATGATTCCTTTAAGTTTTAAGAGATTTTGAATTAATCAATTTAGTTATTTTATATTAACAATTTTATTTTTACAAATATATTCATCTAATTATTTAGTAATTAATTTAAGATATATTTTTGGTGTAGATTTATTAGGTTGGGTAATAATTTTATTAAGATTTTGAATTTGTTCACTAATAATTTTAGCAAGATTTAAATTATTTAAGATAAATCAATTTAGAAATTTATTAGTTTTAGTAATTACAGTTATAATATTAGCTTTATTTTTGACTTTTAGTTCTACTAATCTTTTTTTACTTTATTTTTTTTTTGAAGTTAGATTAATTCCTGTCTTAATTTTAATTTTAGGTTGAGGATACCAACCTGAACGTCTTCAGGCAGGAATTTATTTGATATTTTATACATTAATTGCGTCTTTACCTATATTAATTAGTATTTTTTATTATTATAATATAAATAATAGATTAAATTTATTTTTTAATAATATTTTAATTAATGAATTTATATTTTTTATTTGTATAATTATAGTATTTCTAGTAAAAATACCAATATATTTTGTTCATTTATGATTACCTAAGGCTCATGTTGAAGCTCCTGTTGCAGGATCAATAATTTTAGCTGGAATTATATTAAAACTTGGTGGTTATGGGTTAATGCGAGTAATAATATTATTTATAAATATTGGTATAAAGGTTAGTTATTTATTTATAATTATTAGTTTACTAGGAGGTGTCTTTACTTCTTTAGTTTGTTTACGACAAATTGATATAAAGTCTTTAATTGCTTATTCTTCTGTTGGACATATGGGATTAGCACTAGGTGGTATTTTTACTTATAGTTATTGAGGTATATGTGGAGCATTAATAATAATAGTAGCTCATGGCTTATGTTCTTCAGCTTTATTTTGTTTAGTTAATATTTCTTATGAGCGTATTTCAAGTCGAAGATTATTTTTAAATAAGGGTTTAATTAATATTATACCAAGTTTATCATTATGATGATTTATATTTTTAGCTTGTAATATAGCAGCTCCTCCTTCGCTTAATTTACTTAGAGAAATTTTATTAATTAATAGTTTAGTTAGATGATGTTCTTTAAATATACTCTTTTTAGCTGGAATTTCATTTTTAAGAGCTGCATATTCCCTATATTTATACGCTTTTAGTCAGCATGGTATATTATTTAGAGGTGTGTATTCTTTTTCTTTAAATTCTATTCGAGAATTTTTATTAATAATTTTACATTGAATTCCTTTAAATTTTTTTATTTTAAAGAGAGAAGTATTATTATTATGAGTATATTTAAATAGTTTAATAAAAATTTTAGTTTGTGGAACTAAGGATATGATAACTTTCATTTTAGATAATTTTATCTATTTGTTTTATTTTTTTTATTTTATTTTTAATTTTAAGAATTTTTTTATTTGTAATGAGAATAAATTTTATAATTTTAGATTATAGATTAATTTTAGAATATGAATTAGTTAGATTAAATTCAAGATCTTTAATTATAACTATTTTATTTGATTGAATATCTTTATTGTTTATAAGATTTGTTTTATTTATTTCTTCGATAGTTATTAATTATAGAGATGAATATATACATGGTGATTTAAATGTAAAGCGGTTTATTCTTTTAGTAGTTATATTTGTTTTATCTATAATGTTTTTAATTATTTCTCCTAATTTAATTAGAATTTTATTAGGGTGGGATGGTTTAGGATTAGTCTCTTATTGTTTAGTTATTTATTATCAAAATGTAAAGTCTTTTAATGCTGGTATAATTACTGCTTTGACTAACCGAATTGGTGATGTAGCTTTATTAATATCAATTGCTTGAATAATAAATTATGGAAGTTGAAATTATATTTTTTATTTAGAGCTTATAAAAAATGATTTTTATATAGAATTTATTAGTTATATAGTATTATTAGCTGCTATAACTAAAAGAGCTCAAATTCCTTTTTCTTCATGATTACCTGCAGCTATAGCTGCTCCTACTCCTGTTTCTTCATTAGTTCATTCTTCTACTTTGGTAACAGCAGGGGTATACTTATTAATTCGTTTTTATCCTGCTTTAAATAATTCGGTATTATTTTTTTTACTATTAATTGGTAGAATAACAATATTTATGGCAGGATTAGGTGCAAATTTTGAGTTTGATTTAAAAAAAATTATTGCTTTATCTACTTTAAGACAATTAGGTTTAATAATAAGAATTTTAGCATTAGGGGAATTAAATTTAACATTTTTCCATTTATTAACACATGCTTTATTTAAGGCTACTCTTTTTATATGTGCAGGTTGTATAATTCATTCAATAAATAATAATCAAGATATTCGTTATATAGGTTCAATAATTGTAAGAATACCTTTAACTTGTTGTTTTTTTAATATTCTAATTTAGCTTTATGTGGTTTACCTTTTTTATCTGGATTTTATTCAAAGGATTTAATTATTGAAGTGTTATCTATAAATTATTTAAATATTTATATTTATATAATTTATTTTTTATCTACAGGATTAACAGCTTGTTATACTTTTCGTTTATTTTATTATTCTATATTTGGTAATATAAATTTTTATAGTTTAAATATAATTTCAGATTTGAGTTATACTATATTAAAAAGAATAGGAGGTTTAATTTTCTTTGTTATTATAGGAGGTAGAATATTAATATGAATAATTTTAGTAGTTCCTTATATAATTGTTTTACCTTTATTTATAAAATTAATAGCTTTATTAGTTACTTTAACTGGGTTTTTTATAGGATTAGAAATTTCTAAATTTTATTTAAATTATGAATTAAAATCTTTAAAATTTTTAAAAAGTTCTTTATTTTTTTCTTCTATATGAAATATACCTATTTTATCTACTTTTATAGTAAATAAAAATACTTTAATACTTAGAGGTTTATATTATAAAAGAATTGATCAAGGATGGTCAGAATATTATGGAAGACAAAATATTTTTAATAATTTAAAAAATTATTCTGTATTTTTACAAATAATGTACAAAAATAATTTAAAAATTTATATAATTATTTTAGTAATTTGAGTAATCTTTATTTTTTTAATTTA